>OX940905.1:8739952-9339952 GCA_954871355.1 Cabera pusaria
GACATTATTAACAATTTTGCAAATACCATTAAAACTCTCTGATACCTACCCACTAATATAAATATAATAGCCGCCTGAGGCTCTCGTCAGGATAAATGGCCTGCGCAAGCGCACTAACTGATTCTAATGCTGAACATTTGTTTGGATGGTTCCGTACATTCAGTATGAAGGCACGTAGACTTGGTGTCCTAGGTGAGAGCGATAAATGTATGCTATGCTATAACTTTTTAAATCTTTCACCAAGCGCATTACTTACAAAATTTAAGAAAACTGTGCATAGTAGGTAAGTATGTTCGGCGATTCATTTTCGTTAGATACTGGGTAGGTCTTAAAAGATACAAGTATTTGTCGAGCAAATGCCACTTTCTGCTTTTATTGTACTTTTTTATAAGACAAAATGTATGTAGATTTAGAAAATATATTTGAAGCTTTACAACCTTTATTTACAACGAGCTCACTAAGTACAAGAGTCTCTAGCTAAACTATACTGAACCTATTGTTTTATTTGTTAATTTGAATGTTAGCCTGTAAGGTATTTACAATATGGGTCTTAGAATAACATTTAATGTGTTCTTAAGTTACCTGAATTAAAGATTTATTATTATTAATTTCATGTAAATTCCTAACCCTTTACGGAAAAGATGTATGTAAAACTTTATTAAACTAATAACGTACTAAATATCAATACTTATATATATATCAATAATTTTAATCATCATTACAGTTGCCCAATATACTGAATATACTTGTAGATACATTAATGTTGAAGTTGTTTGGCAAATTTCCAATATATATTATCTTTTTTTTTTTTTTTATACCGAACTGGGTAGCACTTGATCACTATCTCACCTGATGTTAAGTGATGATGCGATCGATGATGTAGCGTGCTTACCCAGAAGATACCTATTCACTCGCGATTTGAAGACCCCCATATTGTACTTAATCGGAAACACGGACTCAGGCAGGGTATTCCATTCCTTAGCGGTTCGTATGATGAACGAAGAAGCAAATCGCTTCGTTCGGGTAGATGGTATATCCACCATAAATCGGTGGCGCCTTTTAGTGTCTCTGGATGTCCGATTATAAAATGGGGATGGTGGAATCAAATCATGCAGTTCCATTGCACACTCTCCGAAATGTATCCGATAGAAAACCGATAAACAAGCAACTTTGCGGCGATGCGCGAGACTCTGGAGTCTCTTGCTTACTAATAGGTCATCGCTGATGAGTTTTTTGGCTCTCCTCTCAATAGCTTCCAGTGTCTCCAGCTGGTATTTAGCAGAACCATCCCAAAGGTGAGAACAGTACTCCATACACGACCGGACTTGTGCTTGGTAAAGATTAAGCAACTGTCCCGGTGTGAAGTACCGTCTCACCTTAGCCAAAATGCCAAGCTTTTTTGAGGCTAGCTGGGCTCTAGACTCAATATAAGAGCCGAAATTGAGAGTTGGTGTCAAAGAGATGCCAAGAAGCTCGAGATTGTTACTTATCGGAACGGACACATCCCGGAAAGTAGGAGCCAGTAGAAATGGGCTCCGTTTAGCGGAGAAAAGACACGCCTGGGTTTTCGCAGCATTGAACTTGACCAGATTGGCATCGCCCCAATCAGAGACTGCCTTCAAAGAAAAGTTCAAGCGTTCGACCATCGCTTCTCTATGAGACTGGATTTGTAATGCACTGGTTCGTGCGTTGGATGTATAACTCTCTACAACAGTGCTGTCATCTGCGTACCCAAAGATACCGGGTTTAAGCAGGTCATTAATATGCAGCAGAAAAAGTGTTGCAGAGAGTACTGATCCTTGAGGGACTCCGGCATTTATGGCCAATTGGTCGGAAGAACAGCCATCGATGACCACTCGAATCGACCGATCCCTCAAGAAATCTGCTATCCAAACACATAAACCAGTGGGCAGGCCGTATGAAGGAAGCTTGCTAATAAGGCTATCGTGCCAAACCCTGTCGAAAGCCTTCGAGATGTCAAGAGAGACGGCCAGCGCCTCGCCGTGGTTCTCGATGGCTTCGCTCCAGATGTGCGTGGCATACGCTAGAAGATCCCCAGTAGACCGGTTTCGGCGAAACCCGTATTGTCGGTCACTGAGGAGATCGTTCACTTCTAGGTATGCCAGGAGCCTGTGGTTCAGTACACGTTCCATAGTCTTACAGAGTATGGAAGTGACTGAGATAGGCCTGTAATTGACAGGGTCTGCACGACTACCCTTTTTCGGCACGGGTTGCACGTTTGCTTGCTTCCAGGACTTAGGCACTTGACCAGTCGTCATAGACAAGCGAAAGAGGCGTGTCAAAATAGGAGCCAACTCAGGCGCACACGTCCTCAAGACTACAGCTGGTATACCGTCTGGACCACTAGCTTTGTTCACGTCTAGATTGCGCAACGCTTTGCGTACTTCAGTCTGACGAATGCGGATTTCCGACATAAACGTTCTAATAACGACATAATCTTCTAGCTTCGTAAAAGTATACAATTCAAACCATTAAATACTATTATCTATGTATGTACTATAATTAATTCTGTAGCATTACCAACGCTTTCGCTTAGCTCGCTGAGGTGGGACGTGGCATCCTAATGTGGCGCCCATTTGTCTAGTCTCCCCGGTCTACGAATTATTTTAGTCTATTAAACTTAATGTTTACACGAAGAACATTGCTTGAGGTAATTAAATATAATGTGAAAGTAAGATAGTTGTATGGCTATTGATTTAAAATTTAATAATAAGTTAATAAATAATTGTATTTTGATTGTATTTTTTAAATATTATAATTAATGTTTAATTAAAGTTATAAATATTAAAATACGGGACTTATCGCGCCTAAAACATAAATCTTATTTACTCGACGTTTCGACCAAGTTGCATTGATCGTAGTCACGAGACGACTGTAATATTTATTTATAACTATGTGTTCAAATCGCGAAAGTTTAAAGTTTACTAATGTTTAATTGTATTATTATTATTTCTATGACTATTACAATGAATTAAAAAAATATTATTGAATGTCTATATGGCTGAGTACAGAGCACTTTCTTAATCATCTAAACGAACATCTTGTATCCATATACCTGTATTCTCAATAAATAAATTGATTGATTGATTGATTGATTTATTATAGGTACTATACCTACCTAGGTAGGTACTTTATAATTCAAAATCGTTCATAAAACGAGAAAAACGGACTTCAAATGCCGCGCTAATCATTGTCAGTAACAATGTTGAGGTATCTATCTCCATATCTCTGGATACACTCATCATACATTATTGAAATTACAATGAAATTAAATTACAAATTACTTCAGGTAAAAGTTCTTTTAAAAAAATAGTTTTAAAAATTGGTCCACAATTGACAGAGAAATCAGTGAACTTATATACAAAACAAAATACACACAGACGAACGGAGCTCCTCCTCCTTTTGAAGTTGGTAAAAAATCAAAAAGAACACTGACTTTTTGATACAAATATTACCCACACACAGATACACACGTTAAACTTATAACACTCCTTCTTTCCTTCTCCTTCATTGGGGTTTAAAAGAGAGATGAATCCTAAGCCTAGGCAATGAAATTTATCACAAACATCGCCGGTCCTGTTCAAGTCTTTCACTTAGAATATAATTAAGATTGCTATAATTAAGAGACTTGCATGCCCCGCGAGTCAATTTCAGGAGCAAGTTTGAGACGTTTATCGTCATATCACTGGAGATACTTATCACATCTCGATGAAATTATAATGGAACCACTTCGAAAACGAACCCTACCGATTACAAAAAGAAACATTCGAATCGGTTCACAATTGACGGAGTAATCGCGTAACATACACACAAAAAAAAATAAAAAAACATACAGACGAATTGAAAACTTCCTTTTTTTTGGAATACGGTTGAAAAGGGACATACGACCTGGTATACCAACGTCTGTTTTCCTAAACAGTTTCCAACATCTCGCTAAGCTCATCGTTCCTCTTAAGGAAGCCGTGAAAAGACCTCATTTATGCAAATTATATGGGCAATTACTAGAGGAAATAGATCCAGGGGTCCAATAGAACCATTCTAAATCGTCCCGTGCAGTCGTGCGAAGCCTTTTCGGGATATGTTACGAAGTGACAGTTTGATCGTAGGTAATTGTGAGAGCTTTTTTCTTGTGTGTCACTGGACTAATTTCGTACTTTTATGTCCTATTTTGGACGTTACAGTGAGATGTGGCCTTATAAGGTATTTAAGTACTTTGCTTTGGGCGGTTTGTTTTAGATTTTTTTGTCCTATATTGTAATCTTAGTACTAAAATTATTACCTGCTTACATAATTTTATTAACCGACGTCACAAAAGAGGAGGAGGTTCTCAATTCGTCTGTATGTTTTTTTTTGTGTGTATGTTACGCGATTACTCCGTCAATTGTGAACGGATTCAAATGATTCTTTTTCTAATAGGTAATAAGTAAAATTAAAATGGGACCACCTCGGAAACGTACCCTACGTTTCCGAGGTGGTCCCATTTTAATTTTATCGAGATCTGATTAGTATCTTCAGAGATATGGAGATAAATATCTCAAACATAGGAGAATGTACTGGTTTTAGAAAAAGAGTCCCAAGAAGATTATACACAATGGAGGTTGCTATTGCATATACTTTTGAAGACTAAAAAATATGACCTTGAATAATATTTTTACATCTTTCTCCACATTGATTTTGGTTTTTAACCCTCGACGCAAAACGAAGGAGTGTTATAAGTTTGACGTGTGTATCTGTGTATCTGTGTGTCTGTCATCGTGGCATCGTAGCGCCGAAACGGATGAACCGATTTTGATTTAGTTTGTTTTGTTTTATAAATGTCTTCATCGAGAGTGTTCTTAGCTTTATTTCATGAAAATCTATTCAGCTGTTTAAATATTATCAGCTCTTTTTTGGTTAAAAAAAACTACGATAGCAACTTTCGTAAGCTCGTAGTCCTTTGACCGCGGACGTCAGAAAATCAAAATGGCGCTGCCGCAGTATCTTGTTACTTCAATGATATTGCAAAAATATGGTAAGCTTGATCTAATTCTGAGACATCTCCTTGGAATGGTCTCAATGTACAAAGTTATTCATATGCTTTGATTATAAACTCGGATTACATATACAAATCAGTAGGGGGTGGATTTAATTTTTTTTTAAATTTAAGTGTTATTGACTTCTGATATTCTTACGGTAACTGTAAGCTAGATAGTAACAAAGGTGGGGAGAATTAATTTGTCTTCACAGGAATGTTCTACCAGGCAAAGTCTTGTTAATGTACAAAGTTTTTGAGCATACCTAATATTTTTTGACATGACATGATGTTTGGCGAAGATGGCGGCCATATCAGTCCCGCCCGCGACACTGCATACATAAATAACTCAGAATTATGAACGTACTTTGTACCAACCAACACTGCAAAAAAAAATTATAAGCATAATACCACAGATTATATAATAGGTACTACGTAAATAATACTTTTCGTTGCTAGGTTGGCTACACAGTGTTTTCATAATTCGGGTATTAACGATGTAAGGAAGTGCCAACTCTTATAACGTAGTAGAGTGATTCAGACTGTGTGGGCCATATGGCGGCAATTAATGTTAATAATCGCAAATAATACTTTTTAATATTCATTTTGGAATACAACTAGTCCGTGTTATAAAAGTATGTAGAATTATTGTAATAAAATAGACAATTAATTATCGTGTGTGTCAGATGCTTTTATTGCACAGGGCCATTTTGGAAATTGTCCTTTGATACCTTGATGACATCATTATGACTAGTGAATATTTTCACTATCGCGGCATTTTAGGGTTCCGAACCCAAAGGGTACCAAATGAACACTTTCTGAGACTTTGTTGTCCGTTCGTCCGTTCGTCCGTCCATCCGTCCGTGTGTTTATATGTGCGCACTTTACAGACTTACCTTCTTAACCGTAATAGGTACATACTTGAAATTTTTACAAAGTATATATACGTCAGTGTATAACGGCCCAGACACGAAATTTTATAGATGCATGTAATTTAATTAAAACTTGTTTGCACTAAAAAGGGTAAAATAAAATCTTTAAAAAAAAACCGACTTCATTACCACAAACAGGCACTCAAAAGCGAACAATAAATTACTTAATATAATTATTATAAGCGCTACCCACTTATCTATTTGAAGTCGGTGCCAGCCAATAGATACTACCTACATGTATCTACCTACTTACTACTACTACATACATAGTATCTATCTACTATCCAATAGACTTGGCTGACACCGACTTCAAATAGATAAGTGGGTAGCGCTTATAATAATTATATTAAGTAATTTAATTTTCGCTTTTGAGTGCCTGTTTATGGTAATAAAGTCGTTTTTTTTTTTAAAGATTTTATAAAGTGACTAGCTGACCTGGCGAACTTCGTACCGCGAATATAATATATAAATAAAGAGCGAGTCACGTAGGGTTCCGATTGAACAATATTTGCCAGAAAAATACGTTTTTTGTATGGGGACCCCCTTTAATTATTTAATTTTATTTGTTTTTATCGGTTTTATTGTTTTTTTTAGTCGTAGTCTTTATACACAAATAGCGAATATCCATGTATGGAAACGCCGTTATGACAACCATCAAAATATGTCAATACAATGACAAACTTTTCTAAACGAACCAACAATGACAACCTGGGACAACCATCAAAATGCAAAATATTAAAACTTAAATACATACGCGATAATCCGAGTAATGTGGATATATTATGTCGTCGATTCTAAACCCTTAATTTAATACGTGCTTGAAGTTTCAATTCAAGAGTGGAACAGAGTCTACCTTACCGTACCGAAGGGACGAACGTCAAATGTTTGTCAGGAAACTAGGTAGAGCAGTTTATATGGGAAAAATGAAATTGTTGTTTTTACTATCTTCCTCGCAATTTTTCCAAATTTTCTCAACGTTTAAACCTTCCCTGGACTACGACAAACATTTCAATACCAAAATCAGCTAAATCGGCCCAGCCGTTCTCGAGTTTTAGCGAGACTAACGAACAGCAATTGATTTTTACAAGCTTTTATTTAACTTGCAATGTATGTATGTATGTAACTATGTATGTTCGGGTGGAATCTTGGAAGCTAAATTAGACCCACTTCCCGATGTTCGATTGGACTCAAATTTGGTGTACTTATGTATCTTCGGTGACAATACAATGATATGGTACCATGAAGCTGGTCTGATGACGGAGACGGAAGGTGGCCACGGCATCTCTGTGATAAAACAACATAACCCTACTGAGTCTGATGATGAAGCTGGGAGGTGGCCACGGCATCTCTGTGATAAATCAACATAACCCTACCGAATTTGGGCTCGATTGATTCTTCTGAAGAAAACTTTTCACCTAGATGATATCTAGGGTCTGATGATGAAGCTGGGAGGTGGCCACGGCATCTCTGTGATAAATCAACGTAACTCTACCGAGTTTGGGCTCAATTGATTCGTCTTGAAGAGAACTTTACACCTAGATAATATCCAGGGTCTGATGATGAAGCTGGAAGGTGGCCACGGCATCTCTGTGATAACTCAACGTAACTCTAGCGAGTTTGAGCTCAATTGATTCGTCTTGAAGAGAACTTTACACCTAGATGATATTTAGCGACCCCAATGACTTTGGGCTCAAATGATTCGTCTTGAGGAGCACTTTACACTTAAATGATAGCCAGGATCTGATGATGAAGCTGTAAGGGGGCCATGGCATTTCTGTTATAAAGCAACATAGCCCCACCGAATCGATTGATTTTCCGCGAAGTGCACTTTACCCATAATCACATCAAATATCCGTGGAATATTTAAAAACATCATGCCTTCTCTTAAATACTTAGGTAGTAGGTAGGTAGTCGGTATCTATACTTACCTACTAAAAAGTTAAAAATAAATTATAAATAAAAAATATTTTTAAAGACAAGCTGTTATATAGGACAATGAACTAAAATGTTAAAAATAAATTCTAGTTAGTATTTCGCGTGTAGGTACTTACCTATATTTTTAAAAGCTTGAGGCACTGAAGTATGGTAATTACCTAGCCTGAAAACGGGTAGGTAGTGCTTTATACCTTTACCGAAGTCGTATCTTAACAGACAATTTGCGTATTGACTCTAAAAGGCAAGGAGACACTTAGATAATAATTGTATATTAAAATTACATAATAGATACCATAACTGTAACCGATACGATTGGAATGCTGACACCACTTCTATGGTCAGTCTATTTCTCTTAGGGCAATATTTACATAGTCTTGAAGCAATGGTTGGCACGCGGACAATTTTGTCCTCTTTTTAAGATAAAATTATATCTGGTTACTTTTTTCCTTGCTTTTCGTATAGGCTGAGTGGCTAGTCTTGTTGTCAGAGTTTGATGGCTGTTTGAAGGATTATGACATGGCCTATAATTGCTAGACTAGGTAAAACAGTCACAGTGTTACTTATAAAAATCTATTGATCAATTGCTGAACTGCCTCTCAGCTGAGAAGCTTTCAAAGATTTGATCATTGCTCAACATTTTTTCACTCATAAACGTTAGTCAGTCGTTGCTTGGTTAAGACACGAAATATATATATATATATATATATACTCATCGGCTGTTGGCATAAATAACAATCAAACGACTCAACTAAAAACGATTCCAGCCGGTGTTTTATTTGTAATGGACTAGATTTGACAGATCAAGTGACAGTAAAAATACCGCGAAATCCGCGCCAGTCTAGACTTGGCATATATCAGCTGATTTATTCTGCCAGCGCCATCTTGCCTCTCAGCAAGTGCTTAACAAGGTCTCGGCGATGGTCAACTTTGAGAGCTGTCAATGCAATGCTCAACGACCTCTCCAGTGCGGACACATCACAAATTCAAATGAAGTTGCTGACACCAATGTATAGTTCTGGTTAACACCTTCGTCCTTTGCAACCTTCTGACTGGTTATTTGTGCAGGTTGCTCCGCCTCGAGTGGCGGCGCAGCAGCATCGAGCGGCTGCGGCCCGGCGGCTGGGTTACCGGTTCTTGTCATGGAACTATGTTGAACAAAATTACCCACTCTATTGAAAGCTAAGAAAAAGTGCAAACTTAAATGATAAATAAATATACAATATAAATATACAACTTTGATTACTGTTTATGAGTGAGATTTTCCTTGATCAGTATTTCAGCAATTGCTCAAAATTTGAGACACGTTTATAAGTAACACTGTCAGAGTCTAACGATGAATTAAAAATTACGAAGAATAATTCCGCGACCACGCGGACAAGCGCTTGTATCCGTCGCGGATGAATTCGTCGTTCAGTTCTATGTGACCGCGATTGAGAGTATAGTGTGGGTTCATTCACAGTCATGGATAAACATTTGAATTTGGTGGTCAGCCCCGCACGACCGTCCGTCAAGCACGAAACCAAATACATATCAATAGACGTCCGTGCGAGGACATCCGTAGCGCGGAGGAGCGTCGTGGAAGGACTTCCATCCGAATAATAACAAGTAATATTTTTTTAAAAACCTGTTTAAACACAAGCTTTTACATAATCTAGGACCAGAGTAAGTTAAAACAAATCCAACGAGCCCAAACACGACAGGTATAACATGTGTAGTTTAGCAGTTCCTTTGGCCACCTTCCAGCTCCATCATCAGATCAGCACCATGTCATCATATTATTGAATTGTCTCGGGATTTACACATGTATGCAAAGTTTCAGCACAATCGAACCCCTGGAAGTCGCTATAAAATCTATCGCAAGATTTGTGACGGACAAATAAATTCGCCGTAAAGTAGAGATAAAGCTTGTAATAAACGTTGCCATGAAGTACAACTCAACGTAGATAAAATAAAATAAATAATCCGGAAGAGAAAAAGATCTCGAGAAAAAAACTCAGAGCATTTCATAAATATGTAAAATTTATACATAATTAAAAGTCCTATTAAAAAAATCTATGGAGACTTCTAGAGCAATGGCCGGGATTAGGCAAACACAGCGTAAGATTTTACCATAGACTTAATTATACATAATACCATTGTTAAATCTGATGTGGTAATATGCCCTACAGCTAGGCATAGCGACGATATTCGCGAAGTGGCCGGCACTGGTTGCAAGAGAACAGCTAAAGATCGAGCTCAGTAGTGTATACTTTACGGAAGGTATTCAGAGTCCATGAGTGGAATGCTACAAGCTAATATAAAGGCTTTTTAAATCAAAGTTACCGTTATAATCTTAAGAAATATATCTGTTCAATCACCCCTAAATCTAAGCATGACTTATCAGTATTCCTTTCCATCCTCCACACTACCCATTTCGATACACTTTAGAAAGTGTAAATCCCCCTTACAGCCGGGCCCATTAGAGCCGAGAATTATTCCATATCTTATCGATACTATCGGCTGCCCGCTTTGGTTATTGTTTATCGATGAGAAAGTTTCGATAGATTGAATCGATTAATTACGAATTATGTTTGTCCCGTAAGTGCAATGACAACGTTTTTATGATCCGCCAGTAGGCGGTAGTGATGTGTCACAACAATTTAGTGTTCGATAAGCTAATCGATTTTTTTGATCGATTGCCTATGAATTATAGGGTTTTGAATTGGGTTATGTAATGTATTTAACGGTGCCCCGAGGGTAGCCATTAGCGGAATTGTCACCAATTTATGAGTGATATATCAAAATGTAATTTTAATTTTATTTTTAACCTGACCAGGGTTATAAATCTTTTTAATAAGGCCAATAAGCAAGCTTTCATATTGTGCAATATAGTCAAAAGCATTTACTACAAACATAGCTGGGCAATTTATTATGCAATTACTTCCCACATTTTGAAAAGTAATTGGGATAAATTATTTACGACTAAGCAATAATGAAACGGCGGGGTCAATGGAAAAAAAAATGTGGCATTGTTTTTTGAAGCTTTTTCTCCGAAGAAACTTTGTAGTCGAGACACAACTTTGTTGCAATATCTAAACGAATTACTGCAACCAAGATCTAGTCTAGAGGACACAATAGCGATAGCATGCATTTTTAGGGTTCCGTACCCAAAGGGTAAAACGGGACCCTATTTAGTAATAGGGTCCCAGACAGACGGACAGCGGAGTCTTAGTAGACTCCGCTGTCCGTCTGTCTGTTTGTCTGTCTGTCTGTCTGTCTGTCCGTCTGTCACCAGGCTGTATCTCATGAACCGTGATAGTTAGACAGTTGAAATTTTCACAGATGATGTATTTCTATTGCCGCTATAACAACAAATACTAAAAACACAATAAAGTTAAAAATAATAAGGGGTCCCCATACAACAAACGCGTTTTTTTTTTTTTGGCAATTCAATATAACGTCCATAGATGGCGTTATATTCAAATGCCAATCTCTAACTCTTTTGTTAGACAGTAGATGGCGTTATAAAAAATAAAATGTTTATTAATTAAAAAATTTTGCTGGCGAAAATGATAGTGGTATTTTTTGCTCGATCTTATAAAATACTGTAGTGTGGTACGGAACCCTACGAGTGCGAGTCCGACTTGCACTTGGCCAGTTTATTTGTTTTTTGATGATTTGTGTAGAATTGGACCGTGTAGAATGACGTATTAAGTCCTTTATGAACTGTAGATACATAGAAAAAGGCTAATGATTATGATTATTGGTGTGATATCTGAATGATATATGAAGGCTAGCGCTTGACCACTATCTCACCTGGTGCCAAGCGATTATGTGGTCGAAGATGGTGAACACGCTAGGCCTAGAATACTCCGACTTTTAAGAGCTGAGTGCTGCCAGAACACCGTAAGGTTATGGCGGTAAATTTTCTCCCTAGTAGTGGTAAGCTACTTTACCTTTGAAGACTATTAATTGCAAACCATTGTACGTAGTTAACGTACATAAAATAAACGTAACGATAATTAAACTTATTATTATTATCGATTATCTATCACTTTCTTAATAAACCTCTCTGTTGTGAAAATGTGAATGAAATGAACCATCTGCAGAAAAATAGTGGAAGAAACAATCAGTCGCTGACTCTACTTGGTCATAGCATTCTCATAAACTTTGGCCGACATTGTAGAGTATGGTATATTTAGAATCTCAGATCAATATCAGATTGGGAGAGCTTGCTACAAAATTGTCGATTGTTCGGGTATTAGGCAAGAGCTATGGCGACAGTGGTGAAGACCACAACGTCAACGGACTGATTTGCTTGTGTCATTCTCGGTACTTGAATTTTGATCTTATTTCGATTGCATCACGTACACTTTAAAGTCGTTGAGGTAGGACTAATAAAGTCTTTGATCAAACTTATATTGCTCATTGTTTTAGAAATCAATTTTTGACTGGAAGAGAAGAATGGAAAAGAAGATTAGTAAATGAAATAAGGAATTATCGCTTTTATTTTAAAATTTTAAATAAAATGTTTAATTGGTGTACAATAAAGAATTTTGTATTTTAAATTCGCGAGTTAAAGCTAACAGTGGTCTCTTCCAGTCAAAAATGGATTTGATGAATAAAAAGCACTCTATTTTTGATCAAAGACTCCATAGGTATACCTCTATGACTTTAAATTTAACATGTAAGAAGTGTACGTGATGCATATAATATTTATATTATGCTTATAATATTTTTCTGTGCTTTAAATTTTCCTCATTTACGTAGGTGAGCGCCAGGGACATTATTATTGGCCGATTTAACTTTTTAACATTATAACTATTTTAACATATAAAGTTTATTAAATTAAGATTAACTATTAATTTGACCAGCTACAGTATGGTACAGTAAATATTAAACAAGATCCAATATTATTGAGTTAATTGGAAAAAGACCATTACAAAGATTCCTTCATAAAGTTTTTCAAAGGTTATTTTATCTAACAGGCTCGTTCTTTTGTTTCAGTTTTCAAACGCTTCGACATAAACCAACAGCAGTCTAACGCACCAAACTTCGGATTTTCAAAGGTAGTATTATTCCTCCTTACTTTTATACTTGCTGACATTGGGCAGTCTTTTCAATAAAAGCGATATCTTCTAGACTATAGTTATAATTATTTATATATGTTATCTGAAAAATATTACCATCCTATTAGGTTACGCAAAATATAATAAATACATCCATAATTATATCGACAATAATTAATACACAAGTTTGAAAACCTTACTGTATGATTAAAAACCACTAGATTTAAGTTAATGCGTGGTTACCACTACTAACCACACCCTTCAACTTAAACAACTATTTAGTTTACTTCTGTCCCTCTCTTTTTGCCGCAGAAATGTGAAGCGTGAAAGAGATGGAAATATACATGAAAATGTATATCTTACCGTGAGAAATGTGGTAGAACAATAGGCCGAGATGTATTTAATTGGGCATTTATTAATTAATCATTAGAATTAACTCAGATACATTAATAGGTAATATGTATAAGTAAAGAAAGTTTACATAGTTTCTTTATAAATAAGAAGTGGTTGTCTAGTGGTAGAACGGCTGCTTAATATTCAACTGCATTTTTTTTATTTTACGTTATAGTTGACAACCACGAAGCGGCCCACCTGATCGAGAATGGTCACCACCACCTATAAACCTTCAACATCAGTAGTCATAGCCAGTGATTTACCAACCTTTTGCATATAATTTTGCATAGTATTTTTGCTCCTTGTTTAATTCGCTACATGTTGTGTGGTAGCGGAGCGTAAGATAGCGAAATTCTTCTTCTTCATAATATGTCACTCTTGGCAAAGTGGTCCTGATCGTCAGCGTATCACTCTTGGCATAGTGTTCGTGGTTGTCACTTCAGATTTAGTGGCACGTTTTACTATTCATTCATCGTCATTCCTCTCTCACGGCTTCCTGGGTGGTGCTAAATGAGTGACGAGTGGTGGTAGGATTCAGCTATAGACAAAGACATGTCGCTAATCGCTTTGCTGAGTTCCGACATGATGTTCGGTGCCAGCCAGTATGGAATTGTATGGAACGGGTTGGGATAGTTGTGCTGTGGATTGGACTAAAGCCAGTTTGTTCAGCGCCTCGTCTCACTGCTGACTTCCAATTCCACACACACGATACGATCATCGACACGACAATACGATCTATTCTTAGACTACATTTTCACTTACTGGTGACAAAAATCTATACTCAGGTAATATGAGTAGCGTATGGTGTTAAACCCATTTACTTGCGCTTTCTCAATCCTTGGTTACAGCAGAACATTGTATACATTCAGCTATCTGATTTATCTACCTCCTACAGTTAGTTAAGATATGCTTAATACTCCAACAGTTATAACGCATTCGTAGCAACAATGCAGGGCTGAGCTAATTTCCCTCCTCTAGGACTGAAAGCGGTATTTCATATCGGAATGCAAAGGGCGGAACAAACTAGAACAATTTAGTTAAGAAAGATCCCTTTTCATAACTAGGCTCTCTAAAGTCTGTGGATAAAAAAGGAAGATGAAAAAGAAAGAAATTGCATTAGGAATTTAAAAATAGTTCTAGTTGCAATTACTCGTCTAAAGGTATGGCCACACAGCGGCATCCTGCGATCTGCGGGCGCGATCTCAGTAGTTTTCAATTGTTTTCTGATCGCGTTTGGTGTGATCCAGTCGTTACAAATACTACTGTGCTATCTGATCGCCGCCTAGATCGCGCACGCAGGACGCTGCAGTGTGTCCGTAAATACTGAATATTGAAATCCGAGGATAGAAGCTAATATTTTATAGGCTAGCGTTTGAGTACTATCTCGATATCACTATCTAATGTTAAGCGATGATGTGGTCGAAGATGGTGAACACGCAAGGCCTAGAAATACTCTGAATCTCAGGCTTGTGTGCTGCCGGAACACCGTTATTCTCCTATAAACTATAAGCTGATCAAACAATTAATAAATTAATTGATACAATTTTCAGATTTAGTTAATTACCGCTAAAAATACCGGTAATGGCATACATATAGGAGCGATTATTCGATAATTAGGTTACACAGTCCTTTCATAAGGAAATAACAGAAGGTTTATATAACGCGACAAATGTACGATTGTGCTGCGATCCGCATGCGATTGTGGTGCGTTTTCTACGCCATTGTTGTATTTAATTTATTTGGTTCATAATTTAAGACTTGCACTGAAGCAAGTGGACCAAAGCTCGCTATTGTGCATAGAGCAGCGCCTTGCATTTGTGTAGCTTTCATTTTCACTCGAATAGGTGATAATTTAAATTTCGTGAGAACTAAATGAGAGCTATCATGAATTGTTAGAAGATACTGTGTACAAATACTAGAAATTACTAAAACATAACCATAAAGATTTTGTTTTGTAGTACTAGTGGTTATATGTAGATTATGTCGTAAGCTTTTCACCTCTCGCTATTGATTTTGATTAAAAAAATGTATGCAATTTTTAAGGTTCGGAACCCTTATAGATTCGTCATGTCTGTCTGTCTGTCCGTCCGTATGTCACAGCCACACAGCCGAAACTATAAAATTGAAACTTGTTAAGTAGATGTATTCTGTAAACCGCTTTTCGATTTTTATACAAAAATAAAAAACAAAAGATTTAGGGGGCTCCCCATACCTAGAACTGAAACTAATCTCATCAAAGCTATAGATTTTAGCTATAGAGGTGACATTGACGTTTCGAAATTTTTTTTTCTCAAAGTCAGTCATTTGAGTGCCGAGTGATGTTATTCTAGTTATATACATTTTATTTAAATTATTGGTATTCTAGACTTCGTTTATTTTTGTTCACAGGCTTTAAACGGGTTCCTGATGATGATGACGCAAAACGGAAAATTGTTGTACATATCGGACAATGCAGCGGAATACCTGGGACATTCTATGGTTAGTCATTTCAGCGCATTAAATTTTTATTTTTTCACTAGCTGTACCCGCGACTTCGTCTGCGTGGAATAGTGTCTTTGGGTAGCATTTTAAATATTTAGGCTAATTATTTTACAAATAAGACACATGCGTATCCCGCGTAAACTGTACCACGCCGCGCAAATCCCCGTTCCCTCTCCCTCCCCCTCATCCCTCCCCACCCCTCTGCCTCTCTCTTCCCTCCACTACCTTTCCTCTCACTTCCCTCTCCCCCTCCTCTTTCCCCCCACTTCCTCTCCCCTCACTCTTCACCCCACTCCTTTCCCCTCACTTCTCTCTCCCCTCCCCTTTCGCCCCACTCTCCCTCCCCTCCCCTTTCCCTCACCTCCCATCCCTCTGTCCCTTTCCCTTCCACTCACTTCCACACTCCCTCACCTCCCCTCATTCCGCCTTCCCCTTCTCCCCCCCCCCCTTCCCCCTCACAAACTATGAATGACATATTAATTTATATCGAATCAACAGCCTAAACAGTAAGTTTCAAGCTTCTAGCTTTAAAAAGAGCCTGAGAAAGGACATGGGCTACTTTTAAATGATGGATATAAATGAAATTTGGTACACAGATAGTCTAGAGACTATTTGTGTACCAAATTTCATTTATATCCGTTCAGTAGAACATTAACATAAACCTTACATATTTCCATACAAACTTTCATCCCTTATACCCTATTGTTATTTTTACACCCTTGAGAGTAAAACTTTTACAATCTTTGGATGTCATATTTATTTATATCGAAACAACAGCCTAAAAAATAAGTTTCAAGCTTCTAGCTCTAAAAATGACGATACTTCCATACAACTGTTCATCCTCCTTTTCAACCCCGTACAACCCTCTTTTCGCATTACAAAGTAGCCTATGTCCTTTCTGAGGCTCAAGACTATCTGTGTGCCAAATTTCATTTAAATCGGTCCAGTAGAACATTAACATAAACCTTACATATTTCCATACAAACTTTCATCCCCTATTGTTATTTTACACCCTTGAGGGTAAAACTTTTAGAAACTTTGAATGTCATATTTATTTATATCAAATTAACAGCCTAAAAAATAAGTTTCAAGCTTCTAGCTCCTAAAATGACGATACTTCCATACAACTTTTCATCCCCCCTTTCAACCCCTTACAACCCTCTTTTCGCATTAAAAAGTAGCCTATGTCCGTTCTCAGGCTTTAGACTATCTATGAAACCAAATTTCATTTAAATCGGTTCAGTGGTTTTGGCGTGAAAGTGAGACAGACAGACAGACAGAGTTACTTTCGCATTTATAATATTAGTTAGGAAGTTAGGATTAATGAGTAGCACATTACTAGTATTCTTGTAAACCCCTCCAACTAAGCTAAATATGCTTGTGTCTCGAGTGGGTTCACGTCAATAGTGCAATGGGTGGAAATCGAACTCACGACCTCTCGATCGCCAGTCCGACACCCGATATCCTTTGGGCTATTGCCGCCTTACTTTATCAGGAATCAGTGAAACTGGCCCAAGTTTTTTCACCTAAAATACCTATATAACTAGCGACCCGCGCCGGCTTCGCACGGGTAGAGCATATATTTTTGACGTGAGTTCGATACCCACCCCACCCATTGCACTATTGACGTGAACCCACTCCAGAAACAAGCATATTTAGCTTAGTTGGAGGGGTTGACAAGAATACTAGTAATGTGCAACCCACATTGAGAGTAATCTTTAAAAAAAAAAAACGCTGATATTTGGTATCTGATCGAATGGAGAAATATTATCTGCTAGATAAACTACAACCTTTGTATGACTTTATATGTTACGAGTAGATAACTAAGTATCTGAAACTATCGAAAATCGGTAAAACTAAAAGACAACATATACATGTACGATGGTAGCCGTCTGAAAACGACACACATACGAGTACATAGTTGTTGACAGGCATAGAAGACCTATTCAATTGCGACTAGAAGACCCCTTGGTGGTCTATATTTTTAATATCTGCAATATGTTTTGATCGACCTGTTATAGTTTTTCTCCAAAGCGGCGGTGGTCCACTTCAGTCAGAATACAAATGGACCGCGTCTGACCCCAAATAGTCCCTCGTTAGTGCGCGCCGTACAAATTAATCACTGCGTTTTATTGTTAGTTGCGCCCGCGCCGCTACAATGTACAGGACGCTGGTGAATTGAAATTGTTATAGATTTATGTTTATAAAACATTGAAATATAAATTGAATTTTGTGTTAAATAATGCCACCAAAATTATATAAAAAAATAATAACGAGTAGAGTCATTCAGACTCTAGTTTATTTTTATTGGTGATAGCCCGCCCTATTGGAACCTTATCTAAAACATTTTTGACAACTTTTATATGGCGTCATCTGTCAGATAACTATCTGAAACTTTATCAGGAACCGGTGAAATCGGCCCTTATTGTTCTGTTATTACAAAAGAACATAAACTAACTAGATTCCCTACAATCCTACCATCTGTTCGAAAAATATTCCGCAATAAAAAAATCTAGCAAGTGAAATTAAAATGGGCAAGCTCTTTTAATATTTTTAACCGACTTCACAACAAAAGAGGAGGTTCTCAATTCGTCAGATTTTTTTTCTTTTTTTTATGTATGTTCACCGATACACTCGAAGATGCCTGAACCGAACTAAAGGAAAATTATTAAACACAATCCAAAATTTCATCGTACCGACGGGACTCGAACACGCACCCCCCGGATTACACGTCCAGGTGCTCTGCCAATTAAGCCACGGTTCGATCCATCGATACGACGAAATTAGTGGATTGCATTTGTTAACCCAATTATGCATTGGTGGCGCCACCTATGACTACTTATTACGTAAGTTAATCATTCGGAAGAAACCATTACAGTTTTCAAATCCGACGTGAGATGTTGCACTGCGTAAATCAAATATTATGTTTCTTTGAAGTGTCACACACTTTATATTTTTTGTAAATAGTTAAACACAATCCAAAATTTCATCGTACCGACGGGACTCGAACCCGCACCCCCCGGATTACACGTGTTTAACAATTTACAAAAAATATAAAGTGTGTGACACTTCAAAGAAACATAATATTTGAAGGAAAATTATTTATATATCATAGGGTACCCTTCCCAGGTGGTCCCATGTAATGTAAATTTTATCGAAATCGGTCGAGCCGTTTTCAATATATCAACATTTGTATTACGATGAATTTATATACCTCGATGATATGCTACTAACTACTGGCTACTTTGACTACCGTGACGTTTGAAGTCGGTTCTTTTAGTTTTTAAACAATCTTAAATTATTAGGATAACATGTGCCTTTGACTACTAACGTTTTATATATATATATTTTATTATATTATATATATTTTTTATTATATTATATATTTTATTTTTATTATATTTTTTTATTAAAACGTTTATAACAACACCCTATACATAAGTTTTGGCGGTCTCGTGTGAACAACACGGGCCGCTGCATTGCCGCGTAATGATACCAGTCAATATCTTCAAATTATGATTAATAGGTACAATCACAACTACCACTTTACCACCATGTCAAGATGCCTGCTCTACAATTTCCTTACAAGCTCGGATCTAAAGTGAATATATTTATTCCGAAAGAGTATCAATATATTGACGTCGTCTTTGAACTGACTGGGCCTCTGTAAAGGTATATACAATAGGAAAGTTATTTTGGGTATTTTATAGATCTAAAAGAACAATTGTTGCAAAATTCGGCAATGGCAGTTAAAATACAATACAATACCTCATTATTGTAACTAATTTACAAAGTAACAATAAAAGAACCGACTTCAAACGTCGAGCTAGTAGTCAAAGTAGCCAGTAGTCAGTAGCTTGTCATTGAGGTATATAAATGCATCGTAAAACAAATGTTGATCTATTAAAAACCACTCGACCGATTTTGTTAACATTTACATGGTCCCATTTAAATTTTAACGTAATTGGTCGAGCCGTTTTAAATATATAGACATTTGTATTACGATGCATTTATATACCTCGATGACATGCTACTTAATGCAGGCTACTTTGACTAGCGCGACGTTTGTAGTCGGTTCTTTTAGTTTTTTAAACGATCTGAAATTATATCTCTACCATTTTTAAATAATTTTAAAAACAAAATTGACAAATCCGTGTAACTATAGAACCTTCTTACAAAATTTCACGAGAATCGGTTGAATGTGGATAAGAACAGATATCTGGACATCGGGACATACAAAAGCATTTTTGCCCAAGCTGAAACGGAGATCTAGCTTCGCTCGGTGATCGGTCAATCATAATATTCTTGATACCAGAAGAAACGACTTCAAATACCGCGCTAGTCATACCCAGTAACAAGTTTATCTCCAGAGATACTCTTCACATTTCGGTGAAGTTTAAATGGGACCACCTAGGAAGCATATATACCCTTTCAAACAAAACAAGAATTTTCCAAATCGGTCAGGCATCTTTGAGTAATCAAAAGTCAAAAGTCAAAGCATTTATTCAGTATATGGGAAAATAAAAATATGCACTTACACACGTCAAATAACATTAAATAGATCATATTCAATAAAAAATATTATAGATATAACTGAAACATAACTTATTGCTTTGAATTTAAGTTTTAATCGGTAAAATACTTAAAAAATATAGTGAAACATAGAACCTCCTCCTTTTTTTAATTCGGTTAAAAAGATTATACGTACTAGTACAGTTAACTTAGAATTTTAATATATTTTACTCTGTTTACTTTTCCAACACATGCAAGATTTTGTACCTTAAACAAATTTAAAAACAGTTTCAGGAGGTAGTCAATCATATCAACATAGATACAAGGATACGCGTAAAATGAGGTCTATGCTTAACAGACAGACAAAACAACTGCAAAAAATCCTATAAGAATAATTGTTTCCCATTACGCCAACTATTAAGTCAAACTTTTTTGATACGGTTGACTTAGAAGAAAACAGTTCTCTCCCACAACTATATACAGTTCCGTTCCTCATGATAACACTCCACATCCGGATTCAGATCTCCAAAGAACATGAATACAGCATCCATAACTCATCGATCGTTCGAATTTCCCACGATACCGTTCTTATAGACCCGATATAATGATCTATACTATTATTATCTCCCGAAAATACTGAAGCAAACCTTATCCCACCAGGCTTACTGTCCAATTTCCAATGACAGTGCACGAGCTAATATTTTATTGTATTCTGCAATTAAGATTAATGATAAGAATAGAGACTGTAAGTACTTAATCCAAATATCCAGTTAAAAACAATGCCGAAGGTTTAATACCCTATTTATAAGATTAAACTGGTACGTGGGTGTGCCCGTAACAGTGCTATTGCTTGTAATTTATTTAGAAATGTTTATAAACACGATAATTGGTATCTTCACACTTGAATGACTTATTTCTAATGTCGGATAGATGTTCTAACAGATATTGAAATATTGAAAGTTAAATGCTTTTGCATTTTGACCAGTGATCATTTTTAATTGCAGATCTTCTTAGGAGTTTAATGTATTTTATTTTCGGATTATTAATTAAATACCGAGGAAAATGTATGTAAGTACTCATACAAAAATAAGCATACATTTTGATCGCAAAATATATTATAAAATACTTGAGAAAAATAACCAGTGATAATTATGCTACGTGGATTCGAACAATGTGATTGAGTCCAAACTACCTCAAGCTATTGACTATGACTAGTTCAGCCCCGTTGACTTAGAGGAATAGATGGTTTTTTAACCGACTTCAAAAAAAGGAGGAGGTTTCTCAATTCGACCTTATATATATTTTTTTTTTTCTGTTTGTTCGCGGATAACTTCGTCGTTTATCATCCGATTTTGATTATTCGTTTTTTGTTGGAAAGGAGATATCCCAAGTGTGGTACCATGGTAATTATATCGAGGTCTGATAAGTATCTCCAAAGATATGGACAGAAATACCTCAAAATTGGTACTGAAAATTAATAGTGCGGCATGGAAGTCGGTTCTTTTTAGTTTTTTAAACGATCTTATTTAAGCGAGAGATCGGTGGTTCACATCCTAGCACGGGTGCTCGGCCACAGGTATAAGGAGCGTATAATATCGAGGTTCTGTCTGACTTGCTACCAAAAAATAACTTACTACCATCAAGAAAAAAACCTGCCGCCATAACCTTCCGTTGTTCCGGCAGCATACAGCCCTTGAGCGTTAGTATTCTAAACCTAGCGTTCAGCTGTTCACTGTCTTCGACTACATCATCACTTACCACCAGACAAGATAGTATTCAAACGGTAAAAGATATAAAATAAGCTCTACTAAGCTGGAGAGTAAGGCTATATGACTGTAAACCTGCATCCTTCTTCTTTGGCGTAAAAGGTTGAAGTAAGTAAGAATTCTGTAAGGCTTTTGTTAGCCCTACATATACAATAACTTTCCATCGTCAGGAAAGTGGTCAAATATCAATAGAGTTCCCATTCTAGGCCTAGCGTGCTTACCACCTTCGACCGCATCATCACTTACCAACAGGTGAGATAGTAGTCAAACGCTAGCCTTTAAGATATAAAAAAAGAATTAGCAGTATCATCTAAACAACGCACTAGATGAAAACATAACAGACAATAACACCATTTTCCTCCCCCGAACACTAAAACCACACACGTTGCTGAAACTTTTACCACAGACAATAGAGAACGCACAATTCAATATGCAAACCGAACAATGTAATGATAATCCCATAGACAATACCTTTTCGTCGCCCTAACCACTGTGCCTATTTATTGAAGACAACCACAACCAGTTTTGAAGACACCTGAAGTGTGTAATAAATCCCCTCATAGGCTTTCGGTGTGTGTGAAAGCTAAGAGGCAGGGGGGTTCAGGATAAATTGGCAGGGCCTAGTAAGGAATGGTTCATACCGCGCCTATGCCTGTGGCAATCTACGATGAAGATCTGTTTGAGTTTGTCTAGTGTTTTATCCAGTTAGTCCTTGTGTATTAATTAATCTAGTTCATTCAGGTAAGTCAGGTCAATAATAAAGAAGTAAATATTACTCTTTTGAACAAAAGTTGACTGTAATCTATCGCACAAAACATTTAAAATAAAAGTACCTACTTATACAAGAAATATACGACAATAGTCTGAAATAGAACATGGGGAACCAAACAACGCGGGTTCTAATTCCAAAATTTAAATTCAAAAATATTTATTCACTTTAAATATGGTTATATGTACATAAATGTTGAAAAAAAGCATTGTTCCAGCATATCTTGCCTATTTGCATATGAATGATATTTGTACACACAGGTACAATTTTAAGTAAAACTTATGTTATAAGCACAAAACAAAAACACATACTTACTTACATTTAAAAAAATTATAATAACTTGGGTAAAATCCAAAAGAGACCAATTAGTTTAAATCTAAATGTATATAAGATTAATAATAAAATTATGTACAAAGTACTAAAAATATTTTTTTATCTATATTATATTTTTATTTAAATTTGTAGGTACCTTCTCTAATGTTTATATTCCATGAACTTTTTTACGGAATAAAAATTGTGCTCTAGTAGCCACTTACATAAGTTTTTTTTTTTAACTGTAAGTGTTGTGGGAATTTCGGAATGTGGTTATAAACATTTATAGCCATTGTATAACAATTTCTGTGAAATAATTCATTATTGGGTTATTATAATAAACGGCCTAAATAAATGAAACTACAATATTTTCTTCTTCAGTCGGATTCCGGTATAGGAAAACTTTTGTTAAGACTTAATCATTTAACGTCACACTCATCATACGGTGAATGCTAAGAAAGACTCTTTTATTAAGACCAATAAACAATAATAATATAAAACAATTTTGCATATCAATAACTAATTTACATCATTGGTTTATATGCATTACATTTACTATACGTTTAAAGTAGAATCTTCTTTTCCCGAATAGGATTTGGTGGCAGATCTTCTTGACAGTTAGCTGCTTTAATTCCAGTAACTGGCTGAACACAAACGCGTTTTTTATCCCACTAACATACGCGTATTGTACGAATGCCCTTTGAAAGTGCTAGATCTGTGCATACGCAGCCGTTGTGTCTTTATTGTTGTTATCAATTGTTCCATTCAATCAAAGGTTAATAATATTATTATGGTAATTTTTATTGTACGAGTATGAAGCGATTGTTTATAGTTTGGTTTTCTCAATTGGACTTAGTCAGTCAAGTCAAGTCAAAGCATTTATAGTATATGGGCAAATTAAACATCTGCACTTACACACCTCAAATAACAATAAATAGATCATCTAATACTATAAGAATCTTTGTCCTGACATACTGACTGACTGACTGACTCACTGACAGACAACGCACAGCCTAAACCGCTGGTCGTAGAGACTTGAAATTTGGAGAGTATATTTTTCTTAGTACGTGAACGTGTACTATGTAAGAATAGGGAAGATGCAAAAGTAATATTAATGAATAATATGTGAACAAAATTATTATAAAATACAAAAGAAGGGCCACTGTATATTTTTTATCTAATATTATTATACATTTCTCAAAAAAATTGAGTTTTAAATTACGTGAAACGAAACGTATATTGAAACGCCAATCAACGCGTAGTGACGTCATCATTGTCCGCTTGTCTGTGTATTGTGTACTTCAGTAGCATAGAGTAACATAATATATATTAATACTACTTTGTTCTGTAACATCTCTTCTATTATCTCTACATTCTCTACTTAGTCTGTGGCTTGCCGGTTCATAGGTTTCGTGATATTCGCAAAACGCAAATAAACATAATTATCAACATAATTGAGATAAAATGGAAGTAGGATTTACCAAAGCATAACATTTATTATTATTATTTACAACATTATATTACATATTAATTATGTATTATGTATTTACATACATAATATTCTATGTAGGCATTCACAATAGACTTGATGAATAATATCACATTATTTACAAACTTACATCGAAGTGATATTTACAGCATCGAATAACAGTTTTAGGAGAATAATTTTCATCCCTCTTTGCAGCCTTGAGCCATTTTTTTCTTAATGTTGGGTCACTAGGTCCACTTAGAAACAACTTACAACAACAACTTACTTAAATTTTGATGAAGTAGAAGGACATATAGGAAAAAAACAAAAATAAACACGTATTTTCTTCCTCACTGTGCTGTTATAGCTACCTGAAGTTGATGGATTGTTCATTTCTAATAAGTACTATTAAA
Source organism: Cabera pusaria (assembly GCA_954871355.1). NCBI lineage: Eukaryota > Metazoa > Arthropoda > Insecta > Lepidoptera > Geometridae > Cabera > Cabera pusaria. The sequence continues at coordinate 8,765,014 of OX940905.1, forward strand.
TAAACAATACCGAAGATGATTTAGCAATCCATACTTTTAAGTCTATTTGCTCAGGAAAAGATACTTCAGAAAGTTCGAAATTATAGAAATGGCCTAAAATGGCATATAAGCGTAAGCAGGGTGACCAGGTAAAAATACAATATTAAGCCATCTATGACTATAGTAGCTAAACGTACTAAAACTACTATATATATTTTTATATTCAGTAAAGCTGTGTCATTAATTTATGTCAAACTACACAGCCGCTCAGTTTTTAAAACGATCTCAAATTATTATTTTGTAAAAATCAGTATTCCAGATGGGAATTCACAAAAAGTAAAAAAGCCCTAAGTGATACAAGATATACACATGAAGAATTTCGCAAGAATTTTTGAAATAAGAACGTATGTACGTCCTTATGTACGGTTTGCACTGATAAATAAACATAAAATAGATTATGGTAAAATTTTGCTAAAAACTTATAATTTTACTAAAGCTGGTGACACTGGCTGAAACAACAGAGACTGTTGAGTGACACGATAAATCACATTGACATCGGACCGGATGAAGACAAACATGACGTCATCGGTATAGATGTAACGTTTTCGCGTGTTATAAAAAACGGAGACTTTCAAACCGCATTTCTGGGATAAAGTAATAAAATAGAAGAAAATAATTTATGAGTGTACTATTCTACACGTAATTCTTGAAAATAAAAGCAAATTTAAAAATATTGCATCTTCCCTATTTTTCAAAATTCACCCCTTTAACGGATGAAATGGGGGTTCAAAGTTTGTATGGAGAAACAAGAAGAGAAGAGAAGATGGAGAACATTAGATAGTATTTTCTATTCGAAACTTTACACAAGTGCTTCAGTAAAAAATAAGTAAATACATGTTTCAGGCTTTTTTTAAATTCCACCCCTAAGAAGGTGGAATGTCTGAAAGTAATATTGTTTTGGATTGCGCTGGAATTTGGCATGCAGATAGATATAATGACGTTAGTTCCCTCTACAAAATGATTTTCTAAAATTCACCCCTTAAGGGGATGAAACGATGGTTCAGAGTTTGTAAGGAGAAACAAGAGTAGATAGTTTTTCCTATTCTAAACTTCACACAAATGCTCCAATAAATAAATAAGAAAAAACGTGGTTCAGGCTTTATCGAAATGCCACCCCTAAAAGGGTGAAGTGGGGTAACAAAGTCTGAAATAAATATTGTTTCGGATTGCGCTGAAATTCGGCATGCAGATAGTTATTTTGACGCAGGTATCCGCTAAGAAAGAATTTTTCAAAATTCACTCTTTAAGGGGATGAAACGGGGGTTCAAAGATTGAACCGATTTGGATTTAACTTCTTTGATGTCTTTTATGACAGAAAGGTTTTTACAAAGTTAATATTTTAAGTAAATAAAAGAAGTCTATTACGCGGGCGAAGCCGCAGGGCACTTCTAGTATGAATAATAATTATACGAATCTCTTTCTTAAGTCACTAAACTGAAAAAAACTTGTAACTGAAGTGTTGCAAGTTATTTTTTATATCTAAAAGGCAAGCGTTTGACCACTATCTCGTCTGGTGGTAAGTGATGATGTGGAGGAAGATGGTGAGCACACTAGGCCTACAGAATACTCTGACTAATATCTAATTAATGCTACTATACCCACAACTGACTTGGTTGAATCAATTCAATTAGAACTTTGGATTATACAAACAAGTTAAAATAAAAATAGGTAGTAGATAGATAAATCCCTACATGTATCTACCTACTTACCAACCTACATGTACCTACTTACTACTACTACATGCATAGTATCTATCTACTATCCAATAGACTAAGCTGGCACCGACTTCAAATAGATAAGTGGGTAGCGCTTATAATAATTTTAAGTAATTTATTTTTCGCTTTTGAGTGCCTGTTTGTGGATATGAAGTCAGTTTTATTTTTTTTGAAATATAACTTATTTTACCCTTTTTAGTGCAAAACAAGTTTTAATTAAATTACATGCATCTATTAAATTTCGTGTCTAGGCCGTTATACACTGACGGTATATATACTTTTTGAAAATTTCAAGTATGTACCTATAACGGTTAAGAAGATACAGATCTGTAAAGTGCGCACAGATGTATAGACACACGGACGGACGGACGAAAGGACAACAAAGTATCAGAAAGTGTTCATTTGGTACCCTTTGGGTTCGGAACCCTAAAAAAATTGACTTTAAATGCCGCGCTAAAGTGAAAATATTCACTAGTAATAATGATGTCATCAAGGTATCAAAGGACAATGTTCAAAATGGCCCTGTGCAATTAAAGCATCTGACACACACAATAATTAATTGTCTATTTTATTACAATAATTCCAAATACTTTTATAACACGGACTAGTTGTATTCAAAAATGAATATTAAAAAGTATTATTTGCGATTATTAACATTAATTGCCGCCATATGGCCAACAGAGTACTGAATCACTCTACTGCGTTATAAGAGGCACTTCCCTATATTGTTGAAACCCGAATTATGAAAGCACTGTGTAGCCAACCTAACAACGGAAAGTATTATTTACGTAGTAACTATTATATAATCTGTGGTATTATGCTTATAAATTATTTTTTTGCAGTGTTGGTTGGTACAAAGTACGTTCATAATTCTGAGTTATTTAATAATGTATGCAGTGTCGCGGGACGGAAATGGCCGCCATCTTCGCCAAACGTCATGTCATGTCAAAAAATCTTAGGTATGTTTAAAAAAGTTTGCACCCTAACAAGACTTTGCCCGGTAGAACATTCCTGTGAAGACAAATTATTTATATTCATATATAATTATTTAGTATAATTATTAATATATACTTATTTATTGAGGGCCCGGTGGCGTAATTGGGAGAACAGTCGGCTTTGATACCGTGGTACCGAGTTCAAACCGCCGTGCACCAATGAATTTTTCTAACGAAAAATATATGTGCACTTCTCACAGTTGCCCTCCGGTGAAGGAAAACATCGTTAAGAAACCAACAACCCCCGCATGGTGGTAGGACATATCTAGTGTCCGCCTGGCCAGCTACCACCCTCAAGTTAGAAAATCTGTCGCCAAACATCTAATGTGTTCAAGCAGCTATCCTTGAGAGCCAGTTCCCATTCTAGTCCACTTCTCTATCTTCGACCGCATCATCACTTAGCAACTGGTGAGATAGTGGTCAAACGCTAGCCTATAAAATATTTAAAAAAATAAAAAATATTAATTATCCCCACCTTTATTTCTATCTTGCTCACAGTTACCGTAAGAATATCTGTCAAAAACCAAAATCAACGAGAAGAAAGATGTAAAAACATTATTCAAGGTCATATTTTTTAGTCTTCAAAAATATATGCAATAGCAACCTCCATTGTGTATAATCTTCTTGGGACTCTTCTACTAAAACCAGTTCATTCCTATGTTTGAGGTATTTATCTCCATATCTCTGGAGATACTTATCAGATCTCGATAAAATTAAAATGAGACCACCTCGGAAACGTATCCTACCTATTAAAAAAAGAATCATTTGAATCCGTTCACAATTGACGGAGAAATCGCGTAACATACACACAAAAAAAAAAACATACAGACGAATTGAGAACCTCCTCCTTTTTTGTGAAGTCGGTTAAAAAAAAACATACAGACGAATTGAGAACCTCCTCCTTTTTTGTGAAGTCGGTTAAAAATGATTGTGTCTTTTTATTACAAGGTCTATAAGATCTCTTTCTATTACAACAACAAACGGTTTTTATTTTCACCGAACTGGATAGCACTTGACCACTATCTCAGTGATGATGCGATCGATGCTGGAGCGTGCTTACCCAGAAGATACCTATTCAGTTTATGGTTCGGTTCTTTATGGTGTGACACACACCTCAAACTTGGCATTTGAAGTCGGTTTTTTCGTTTAGTAATCTTCAATCTTTCATATATTATTATTTCAGACGGACAAGCACTTGACCAAAATTTCACCGGAATTAATTAATTCAAGTTTATTACGAATATGATCCGTCAGGGAAATAATTCGCGAGCTCTTTTAGTATCGCTCGTCTCAATTATCTCGTACGTACCACACAAAAGTACACAATATCAATGTCAGCACCACAACACTATCAATCAAATCCGACGCTACATCATTTGTATCACAATTATAAGCCAGTGCATTGGTTTGTGAATCATTAATCTACATATCCAGAGGCCTGTTTGTTTGTTTGTCTAACATTCGGATTACATTAGTTAGATGTCTGGTTGCTACAAGACGGGTATTAAATGTAGCACATTAAATATGTTGTCACTGTTTCAATTATTTATAGGTTTTTCAAGATACCGACTCATATACCTACTCGCTACTTTATTATCACTCGCTTTTCTCGATTGTCTGGATCTAGGTTTCGTTCGTGTCCGGTACACATTTTCAAAGATTGCCATGATATGTCATGTTCTTTCTTATATTATGTAGTTAAATTTTCTTGCCATTTCAGGGTTCCGTACCCAAAGGTTGCCAACAGAAAAAAGTTTTGAAATAAACCTATTCTATGCTTGCAGATATTATATTTATCATAAAGTTAAACGAGTCATGAATATTATGTTTCTTTAAATGTTATTTACACTTTATATTTTTTCTAAGTACTTATTATGTCAATGCTAAATTTGGCCGCCCGGCGGGACTCGAACTCGAATCTCTTGGGTTACACGATAATAAAATGCTTAATATAAATGTTATGGAAGTGGCGTGGCTTTGAGTCCCGCTAGCGAAATTTTGGATTGTTTATATTTGTACAAGAGTGAATAATATCTTAAAAAAATATTACTGTAGAGCTAAAAGTACTCGAAGAAATTATTTCCATAGGTAGTTACTATATATTTTGCCATACACTGTACCAATGCAACTACCAACTCTTCAACTCTTTCATTCTGTGTATAAGTGTAAGTACTATAAGTGTAAACATATTATTAGGTGTGCAAGTCCAAATGATAAATGACGTGTGGAAATTAGACCGTTCGTTCGTTAATTACCTGTACAGTCTGTAGTTATTTGCGTTTCTTAATCAGAATAATTAAACTTGAGATTTTCTGTCGAACTCATTCATAACTAGTTTCGCCCCGCGGCTTTGCCTGCGTTAAAAATTATCCTATGTGTTAATCCAGCTTCCTTATAAAGTATCTGTATACCAAATTCCACTCCAATCCCTTTAGCTCTTCTTGCGTGGAGAGTGTCAAACATCCAACCATCCATCCATACTCACCATCTTAGCATCTAGATGGCGCTAGAGTATTTTGCATAGTTCTTGTAAATATTGCCTTAATGTATGAGATCCAGCATCGATATTTTCCGCGATATTAGAACTAGATGCACTTGCTTCGTCAATGAACATCTCAATATTTGGAATCCAATCAAATTATTAAATTTCCGATTTTAGGCCAACTAAAACAATATAAATAAATATAAAACCATTACTAAAGAAATCGATACTCATCCGTTCAACAACATACCTAAAATTCATCCAAAATAAAATGTAACAAATTCAATTGAAGCCAAACTGGAGCAATCATTTCACTATATCTTAATCTACACTAACGGTACACCAACAATACTCCGTAGAATCAATCGAAAATAACCAAACTATTGAGAAACTATAATTCAAAAGATCTAGATAAATTCTATGGCCCACCATGAAGACGCCGCAGACTTTGTCTCAGAAATAAAACGACTTTAAGAGGCCTAGACTGCAAGACCCAGACTATCTTTCAACACCACCACACCAAAAATGTATGTGCGCATTTCACAGTGGCCTTAGACCTTTCAACCAAGTGGCCCTCCAGTGAAGGAAAAGCAAGACATAGTTCAGGAACCCCTTGCATGGGGGTAGTACACTATGTCTAGTGTCCGCCTGGGCAGTTACTAGATATCCTGAAGATGGAAAATCTGTCAACAAAGTAGTCAAATGCTTGCTTATAAGATAATATTGATAAAATTTGCGACACTAACGACAGCTTATCGCGATATAAAAAAAATATATTTAAAAAAATCTTGATCGTCTTGGCTTACTAAATTCTTTGTGTATAAATAATGTAAGCCTAAAATTACATCATTGATACACAAGGCATTCTTGCGTCGGTTCTTATTTAATACAACTAGCAACCAGAATGTAATGAATACAGCTAGCTTTTATTTTATTAACTCACCTAAAGTGTAATGATGTTTGTGGTAACAACTTCATTTCCTCGGTCACTTTTCGTGTTCTTAGGAGTATTTGTACTTACGAGTATGTACAAACTAGCTGTGCCCCGCAGTTTTACCCGCATGGACATCTTTCCTGTGGGAATATCGGGATCTAAAGTACCCTATGTGTTATTACAGGGTCTAGGCTATCTACATACCAAATTTCAGCTCAATCGGTTGAGTAGTTTAGCGTGAAAAGTACCTAACAAATATACTCACACACCCACAAAGTTTCGCTTTTATAATATTGGTAGGATATATTAATTTCACTAAAATTCTTGGCTCTTTTACATCGTTAGCTAAATAGTCCATTCAACGATTAGTACAGATCAAAGAAAACTTCATTTACGATTTTTCAATACTTTGCAGTAATTTTTCTGGATAACATAAAAGCTTTAAAAATCCTTGCCTAAAGCAATTACAACCTTATTATTTAAGTATACGGATTAAATTGAATTTGTCAAAACATCTGCAGTGCACCATCCCTTTTATTACGTCGATGGTTTGAATGGCATGCGGTTCGAGCACTGTTAGGCCTCATAGTGTCGTTTGTGCATACGAGGATAAATCTACGTGCATGGGTATAAAACATTTTAAAACAGCCGTAAAAGTTGTTAAACTGACGCTAATAATTCAATTACTTAACCAATAATTAAATTTTCACGAACAATAACTAAAAGGCGTACTTAATTTCTTCAAGCCCCAACGCCGCGACCGCAGGCGTCAATAAATCCTCAGGTATTGGGCATTTGACGTTAAATTATGTGCTAAAATATTACCGCCACGATTTCTAACAAATACCTACAGTTATTACATGGATAACCTCCTCATAGATACCTACTACATAAAGAAGAACTAAAACCTACCAAAACATATGTGCACTGCACACCCATTAACATTCCAACATTCTAAAAACGGCCATTTTTATCAAAACCACATTTGAAAGTGTGCCCTTACTTGTACAAATTTATTCCGTCATCCCTGTTTTTTTAAATAAATTACGGTACATAGCACCTAGCGATTGCTTCCACATTGTTTATACTTACTGCCATAATAATAAAATTCTATGACTGTGTTTTCCGATAGAAGTCATCTGATCTTTAAGTCACGAGTAAATAGGTATCTTCAAACCAAGCATGTTTCATCGTGAACCGCATATTAGCTTTACAACAAGTTATAAAATAGCTTTCAAACACTTGCCTAACCGAGAAAAACTTTTACCATTATAGTATGTGCGTTGCGTTTTCATTGTTCTACACGCAGAACCTTGCGGCGTCTAAAATTGAGTAATCTATGAGTTAACATAATATGCACTTAGAAACTTTAAAGTGAATACCGTCATGAACATTTGCACATTGATTAATGAATCTACCCTTTACTTGCGACAGGCATTTTAAGATAAATGATTTTATAATTAATTACTTCAACAGTGATTTTTTAATATGATAAATTGTTAGGCAACCTGGGATTTTTATATTTCATCATTATAGTTAGATGAGTAATCCATTGATAGATTTGATGTGAATTAATTTGTACTGGATATAACTAGGTAGGTATCTTTCAGCTGTGAAAAAATCAAATTTGTAAGTCAACGCGATCAAAAGATATGACCGTTCACGTCGCACATTCTGCGATTTCACAAGGGAATCAAAACCTATGGCGTACATCCCATTGACCTAGAATCATTAAATTTGGTGAGAAACAATGTCGTATAGCAGATGTAAGAAAAAAAATCTAAAATTTGTTAATATGTTAGTAACAACAAGTGGATGATTGAAAAGTGCAAACAACTCGACTGCGTAAAAAAAAGACTTATTAACATTCCAAACTCCAATAAAACATCCAACGAGCGAGTCCAAATTACACTTGACCGGTTTTTAAAACTGCATTTCCTATTAATTCTAAAGCCTCTAGAACTATAACATTAACATCTATCCCAATAATTACATTGTCTTGAGTAGACATAATATTATTTGCATAAGCCGTTTTCATTGGGTTAAGGGGCGGACTTGCCTACAGCAATTATTCCAGGCATCTTTCACTTTTGCATTGAGGTATGCAGCCGTTGCTAGGTTTTTGTGGGTGGTCTATGGATTTCTAAAAAGCTGGATAGCAATATATGATAAAACTGTAATAATATATCCATGGCGCACATATTACCATAATAGTGACATTTATTTATTTATTAATTAATAAATGCTTGACTTAAATATGACTTTATCTCGACTTTACAACTCGAATCTTCAAAACTTTAAACAATTTTAATATGACACTAGCTAAATACTCCTAACCGAGTGTAGTCAAAATAAAAAAAAAAATAACAACATTGTGTTACAATTTTTTTCATTTCACGAAAACGTGAAAAGTTTGTTTGCTCTCTGTCTTCGAGCATTTACCAATGGAGATGTTAACGTTGTAATCCGCAAACTTTTTCTTTTTGCCGATACTTACGGGGGACGAGGTAAACACGCATTGCACACACACAAACCACTCACTTTAACGATCCCGCACACTAGCTTGAAACACGAACACAGTATTATAAATACAGCGTAGTTACGCACGCTCATATGGCCATATGGCCAGCAGAGGGGTACGCCTTGCGTTAACATCTCCATTGGTAAATGTTCGAAGGCTCTGTGTGTATTTTTTCCTAAAACTCATGTTCTTTAGCGAGTTAATGTGTAATAAATGTGAATTGAATTTGTACGAATGTAGCAAAACAGTACGACGATGAGAAACTTAAGCAGTTACACCATAATTTCACAGAAAGCCAAGTAAGGTCCACATCTTTACTGAGGACTGTGGCTGTAAGACTCGGGCTAGACTATTATTTTTACTTGGCTTAAATGTGACTTTACTTCGTCTTTGCGACTAGCGACTTGAAGCTACAAAAACTAGAACTATTATTTTTAATTATACATTTATAATTTAATAAAAAAAAATAAAAAAATGTTGAAGTATTTATGAAAGGTATATATTTTGTTTAATTTCTTCCCATTCTAGGCCTAGCGTGCCTACCATCTTTGACCGCATCATCACTTACCAGGTGAGATAGTGGCATAGAAAAGATAACAATATAGTGGTCAAACGCTAGCCTATAAGATATTTAAAAAAAATGTACTCTCACATTGACTTAATATACTAATTGTGTAGAGCCATAATGAAACGGAAAAAAAATGAATTAAACTTTATCTGTTGTCAACTTTACATCGTCGTGTGTGTCTGTCCGCAATCAATACCTGTTGCGAAGATGCCTATCTTAGAGGCATGGAAAATCAACGAACTAAACATTACAGTAATAGATACAGTTTTAATATTTACAGTATAGGTGTATACTGTAAGTGTGCCACGACAGTGGCAAAAACATTGTAATTTATTAATTTTTTCCCACATTTCCTCGCCCCCCACGGGAGAGTGAGGGCGGCTCGGCGGCGCGTGCGCAATTATGTCTTAACGTAGGGCGCGCGACAGGTGGGCGGGACGGTGAGACGGTGACGTCTGTCGTAGGGTTGCCACCTTACACTTATGTCTTTGCTTCTGATTTTTAATGAGAGGCCATCAATTCCTCTTTAACCATATCAATTGACCTACGATTAGAGTATGCGTTTTTTTAATGATTTAAAAACAACAAGCAAGCCCACCAATGGTTTGAACTGATTTGCCACCGGCTTTGACACCTGAAGTACAAAAGGCGCTCCCGAGATGCCGATACGTTTCCTCCCTTTTTAAAGAATCAGCCCATTCTTTTGTCATCTTGAGTTAAAAGTGTATTTTGTCAATTGTTTTCCGTTTTGGATGAAATTTTGCATAGGACAATATAGCAACTACCCTTGCTTTAGTTTAAAATACATTTATGCTTTTTACGCAAGTCATAGTTTCAAGGAAACAAATCTAATATTTGTGTGACGTTTATTATATCTACAAAAGGAGGTAAACAAACTTAATATTGTTCAATATAAAAATTCAATACATATACATTTAGTTACGGCCAAACCGCTGCGATTTACGGGCGCGATCATATAGTAATGGGTACTTTTGTGACACTATTATCGGCAATTTCATAGTGGTGTTTTGTATCGCTCCTTATTTATAGACATCATCGAAAAAAAAACTAATCACGAAATTTCCAGTTGCCAACCCTAATTCCCCAGCATTACCAGCAATCTTCAAGAGCATTTTCCTCGCCCGCAGAAATATGATTTAATTAAAGTTATTAAAGCAGACCTAGCTTAATTGAAATTTGTTTATGCACAAAGTAAAGAAAATTAAACAACAATATCGACCCTGTCGGACCTAAGGTCAAGAAGTGGAGGGTTATAAAATCATAATTGTAGGGTATAATTCAATGCTGAAACAACAAGGTAATTTCGTAAATTATGGACTAGTTGAAGCTAGGAACAAAGGCATAACAATTATGTTAAGACGTACATAAAGTATCTACTGATTGAGAAATTAAAAATATAAATGTGTGTAATTTGAACTGCAATAAAACATTGGTGATGCAAAGAGGATTGAAGAACTAAGACTTTATGATTGGTACTACTTCGTCTAGGTATAGATAATGGTTACAAAGATAAACGTGCATAAAATTCGTAGGAATTTTGTGCATGGAGATCCATCTGATATGTTTCAAACATACCTACTCGTACAATGTGAATGTTACTCGAAAACTCACTCACTCACAACCTAAGTTGAGATAGTCAGGGTCAGTAAACAGTAGTAAGTACAATATTCAGTACTTTGTAATCAAAACTCACTCTATTTGTCATTAAGCTAAACAAGTACATTTAAACATAAATCTAGAAGTACTTTACGAATCAGCAACAGATGAAGAAAATATTAACGCGTTTTCTTCCACTAGCATATCTACAAAGTAGTAAGCCTCAGAAACCTCCCTAAACCCTAAGTTGTCTCAGGGTATCCTATCAGGGTATAATGCAATGAAGCGATAATTTTCTGACAATCCAGAGTGTGTATGCCTCAGTATCTATTATAGCCAGAGAGAGGTCATTGCTGACAATCAGGCCAGCAATTTCCTTGTAAAAAGAACACGTTTATACATAATCAACATGTTTAAAAAAGATCATTGACATAGTGATCGAACCATTTCCATCTACTGCAGATCAAACGCCTCTCTAAAAGCAAGCCACCGAGCTCTAAACAAAAGGTGTCATTTCTTAATTTCCCATCACGTCTAGAAGAAAGGCTCACTTACGGAATGCTAATTGCGCCGCCTGGTTCCGTCACCACGGAGCTAAACCAACGTTTTTGTTTTTAAACAGACGTATATTTACGTTGATTGCGCAGACATTTTCATCAGCTCGCAGACCGCAAGGAGTATTATTTTAATCGCGGCCGCGGCACCTTTACCCTGCCGTTTGCCTCTATCGTGCCGTTTGTATAGCTTTGTTTGAGTTGTGAATGGGTTGGTTTGTTGCTGACCGACAAAGTATTCTGAACCGTTTGTACTATCAAAAATGTAATATGTATGGAAATAATATAATTTGTTAATTTTAAATCCGTTGACTAAAGTTTTATGAATTATTTTTAATTTACTTTTTTTAGACATATATTAATTGCCTATCTCGTAACCTGTGCTATGTGGTTTAGACAAGACAAATAGATGCCACTCTCGTCCTGCACTTCCAGCTTCTCCAGAACGATATCATCCGTGACCACTTTGTGAATTTACATTAGGTGAGATAGTCAACCGCCATTAAATGCTACAGTAAAAAAACTTTATCTTCAATAAAAATAATCAAAAAATTGTGCAAAATAAATCAATATTCTCCATTTTCTCCCCTACAGGAAGACCTCCTCATCCACGGCGACAGTGTCTATGACGTCATAGACAAGCAAGACCAGCAATCTGTTAGAACAGAGCTGTCCAGAGCACCCACCGATGGAGAAGACAGGGTGTTCCTCTGCAGAATGAACGTAGCTAGGAATGCGAGGAGACAGATGAGATTTGGAGACCAGAAAGTAAGACTAGTTACCAAATAAAATATAGTAAAAATGCTAAATATAGTACTAAGTAAAGTTCAAAAAGTTGGTAGATTCTAAGTAAAGTAAAACTAGTCGGCGGCAATCGTAGCATAGGACGCTCTCAGACTAAGAGGAGTGATAATCTTCGCAAGGTGGCTGGTAAGAGTAGGCGAGGATCGTGATCCTCACTTCACTTCAATGGTGTGCTATTGGAGGAGTTAACTACATTCACTTGTGGACTAGTAAAGAACTACTACTAAAAATAATTTGAGTGATTTAATAAGCTGTGTTCAGAATAGAGATGACGCGCCAGGTCTGTATAGAGATGCAAGGACAATAATGGATTGTTTAACAAGACAATAAGGAATAAACTGTGAGGAATTCAGAAATATTGAGAGTGGTTTCAGCAATTCAGCTGCAGTAGGACAAACTACTTAATCATAAAACTAAGCAAAATTAACAAAAACTGACAGCTAGTACACAACCAAAACCGGTAGGACTAGAGGCAAAAGATTTGGGGGATATGATGGTATAATTGGAAATTCGTCCTTTAAATATTTACTAGGGGATGAATGAAACTAATCAGGCACACGGCTCTATTACCTACTGATGAAGTCGTTGCTTCAATCACTAGACATGATGAAATTTTAATCTTTAACAACATGAAATCTTAATTTCCAATCGAATAAAAATAATGAAGATCTATTGACTATTTGCGATCACACACTGTGCAGTCAATACAAAACTGACATCCATTCTAAAAAATAATTAAAAACCATCACCTTTGGTTCGACAACTTTCAATAATCATCATGCGGTGAATAATTTATTTTAAATATATACTAGCATTCGAATTAAAAATGGTGTTGTCAGTCAACGGGTTGACGCAACGGCCGAAATTCGGAACGGAATGAATGAGAGTGTAATAACAAGTGACTTAGGATCGTACTCCTGTAAGATGTGCAGATTAACTAAAATCTCACCTACCGACTGCTTTTGAAAATGGTTTGTTTATTTCTTGTTCTATTCACAAGATGCAAAATCAAAGGCAACGAAGGAGAAGTGAGGATCAAATATCTAGTTTTTATTTTTTAGGGTTCCGTACCCAAAGGGTAAAACGCGACCCTATTACTAAGACTCCGCTGTCCGTCTGTCTGTCTGTCTGTCTGTCTGTCCGTCTGTCACCAGGCTGTATCTCATGAACCGTGATAGTTAGACAGTTGAAATGTTCACAGATGATGTATTTCTGTTGCCGCTATAACAACAAATACTAAAAACAGAATAAAGTTAAAAATAATAGAGGGTCCCCATACAAGAAACGTGTTTTTTTCGGCATTTCACTCCATCTATGAACGCTTAGTTAGGTAAACGTCCCATAGATGGCGTTATATTGAAATGTCAATCCTTAACTCCTTTGTTAGACGTTAGATGGCGTTAGAAGAAATAAAATGTTTATTAATTATTATTTTTTGCTGGCGTAAAATGATAGTGGTATATGTGAGTAAAATGCAAGGCAATGGGTGCAGTGTTCTAAAGCGCAAATTCCAGATCTGGCAATGCATAGTTTTGCATGCCACAATATATTATGTTTTAAGCATTGCATCTGGCGAGCGTCTTGCTTGCCTTATTTACCTTATTACCCACGACGGAAAAGAGACTGTTTATGCGTTTGGGATGATAGGATGATTATTTGTTTGTGTGTGCAAATCATGTTGCCATTTTTCTCCAAAACTACTAGTCCGATTTTGTTGCAGTTTTTAGTTATGGGTTTGGGTTTGAATAGTGCATGTTCTTTGATAAGTGTTACGGTATCAACTTACCAGGGGGCGCTGCAGTAAACATTTGTTTGTGCAAATCCATGTTGCCATTTTTCTCCAAAACTACTAGTTCGATTTTGTATTTAAACGGTTCGTAATTAATCAGTGATGGTTCTTAGATAGATGTTATGACGTTAATTTTCTAAAGGGCATTGTCGTGGGTATTTATTCAAAATTTTAGTTTTGTTACTTCTATAATTCAAAAATATAAAGCAATATTAACTCGCATATCTCACAGTATAACCAAGCTTGTAAAAGTAAAGTGCACTGTAGACAAGCTGACAAATTGATAGGCTTCGAGGGCTCATGGTTCAACACAGTGATTAACTACGACGTTATTGAATGCTCACACATTTGTTTATGTGAACTTAGTATCTACTATTCAGATAAGAATTAGTTTTGTGATTTCCTAAAACGTTACGTTAAATAAGATACATACAATGATTGTTATACAGACAGAAGATATGTAGACAATAAAATAAGACGTAGTCGTAGACAAAGACGCGTCTCTGCTAGTGCAAAAAGTATTATTCTATTCTATAATTGCTTACAGAGTGATAGTAATAGAAATACAAAAATGCCTAATTCGCAAATTATATTATACAGCGTAGATCAAACACAAAATAATTAAAAGGAAAAAAGCCTTGGGTACTTATGTAATCTAGAGGGTTTTTAACTATCAAAATACTTGACATTCAATGTTTATCATAATTTTACTTCGATATTGGCAGCATAGGGGCAACTATTAGGTATTCTGTGATAGAAGATAGATTGTTCATAAATGCAGAATTGAAGTCCGTTACATGTTATTAAATCTATTTAGCCTTTATTTAGAACTAAACAAAACACAAAATTATAATACAAAATTTTACGTTTTATCGATTCTTTTGTATATCCGTGTCTTGTACACAGATCTAGGATTTCACTACCCTAGATCTGTGAGTGAAATCCTAGATCTAAAGTCTTGTATATCCGTGGTCTTTGGTCTAAAATGTCATTATGATAAATGATTTGATTTATATAGAAACCCTGAGTCAACCTCGCAGTTAACGATATATCAACACAATATTTAAAATATTCACGTTTGACTCATCAATAAATGCGTTTAAACACCGTACTATCAAATCAATGAGCCATGCACAATCGCAATAATAAGGTCTTTCCGTCCGAGATCCGGATTCCCACGCCATTTTGATACTTATACATTGAGTTAAAATTCTAGAAGTGATAAAAAGTCCAGTGCCAGCCAGTTTGGCAGACATGTTGGGACTTTGTTATCCATCCAATTCAGTCTTAAATGACTATGAACGTATTGTTTATATTCATTATATAGTAAGGTCTAGTACTAAAATAAAGCAGTCAAATATATAAATGCGTAACCTGTACACGCATGTACGGTGGATTGACAGTTGCCTGGATTGATGCCGATTTTCGCTGTGATCCTAGTGAGTTCCAGCTTTATTTTCGGTGTCAGCCATTTCGAAAGATGGCTGACGGGTTGGATTAGATGAGCTATGTATGCTATCGATTGTCTTGAGCCTCGTCTCACTGATATTTCCCACTTTTAGTTAGCATGATTATACCTTAAACCGCACTAGACCAGACAGGGAAGTGACTCAAATATATGATTTGATCATACTAATAATAATAAATAACATACAATATCAAATATATATACATACATATATATGAGTACCTAAAAATTTCAATAAAACGAGCCGATTTGTTATTGACTTTATTTACTCTAAACTAATTTTTCATCACAAAAATGCCTATCGATTGCCCTCTTTATTTTACTTTAGGGGCAAGACAAAGACTGTTTTTTGAACTGTCAAATTAGATATGGTATAGCATCAATAAAATCAGCTCGAATGTCTCATCTAGTGGATTCAACTCTACGATTTTAGCTTACAGTACAGGCACTTCCTAATAAATCGGGCGGCTAGATGCTCGATAACTCTGATTAGCGATGATCAAGATTGTTTTATTGCTTCGGTAATAAATAATTAGTGAAGCCGACGAACTACCAGAGATGGCACTTAATAACATGCGGTCGACTGTGAGAAAATGTGTACTGCTGATTAAGAAATATATCCTGGCAGTAAACTATTACACTTCTTTAAGTATATTGGCATGATCATATTTTATAATAGTCTTAAATTATAGTGGCGAATAAAAAGCTAGTGTGCATCAAAACATCGGCATTTTACAGCTAGATTTACTCATCGTAAAATAGATTCAACATTTTTGTCAATTCGCTTCCTGGACGATGGTTTGCAATATTTGATGTATGCAGATTTTATGCAAGGCGGTAGCCCAATGGAAGGTGTCGGACTGACGATCGAGAGGTCGTGAGTTCGATACCCACCCCATCCATTGCACTATTGACGTGAACCCACTCCAGACACAAGCAAAGCATTTTTAGCTTAGTTGGAAGGGTTAACAAGAATAATAGTAATGTGCAACCCACATTGCGAGTAATATTTAAAAAAAAAGAAAAAAAAAATATGAGTATGAAATCCAGAAAGACTAAACATTATATCAAAAACGGTTACCACCATTGGAACTAAGATTTTTTTTAAATATCTTATAGGCTAGGCGTGTGAACACTATCTCACCTGTTGGTAATGAAATGAAAATTTATAATTATTATTGAAAATTATTATCTGTGTTACCTATACCTATATATTTAATGTAACACATTAATTGATAAAACGCTTAGGGCCAGTTTCACCAGTTCCTGATAGCGCTAATATAAAGAAATCTGACAGGTTTTATATGGCGTCATGTGTCAGATAACTATCTAAAGCATTATCAGGAACCGGTGAAACTGGCTCTTAGTATAGTGACTAGTTCGTAAAACAAATCTCTTTCTTAAATGCCTACTTACATATGCAAATAATAAACATAAATGCATTTATTTTTGTAAACATTTCCAAGCAAAACGACCAACCAGCCCCTTGACAAGTAAAAATCAACCTTGCATTAAAATTATGCGCAACACCCACTGCACTAAGTGGCAGGCCCGATATAAGGTAGTGTCGTTAAAACACTTGCCTTTAGCACTACGTTCACATTAAGCTTATAGTTTGCGGCTGACTGTGAGCCATTAGCCCCAGTGAGTCGCAAATTTCTTATGCTCATTATACCATTTGACTAAAATGTACAAATACAATTTTGTTGGCAAACGTTATTAGAGTGAACTACTTTAGAATTTCAGTACCGAGCAATTTCTTATTCATAATCATTATAATTTAATAATGTTGCCAATTTGTATCGGTGGATAAAAAGTACATACCAAAAAAAATACATTAACATCTGCTGATATCCTCCAATAACAAAAAATACCTGTGGGTTGCCATAAGTAGGTTACGTAACGTACGACGTACGACCGTAAGTAATTTACGGTCGTGCTTATAAACAAACTATGTTAAACTGATTTGGTTAATTTCTACCAAGGTAGTACTTCTAAGGACGAACTTTTATGTTTTATTTAAACTCTTGTCTGTAAAAATAACGCTATAATTTTCTTACCTTGATACTAAATGCTAAAATCAGCTACTTTTCAGATGATCACAACCTCACATCGAGCTATGTAATAAATGTTTTGTGCTTCTAAGCTTACTACTTTTTGTGCTTACTGTACCCATAATAAATATTTCTTCATAAAATGTATCGATACCATTTGTGCATTTTCTGAGTTATTTGTTTCTTTACTATAATTAATCATTTAATTTCTTTGACTATATTAATCCTGCTTAACAATCGAATCAGGAAAACTACAAAACAGGCAAACTTTAATTTCAACGCGCGCTCACTCAATTACTAGCCGCACGTACTAGCTGGGGCGACTTTAAATCAGCCGCGAGACAGCGATTAACCGTCAACCTAATGTGAACACAGCCTGCCTGTAACTAATGTGCGCAATTAGAATAGTCACTGTACACGATTAATAACTAGTGCACGTGCACTGTAAGTAATGAAGGGTGATTTGCAGGACACACAGCTGTGTCTGGAAAACTAACTAAGCGACAGTGTTCGGTGGTGACGAAAATTTTGTTCTTGACGTGAAGGCGTTGTCGATAGGGCAGCGGCTTTATAATGTATTTTTTTAAATAGATTGAGAATATATATTTTTTTAATCTGGTTGGCTAGCGTTTGACCAGTATGACCAGCGATGATGTGGTCAAGATGGTGGTCAAACGCTAACCTAACAGATATTTAAAAAAAAAAAAACTCTAAATCTCAGTCTCACAATGCTACCCACGGATGATATTCTATACTCCATAATGCTACCTATCTAAACGTAGACAGGAGTATTCTCCCTCTACGTATTTAAATACAGAGTAATATTATAAAGAGAAGACGTTTTTAAACGAGTTCAACTTTTGAGATGTTTAATCACGAAGCAAGTGCATGGGTTTCAATGTCGCGGAAAATATCGTTTGCGCGATGTAGGATCTCATACATTTAGGCAATATTTAAAGGAGAGCTACTAATATCTACGCTAGCGTCATCTCTGTGTTTTATTTATCCTTACTAATATTATAAATGCGAAAGTAACTCTGTCTGTCTGTTTGTTTGGCTTTCACGCCAAAACTACTGAGCCGATTTAAATGAAATTTGGTACACAGATAGTCTAGAGCCTGAGAAAGGACAATAGACTACTTTTTAATGCGAAAAGTGGGTTGTAAGGGGTTGAATGACGAAGTCGCGGGCACAGCTAGTACTATACATAATACCTGCTACTCTCGTGCTCCTAGAGACAAAGCCACAGGCTACCTTGAATACACGTTGATGCATGTTCAATAAATCACACAACAATCATGTTACAAATCACAGCTGCTCATACAGTAATTCTGAGAATATTGTTATTTTCCCGATTGTAATCGAGACGCCATCGCGCCATCTTGCAATTATATCATCTTTATCTCATCTATGATCTCTACGAGGTACTTGTTTTATGTGCATTTTCACCGTTTGTGTAAAATATTGTACAGCTGACAGCTACGGATGTTCTAGCTAAATATTAACAGAAGTTCTATGTGAAAATATTTATAAAGAAACTTTTTACAAATAACAGAATTTGTTGTAATCTTAGTGGGTATTTAATATGTCTTCAATTGATTGAAAGATTTGAAAGCTAGGTTAGTATTTTATGAAGTAATGTTAATAGGTATATTGGATTTTACATTTTATCTTTTAAACACCTACGTCTATTGTCTTTTTTTATAAGTCCTCTCTACCCAAAAATTGCCTACAAGAGACAGCTTTTAGCGACAAGGCTGCCCATTGCAACACTTTTGAAAAATAATGCCTTGTATTTTATTTTTAAGTGATGAGGTGTCACAATAAAAAAAAATCTATCTATCGACAGATGTTCTACTAGCTTATATTAACAGAAGTTACATGTAGAAATTTCTATGGAGACACCTTTTGCGTGAATGTTTTTGAATGAGCCATTAGCGTCGGCCCTACGAAGACTGCAAAAACTATAAACGATTTTAAATACGAGTAAACGTCGAAAGGCAGCAAGCAGAAGTCAAATTCAAATTAAAAAAAATGTTTTTCAAATTCAAAATATTTTTAATGCACAAAGGTAACACATTAATAATATAGTCGCTAGATACCAAACTAGACGAATGATCGCCCGTATCTTGGGATCTAGTTCCTCCCACGTTTAGGCACCAATATTGTACAAATTACATTTCCTACGTGTTTTTTTTTTTGTAATATTATTTTAAGTATAATGAAGATATTATTAATATTACGAAAAATCTAATCTATCTAAAATCTATTACTATTACATTACATTTCATTTAGTTAAGGTAGATAGATACATATGGTCATTTTATTGCAATAACATAAGAATTAAAATAAATTCAAATTAAAGTACCTACAAATAACCTAATTGAATAAGAATTGCAGAAAATGTTGTGTTAACTACTGCCAATTAGAAATTTATTGATATTTGTAATTAATAGTCAGAAGACATAGGTTCATCTCCAATGAAAACTATATCTTATGACGGCACTTGATTCTTGGTATTCACTGAGCAGTGCTGTCAAAACACCTAAACAATTGTAAAAAATAATACATCATTTTACATGAAGCTCAGTTAGTTTCCCGTTATTACAGCTCAAAAAGTCAGTGGTAGTCGTCAGTATTGGTAATAGTAGGCTGATTTGTTATGGAGGGGAAGGGGGGCAACAAAACAACAAAATGAGCCATTAGCGCCGGCCCTGCGAAAACTGCAAAAACAATAAACGATTTTAAATACGAGTAAACGTGGAAACGCAGCAAGCAGAAGTCAGAAGACATAGGTTCATCTCCAATTAAAACTATATCTTCGCATAGGCTTTAAATCAGCTCAGTGAATTCCCCGTTATCAAAGCTCAGCTCAGTGGTAGTGGTCAGTATTGGTAATGGTGGGCCGATCTGTGATGGGGGGGCAACTAATGAGCCTTATCGTCGGCCCTGCGATGACACGACCGATGTCTGTGCGTACCTTGGAGCTTGTTAGTGTTCACTGTGCACAGATTCTGTAATTAACAGTCTTACTCAAATAGGATACTAAAAACATTCTTTTTGTGAGACTTAATATCTAAATGTCGGGGAACGCAGTGCAGTGACACGCAAAACTCCGGTCAGAGGTATAGAGTTTACAGTGACGGTACCGCTTACCTATCTTCAGGCGAGTGTATTCTAGACAATATAGGTTCTCAATTCGACTGTATTTTTTATATATTTGTTACCTCAGAACTCCGTCAAATCTTAACCGATTTTCAAAAATCTTTTTTTGTTTGAGAGGTTATGCCTCCCGTTTCGTCCCATTTAAATTTTATTGACGATACGAGATCTGAAAATTATCTCCGGAGATATGTAGATTAACAACTATAAGCAAATTTGTATTACTTTGATGACATGATTAGGTATAACTAGCCAGTACATTCACTATCGCGGCATGTTAAGTAGATTTTTTCGTTTTCTACGATCATAAATTAACGTAACGACGAATGTCATGTGTAATGAAAAGTACCAATGATAATGACGTAAGCATGTGTAATGATAATTTAAGATCGTTTAAAAAACTAAAAGAACCGACTTCATACGTCGCGCTAGTAACAGTCGCGCCACATGAGTAAAGAAGTACTCATGTGGTCGCGCAAAGTAGCCAGTAGACGCAGTAACTATTATATAATCTGTGCCAGTAGTAAGTAGTAAATCGTCGAGATAAGTAAATGCATCGTAATACAAATGTTGATATATTAAAAACGGCTCGGCCGATTTCGTTACAATTACAATGGGATCACCTTGGAAACGTACCCTACCCGGTAAAAAAAGAATCATTTCAATCCGTTCACAATTGACGGAGTAATCGCGTAACATACACACAAAAAAAAAACATACAGACGAATTGAGAACCTCCTCCTTTTTTTGTGAAGTCGGTTAAAAAGTACAATTTATGAATACATACTAGACCGAATTCGACTGTCTTACCATTTGCCATTACGGTGTTCTAGTCGCTGTGGCTCGGCTACATTATTACGTCAGCTCGACGGTACCTAGAAAACTTTACTCATGTGCTGAAGCCACGCAAGTATACCAAATTTGAGTCCAACTGTACGTCAGAAAGTAGTAGTCACCAACATACATAGGTGCATCCTTACAAGGCTAGTTAAATAAAAGCCTGTACCTAAATAGCTGAAAGTAGTACTATTAATTATTCTGTGCTAGTAGTTAAAAAGACGAATAGATCATTGTTATAATATGTTATCTGCATAAAAGTTTTTTTTTATATATTGAAGAAATGCCAGTTTAATTTCATTGTCTACTTTGTTTCAGATGTTTTTAGACTAACTAAAGTGATGAAAAAAGCTGTTGTTCGATTCGCAATAGATCAGTAACTAAGGTTTTTTTAATGGTGTTTCAAATTTTATAATACTCAACATGTGTCAAGTGCTTATTATAATGAAGTTATCCTCTCCAACATAAATCAATAAAAACGCAGCGAAACAAAGACCCTCACTTGATAAACAAAGATAATCAAAAATGCATTATTGTCATAACTTGTACAAAATAAAATACCCTACCTATTTCACCTCATATTCTGACTACAGATTGCTTATATAACAATCTCCAGCTTTAAGGCATACTACAGTAATTTTATCATAATATTTATATCCGCAGCAAACAGCCCTGGGCATAATTCCTGGATGCATATACTCAGCTCTTAATGAATTATTCAGCTTGTATTACTATGCTTTAGTTGAGACATTAACCATCTTCGAAAACTATAGTTTAGCGTCTCATAATGGCTGAAAAAAATCAACGTGTATAATATTTTTAATGAAGACGAATAATTTGAGAAATGTTTTCCTCGTGGTTATTTTAATTCACATTTTACTCATCCTATATTAGTCCTCCAAATATGGATTATATAATAACAAACGTAGATTGCAATTTTTATGTGCAATCATTTTTTTTATTCTTCCTATATAAGCAGACTAGAAGTCCCCCGCGGCTTCCCCCGCGTTAAAAACTCCTTTTATTTACTTAAAACTTTTCTTTTGTAAAAACGATTCTATCATTAAAGACATCAAATAAGAATTAGCCCAATCGGTTCACCTGTTTTCATATTATCGCGTGACTAAGACAAATCAGGATTCATATTTATAAAACCCGAAAAACCCTAAAAAGCGCAATCCGAAACAATATTGATTTTCAGACTTTTTTACCCCAGTTCACTGCATTTTGAAAAATTCTGAAACTCGTATTTACTTATTTATTTACAGAAGTACTTGTGTGAAATGTCGAATAAAATGACTATCCAAACTTTGAACCCCCGCTTCATCCCTTGAAGAGTGAATTTTGAAAAATCCTTTCTTAGCGGATACCTACGTCAAAATTACTATCTGGATGCCAAATATCAGCTCAATCCGAAACAATATTGATTTCAGACTTTGTTACCCCACTTCACCCTTTTAGGAATAGAATTTCAAAAAGCCTGAATCACGTATTTACTTATTTATTTACTAAACTACTTGTGTGAAGTTTCGTATATAACAGACAATCATTCTTGTTTCTCCATACAAACTTTGAACCCTCGTTTCATCCTCTTCAGGGATGAATTTTGGAAAACCTTTCTCAGAGGGAACTAACGTCATAATTAATAACTATCTGCATGCCAAATTTCAGCGCAATCCGAAACAATATTGATTTTCACACTTTATTACCCCATTTCACCCTCTTAGGGGAGGAATTTTGAAAAAACCTGAAACACGTATTTACTTATTTTTTACTGAAGCACTTGTGTGAAGTTTCGAATATAAAAGACAATCTATTCTTGTTTCTCCATACAAACTTTGAACCCTCGTTTCATTCTCTTCAAGGATGAATTTTGGAAAATCCTTTCTCAGAGTGAACTAATGTCGTAATAACTATCTTCATGCCAAATTTCAGCGCAATCCGAAACAATATTGATTTTACACTTTATTACCCCATTTCACCCTCTTAGGGGTGGAATTTCAAAAAAACCTGAAACACGTATTTACTTATTTTTTTACTGAAGCACTTGTGTGAAGTTTCGGATAGAAAAGACTATCTAATCTTGTTTCTTCATACAAACTTTGAACCCCCGTTTCATCCCCTTCGAGGGTTAATTTTGGAAAATCCTTTCTCAGAGGGAACTAACGTCGTAATAACTATCTGCATGCTACATTTCAGCGCAATCCGAAACAATATTGATTTTCACACTTTATTACCCCATTTAACCTTCTTAGGGGTGGAATTTCAAAAAAACCTGAAACACATATTTACTTATTGTTTTACTGAAGCACTTGTGGTGAAGTTTCGGATAGAAAAGACTATCTAATCTTGGTTCTCTATACAAAATTTGAACCCCCATTTCATCCCCTTAAGGGGTGAATTTTGGAAAATCCTTTCTTAGTACACCCTTACGTACTAAGACAAATATACCCTCCAAATTTCAAGTCTCTACGACCAGCGGTTTAGGCTGTGCGTTGTCTGTCAGTGAGTCAGTATGTCATGACAAAGATTCTTATAGTATTAGATAGATTAATTGAAGAATAGTTGGTTTCACGTAGGGTTATTTGTGTCCATATTCATAATATGCACAACGAAGGAATGGAATTATTTGCCAGAGCTTTGGTCTTTTCATAAAAAGCCTTCAGTTTGAGAGTCTTCAAATCGCGCGTGAACAGTTATATATCTTTTTGGGCAAGTGTCATCGTCCATCTTTTCTTCACTTAAGACTAGGTGAAAAAGTGCTCAAACGCTTGCCTATTAGATCTTTTTTTTTAATCAGGTAAGGTTTTTTGACCGAAGATTGATTATACACTGGAACTCGTAGACGCCTATGCCATTTTATTTTTTGCGATTTATTCGTGTTAGTTAAGTAAATGGTTAGCTTCATTTTGGTTAATTTCAGATACAATTTACGAGACTAATAACCTAATACCAAGATATCAGAAACACGTATTGGATATGCAAATTATTTCGCAATACTAACCGAAGAAACAAAACGACTTTGATGCATCACATTTTACTAAGGAATGTGAAAGCAAAACGTTTACAGCTAACAACAACGCCAAGTACGCAAATACATCATTATCATTACGCATCATTATCTCTGACATTCTTGTTCACGACATATTGGTATATCGTCTCTTGATCGCTATCTACTGAACCGTAGTTTAGGAGATCTAGCATATCAACTTCCTTAGATTTCTTCTTCGTACACTTAAGCTTCACACATAATATAAATACTATTCGCCAAAGAAATAACAACACTAATGTAAATGAAGCACCAGCAACACCGCAACGGATTGTATTGTAGACTGTCCAATCTTCAAATTTCGATTTCTTATTATTGAGATTTATTTGTTCGGGTTCAGCAGTTTCATTACTAAAAGTCGTACAAAGACTGTTAATCATATCCTTCGATAGGTTATCATAAACACGCCTGTCTAACCACAATGCTAGCTCATGTTTCCCTATTTGATGCAGGCGTCTTGAAACTACTTCATGGCTTCTTCCCCAGCCGTCATTTTTGTATCTGCTTTTATTCCATGTGAGGAGAAGTTTTAAGCAAGAGAGTTTCTTTGGTACCTTATTTGTGATGGATGTGAGTGTTTCCGGCAACTCAAAAAACGGGAGGCATAGGGAACTGAAAAGTAAGCGGCATTCCATTAGAGTCAAATGTCGAGATAGGTACTTGTATTCGTGTATACCAATGTCGATAGTACATAATGTGTTTTGAATGTGCAATAATATGAGAACACAAGATATACTTTTCATCATTTTCAATGTTTTTTTTGTTGACAAAACTTTCTAATTTGACAATTATTATGACCAATGAGTATAATAACTGTCCATAAAGGAAATTATGACGTGGTTAGGTTTTTTTTAGATGTATGTGATATGAATACAAACTTCATCTACGTTCAAGAAGATTTATTTAATCATTACCTTTTTCTACCAAAGATGAGATACGCTACGCAAAGGTTTTGAATCATCGCTAACTAAACGTCCCACTGGTTTGAATTTTGATATCAGGGGCCTTATTCAGTATGACCATTTAAAAGTCTTACCGTGCCGTGTTACGTTATCTCCGCGTTATGGTATTCTCTATGCCAATTAAAACGCGGTAGGGTAAGGTTATGAGCACGTTTTGAGCTGTCAAAATATCGTGACATATGAGGACGTGTAACGCGCGCGTTTTGTATACTTTACCTATTGTGTGGCATACAGAATACAATTTTTCAATAACGTAACGTGGCGCGTTAAGGAACGCGTTATCTCATTTGTCATACTGAATAAGTCCCCAGATTTAAGGTACGACCGCACCGCGGCGTCCTGTGTGCGCGATCTAGGAGGCGATCAGATAGCGCAGTAGTATTTATACTGACTTGTTCACACCAAACGCGATCTACGCGCAGAAAACAATAGAAATTCAGATCGCGAATGCGCACGCGGACGCAGGACGCCGCGGTGTGGTCGTACCTTTATTCAGGGATCTGCTGTTCTTCCGACCAAATGGCCATACATGTCGGAGTCCCTCAAGGATCAGTACTCTTTGCAATGTTTTTATCTGCTGCATATTCATGACATGCCCGGTATTTTTGAGTACGCATATGAGAGCACCGTTGTGGAGAGTTATACATCTAACGCACTCATGCATTATAAAGCCAGTATCATAGGTGATACTGGATTTATAATGCGATATTATGCGAATTATAATCCAGCGCTCGAACTTTTCTTTGAAGGCAGCCTCCGATTGGTGCGATGCCAATCTGGTCAAGTCTAATGCAGCTAAAACCCAGTTCACCAAACGAAGCCTATTTCCACAGGCTCCTACTTTCAGGAATGTGTCCTTACTGATAAGTAAGTATCTCGAGCTTCTTGGCATCTTATTTACATTTAACCTTTAATTTCTGATCTTATATTGAGTCGAAAGCCCAGCTAAAAAAAGCTTGGCTTCACACCGGGACAGTTGTTCAATCTTTACCAAGCGAAAGTCCGGTCGTGAATGGAATACTGTTCTCACCTTTGGAATGGTTCTGTCAAATCCCAGCTACAGACTCCGGAAGTTATTTAGAGGAGAGACTAGAGACAAGAAACTCATCAACGACGACCTACTAGTAAGCATGAGACTAGAGTCTCGAGCATCTCCATGAAGTCACTTGTTTCTCGGTTTTTTATCGAATTGATTCCACTATTATAATCGGACAACCATAGATACTAAAAGGCGCCACCGATTTATGGTCGATATAACTAAATTTACCTACCTGAACCTGAATGGAATAACCTGCTTGAGTCTGTATTTCCGGTGAAATAATTGTACTTCACCGGAAACACATATTAATAGGAGTCTTCAGAATTCAGATCGCGAGTGAATAGGTATCTTCGGAGTAAGTGTGCTCCACCATCGATTCTCTCTGGTGAGATAGTGGTCAAGTGCTACCCAGTTCGGTGTAAAATAATCCACTTTTATTCATTTACATAATTTATGATCGTACAAAACAAAAAAAACTGACTTCACATGCGGCGATAGTCAAAGTAGCCAGTAGCCAGTATCATGTCATCAAGGTATACAATTGAATTTAAGATGTTTATCTCCATATCTCCGGAGATGATTATCAGATCTCGATAAAATTTAAATGAGACCAAACGGGAAGCATAATATCTCAAACAAAAAAAGGATTTTTCAAATCGATAAGATTTGACGGAGTTTTGAGGTAATAATAAAAAAATACCGTCAATTTGAGAACCTTCTCCTTTTTTGTGAAGTCGGTTACAAATTAACCTTTACACATAGCGCCGAGCTTTTCTCTCTAAGTAGATATCAAGCGTTTTCCAAGTTTCGCTTACCGATTGGATTCAAGTGTTTTGCAAGCTTAATGGTCGTGGAAGTCACGAAGCCGACA
This sequence comes from Cabera pusaria, assembly GCA_954871355.1. Taxonomy (NCBI): domain Eukaryota; kingdom Metazoa; phylum Arthropoda; class Insecta; order Lepidoptera; family Geometridae; genus Cabera; species Cabera pusaria. Next base: position 8,792,474 of record OX940905.1, read on the forward strand.
TACAGCTAACTTGATATCGTTCTAAAAGACGTATTATTTCATAAATACCCCCAACTTTATAATAAAGATTTATTGGTTTAGCGGGCGAAATATTGAAGTGTAGGAAAATGCTCGCGGATTTTCATCAAACCTATACGTGCGGGGTCCATAAATAGATGGTATTTAAAAATGACACTGAGGTTCTTAATCGTATGAAAGATAGACAGTTCCAAAGTAGTAAAACGTGTGTCGCTAAATACCCCCCCCCCCCCCCTCCCCCTTCACTATCTTCCATTACGATAATGGTGTTATGTAGTGATATGAGAATGACGGAGTAGAATTTGCTCATAGCTTTCGCTTGCTTAGCTTCTTTTTTTCACTATAACTAGAAGTACTCGTAGGTATAGACTGTTGTCCGGCAGACTCTAAATATACTTATTTATATAACAGGACAAAAATTATGCTCGCTTGAACGCAAACGAAGGCATCTGCCATAACCGACACTGCGGCTGCAACTCTGAATGACCTGGAAATTGTTTTTTAAAAATTGCACTGCGTCTGATATTTTGAGATATCAAGATGTTAAATCTCACATGCCTTGTGATATCACTGTATACTTTTCAAACTGGTGTTCGTACACAGGTGATAGTAATAGTAGCTTAAATATCGATGTTCCAGCAGCACACAGCCTGTGAGATTCAGAGTATTCTAGGCCTAGCGTGTTCACCATCTTCGACCACATCATCGCTTACCACAAAGCGAGAAAGAAGTTAAACGCTAGCCTACCTATAAGATATAAAAAAGCAGCAATAGCCCGATGTCTAAGGCGTCGGCTAGCGATCGAGAAGTCGTGTCGATCCCCACCACTATTCACTATATTGACGTGAACCCACTCTAGACGAAAGCATATTTAGCTTAGCTGGAAGGGTTAACAAGACTATCAGTAATGAGCAACCAACAATGCTAGCAAGCTTTTTTTTTAAATAAGGCTGACTAGCAAATGTCCATACTACTATGGCCTAACTATACCACCCATAGCAAGACCACAGTAGAAGAAAACTTAACTCGTTGACTAAAACCCAGGACCCCACAAATGCTTATCATTCCAAACCCAAAATCTATGCAATTAATCAAATCTTACGCTTTCTCTCCATCAATTACAGACCAAAAATCAAACAAGCTACGTCACCAAATTCATCGATCACACAATCAACGGCAAAAAAGCATATTGAAACGATCAGTCAAAATTATGTTTTTTTGTCAGTATGTAAGGTTTAATTTAGTTTGTTTTTATAGTAAATGTGTGGGTAATCTATTTCTGTGTGGCACATGGTTGTAATCACCCACATTCCGATACACAAAACATCAGAAATGCTGAGCATCATTATACAATGACAAAAGAAGCTTGTGCAACTACTTGAAATGTATGCTCTGCTCTGTACAGACAGAAGAGTAGGCTATATTTAAACGTCAATAGTACTATGACTTTTTATGATACAAATTGTTAGTGTTAATTATTCTGTTATCTAGTTGATTTTTAATTTAAGCATCATTTATTAATCACCTTTGCTCCCAAATTGTTTGACTCAGTCAGGACTACGTGAATTACTTCTATTTGTTTTGCAAATAGATAGATAGATAGAATAGATTAATGGCATTTGTTTACTAGTTACACTCGGCTGTATTAACAATTAATAGTATATGTTCTAATGCGGGGTATTTAAGCTATCTCAATTCCAAATTCATCATCAATCCAGAATTACAGATCCGTCTCGCTGTTTCAGCGCTTGATTATTATTAACCTTAGGTTAAGATATAGCAAACTTTAGGTAACGCAAGAGTGCTCTACCGATTGCATCTAGTCGTATCCTCTAACCTAGTAACTACCCTATATAAAACTTGCGAGAAAATAATGAGAAAGTGCCCTAGTAAGCCGACACCTTATGAAATTTATCTTTGTTGCGTAGATATTATTAGTTTTCATTACTACGTATTTTAAAGGTAATATAACCTACATAAAAATATATAAATATAAAAATCTGTATTGTGCACCAGCCTAGTTTAAAAAAAAACAATAAATATGATTTTTAAAACTGCGCTTCTCAATCAGCCTTAAGCACGCTCCTTTATAAAATCCATTCACAAACTAAAAACTATTCGGTTAGTTAGTTAGATGGCTGAATATTGGTTGGAATATTATTGCTCATAAATTACAATAGACAATTGTAATTTAGGAGAATTTTGCTTACATATTTGCTCTACATTTTGTTGCCGTCGTTACCGATCAGTTCCACTATGTAACGTATTCTACATTACAATAATGGCTCGAATAGTTCAACAGCAAAACATTGCGACAGTACTTAGATGCCTCTAATAACTGTTCGGTGACTATTGTCGACGATGTTAACTGATACGCTGAAATAGAACTGTCTCAGCATAAACGTCTTGATTTGTTTAAAACGTAAACCCTGAAACCTGTTTGCGCAATTTTAGATTTTACTTAGATTTGAGATTTTTCTGCGTATATTATATCCTTACTCCACTACATATTAAATGACCAGGCCACTAAAATGTCTTCACAAAATCTCATAAAAAACATGAATAAATCTAAAGCAAAATACTACATGCCGGTGACGGGCAGCAGCGTCACCGGTGCGAGGAGCTACGTCCTGAGATCGCCAACCAGCCTGCCCAGCGTGGCGATTAAGGCATATCCCTCCCAAAAAGCCGAAGATTGGGGTCACTGGCGTATCTTAGGAAAGGCCTACGTCCAGCAGTGGACTGACACTGGCTGATTATGAAAATCCAACGCAACTCTTCAGAGATGGAGAACTTATTAAATAAAATAATTCACGGATCTCATGAGCCTAGTGATACATTGATTTTCTTTGGCCTCAAAGTTCAAACCTTGCTGTTGAAGGCTCTCGATCAAAACTATCGATTTCAAAACATACAACAATATTGTCAATTTACGTATACTGAATAGCCATATTATGATTTAAAAAGCCGACGACGAACTTCAATGGTTCTTTAAGATCTTATTTATTTGCTTTACCTTCAAGATATGTTCTAAAATTTTAACAATTCTACGAAAAATCACGACTTTAAACAGTCGTCATAAGGTACATATTAGCTCAATGTTAACTTAGGTAACTTTAAGTTGTGAGACTTTACAAAAGAATACATAAAAAGTGTGCGTAAAAGTGAGTCAGTAAATCAATGAATGAGCGCTTTGATGACTTTTTGATTACTTGTTGAAAATTGACTCTACATTTATGAGGGTTAACGAGTGTTTGAAATGTAGTTGCAGTTGATTAATACGTTGTCATTAATTAACTGCATTGCAGTACACAAAGTATTAATCAATCAATTGCTTTGTGGTTTTGCTTCGTTTTTATAAGGTATTTCATGTCCTCCATGCATCATTAAAAATGTATTATATTTTTAACCGACTTCAAAAAAAGGTGGAGGTTTCTCAATTCGACCGTTTTTTTTTTTTTTTAAATATTTGTTCGCGGATAACTTCGTCGTGGTACCATGGTAATTTTATCGAGGTCTGATAAGTATCTCCAGAGATATTAAGATAAACATCTCAAAATTGGTACTGAAAATGAATAGCGCGGCATTGAAGTCGGTTCTTTTTTAGTTTTTAAACGATATTATTATTTATTTATTTGTTACTCTAAACTGCATATCCATTAATTGATAAGTAAGTAAAGGTATTTTTTGATAATATTTTATAGGACAAACAAGACGCTCGCCGGGTACTAAGCGCCTGTTTTTATAACAGCCACAGTGGCACGCAATTTTTGTGTTTAACTACTCTGTAACCTAACCTAACCTAAGGACTTCTTGATGTTGAGTCTCATATGGCTTGTAATTTTGCTATGCCCTTCAAAACGAAAACATTTCTATCTCATCGTCAAATCGTCACGTAATACAAGTATGTGACGATTTGACGAAGTGGTAGTTACAGCCTAAGGTAGTAAAACATTTTCTCATACCTATGTATATCTGGTATCTTTGAAATACATATATTTCTAGTCAAGCCATTAATTTCATTTGCATTTTAAATACCTAATAGTCTACGCTAAATCAATGTAATAAACGCAATCTAAATCTAAGCAATCTTGATAAACATTTGTCTTAAAATGAATACACCTTTTGATTTATTTGCTATGGTAAATATTGTCGTATCTATATTAATAGCTTTTAGGTAACATTAAAACAGGACAAGTTTGTGTACTAACTCTGAAGCTTGGTTAATTTTGAAAATTAATGCTGATAGTTTTAAATCTAGCATCTATTCATATTACTCAGCAATAGCCGATCCATTTTATGGGTATTTAATATTGATATGCTGAATATAACCATTAATAATTTTTTTACGTAACAGAATAAGTCAGATTCTAAATCACCTAAGCGACGGTGACGATCTTTGAATTGTAAGCGAAAATAAACTTTGGAACCCGACGGAAGCTTTACTGAACTTAATGGATATTTATTAACTCATCCTGATGAAATTACTCTACAGATATTTCGACATTAAAATACACAATAGTAGTATTGTTTCTTTGCGTAGGATTTAAGTTAGTTTTAGTTTACTCACTTGTTGTAAGGTACTATTTGTCCGGTGGGTCCGAGAACTCAAATTATGGACTTAGTTGTTTTAAGAAGTTTAAACAGCAATATGATTAGGCGCAGATAATATGATTAGACAAAAGTACCTAAAACCGGCGAGCATGTATGAATGCGCTCATGAAAGTAGAAGAAGCGAAAGAGGTATATCAGGATCGTAGCATGTGAAAAAAGTAGTCTCTGACTACTCATAAGTCAATTCAAGGTACGGTCAACACCTTCTTAAGCAGCAAAATCGAACAACATGCCGGAACTGAACTTAACTCTTTAGGTACAGCCACACCGCGGCGTCCTGCGATTTGCGGGCGCGATCTCAGTACATTTCAATTGTTTTCTGAACGCGTTTGGTGTGAACCAGTTAGTACAAATACTACTGCGCTATCTGATCGCCGCCTAGATCGCGCACGCAGGACGCTGCGGTGTGTTCGTATCTTTAATAGATATTTAAATAATTGAGATCAACAGTTACTATTATATCGCACGATATGTACCATCCGCTTCCGCTTCTCATTCGCGTCCATCGCTCAGGTATATCCAACAAAACCTTCCGCGGCGTCGTAATTAAAGAATACAAGTCACAATTACTGTAGTTTAAAGATACCCCTAATTATATGTATTTGATGTTTTCTACACAGTGTGACGAAAGAATCTCCGATGCGATGGTCATTATTGGAATTAATATACCTACGTGTCAGATCGTAAGGTTTCGTGTAATGATCGGTACTATACTTTTATGATGTTCGTGAGAATAAAATGATATGAGTATGTCTCTGTTTTTGCTCGATTTCTATGATTTGGTAATGCGTTCGTGTTAATTGATATTATTGCTATGTGAAAGATGGGAATGGTGCTATTAGAGGTTATATTTATGGATCTTCCTTTTTTCTCTCTAGAGTAGAATATTTTATGCATAGTTATAACATAGTTGAGATTTATTTAATGGTGTCGGTAATGTTTTTCCTCTAGCATTGCTAAACGTATCCCAGTGCTCACTTTTTAGTACAATTGATATTCATAAGTCTTGTACCACTTCAGCTATTTTTAACCGACTTCAAAAAAGGACGAGGTTTCTCAATTCGACCGTATATATATATATTTTTTTTTTTTTATGTTTGTTCGCGAATAACTTCGTCGTTTATGAACCGATTTCGATTATTTTTTTTTTGTTCGAAAGGAGATATCCCAAGTGTGGTACCATGGTAATTTTATCGAGGTATGATAAGTATCTCCAGAGATATTGAGATATACATCTCAAAATTGGTACTGAAAATGAATAGCGCGGCATTGAAGTCGGTTGTTTTTTAGTTTTTAAACGATATTATGTAAATCCAGTCTAGTGTCCAGTAGATACTGCATATATTATACTACTGTAGAATGGAAATACGTCAGATTTTATGACTAAGTTATAAGTGTGGTATGACATGCAATGAAAAAAAAATGTACAATCAACACCATTATTAATTACAACATTATTATTAATCATTATTAATGCAAAAGTTAATATGTTTATTTGTTAATATAAAATAACATGCACAGCTAATATAACATATTTTCTTACCCAGCGACTAGACTAGAGTCTAGATATTGACACTGATTGTAGCAATAGTAAATATGTATAAGCAGCTACCGTTAAATCACTATCGATGTAGAGACTACCTACCACTGGGGCTTTTAGATTCATTGTAATTTCATCTGAGTATTTCTTCATACAATTTTTCGTCTACTTATACAAATCTCAAAGCTGAAGCTAATACCACAGAATAAATAATCGTACAAGTAACGCACAAAACCTCAAGGGTATACTCAGTATACGTATTAGAAACTCAACTTGTATAAAAATTTAGATTGATGGCTGTAGGGTACATAATATTATTAAAAAACTTAAATTTATGTGTACTTACTTAACTTTATAAAAATCTTTGACCCGCAAGTTAACCCTCGAATACATCCTTGACTCTGTCAACTAGAAGTTACTTATTTATATTTTATAACCTTATATCAAACCATCACCTTGTTATATCTAATAGTAGCACTTACAACACCTCTAAGACAGATGGGCATAACATTTTACACTGTCAGTAAGATAGCCAATCGATCACAATTCTACCACATGCCCAGTGAAATTAAATAACACACCTATCAATTTACTGATTACAAGCATCCAATTAAAAGAATTGCTTAAAACATTGCATAAAATCATGAACTATGAACCGCTTCTGAGCAAATTGATAGCGATTATAACATAAATTAATTTTTGAAATTGTAGGGTACTCGATTCTGTTAGAAAGCTGTCTGAAGAAGATTCGGAGCAGAACTGGTTTGGCATTTCTGACAAATATTAAATAGCTTACTTTATGTTGCAGTAAGGTGCGTAAAGACTATGTAACATAACATGTTATACAACATTGTTATGTAACATGATTCGAATAATGTGGACACGGAATGTTATAAAAAATGTTACAATAACATGTTATTAAAATTGCAACAATGTTATATTAGTCACGTACTAGCTCCGAAGAATGGTTATATAACATTGTTATTCTAATGTGTACAGTATTGTTTTATGTTGAAATGTTGAATAACAAAGTTACATGTGGACGTGTTATAAAACACAAGTCATATGACATATTACATAGTCTGTACGCACCTTTTGTGAACTACAAACGAATATTATTAGATTTTTATTGGCATGATATTACATTATATCAAAATATCATTTATGACGTGGCAAAGATCTTCGCACTTCGTGTTTTTGTCGTCTTCCGTTTTTAACCAACTTCAAAAAGATGGAGGAGGTTCTCAATTCGGGAGGAACTATATTTTTTATGTAAGTATGTTCGGGAACAACTCCGTCATTTATGGACGGATTTACATTTTTTTTTTTTGAGAGAAATACTTTCCGTTTGGTCTTATTGTAATTTCATTGAGATCTAATTAGTATCTCCAGAGATATAAACACCTCAAACTTGGTACCAAAAATTACTGGCGCGGCATTTGAAGTCGTTTTTTTTCGTCTTGTAAATGATCCTCAATCATTATATTCTTGTACATTGACGACGGGACTCAAACCCGCGCCTCCTGACAAAATCCAATTTCTGTTCGCGATCACGCTAACGCAAGTTCAAAATGTATGGGAATGACATTTATTTTTCCGCAACAAAGTTGTCATTCCCATACATTTAGCGTGAATGTAAACAGAAATTGAATTTTGTCAGGGGGCGCGGGTTTGAGTCCCGTCGTCAACGGGACAAAACGGGGCTGAACAGGAGTTCAGCCCCGTTCCCGTTCTATACTGTTCTCTAGAAAAGCTCCATCGATTTCAGTCAAAGCAAATAATATGGCAGACGAGAAAATGAGTGATGTACTGCATGCTGGCTTTATTTCGATCTACAAGGCAAATATTTTCTTAGCCAGCTTTTTCATTGACAATGTGGCTTAAGACGGCATTGTATCGGCATCTAGAAACTGAAGACGGCAGCAAGACGAGGAGTGTCTTTATCCGGTGAGGGGTTTGAGCCACGGCCAAAGCCTACCATCAGTGGCCATTTAGCACAACCCAGGGACCATGTATAGTTAGTTTAAGATTAAAAGCATACGGACGCAGGAAGGCAACAATGACCTGTCCGAGGGTGACAATGAACCCCTCTCTTAATTTGGGCATTATTATCTTTTCTATGACTCTTGTGGTCAAATCGTTATTTTTTTAAGCTACCAAGATAAAAACGACTTCCATAATAATTATATGAATACTCTTAAGCATTGAGCTCTATGCTAAACGCATCCATTCAAATACATTCACACTGCGACGTCGAAGTATTGGCTTATTTAAAGCGAGGCAGTCATACAATTTAAGGCTTGATTCCATGACCGACGGCAAGCGGCAGCGGATTTTGTTAGTAAATACTTAAATAGTGATCTGATAAGAATATGTACTAACGACAAATTAATTCACCCCAGTTTTGTTTCTATCCCATTCACATCGTAAGCACATCTGTAATACTCTGTCAAGCACTAAATTTAAATAATAAAAATAAACTGGCTAAGTGCAAGTCGGACTCGCACTCGTAGGGTTCCGTACCACAACTACCACACTACAGTATTTTATAAGATCGAGCAAAAAATACCACTATAATTTTTCGCCAGCAAAAAATAATTATTATTAGGGATCGATATTTCAATATAACGCCATCTATGGGACGTTTACCTAACTAAGCGTTCATAGATGGCGTGAAATGCCAAAAAAACACGTTTCTTGTATGGGGACCCTCTATTATTTTTAACTTTATTCTGTTTATAGTATTTGTTGTTATAGCGGCAAAAGAAATACATCATCTGTGAAAAATTCAACTGTTTAACTATTACGGTTCATGAGATACAGCTTGGTGACAGACGGACAGACAGACAGACAGACAGGCAGAAAGACAGACAGACAGACAGACAGACAGACAGACAGACGGACAGCGGAGTCTCAGCAATAGGGTTCCGTTGGTACCCTTTGGGTACGGAACCCTAAAAAATGAAGGAAAGACATTATTGTATTTTGCATTTTTTAAGAAATTTGCTTTGAGGCTTTAAAAAATTAATTGTTGTCGCTACCATCATTTAAACTTCTAAAGGTGTAACTGCGCTATGGATAAACTTACACCCATTATCTCAAACAATACTATGAGCTCTCGCAGAGCTCGCGAGCGCGTCTGGTGTCTGGTGTCTTTCAAATTAAACCAATACATTGTTGATATTACTTGTGTACAATCCACCGAGAAGAGTTCGTCAACGTGGCTAGCGGCTCATCTTACTAGCAACTTATCTCGGCTAGTGAGGGTAGCCGACTTTTCGGGAGAAAAACACCATTCCATCTTAGAACTCATTTATAACGTTTGCTGAGATCGAGTCCTTGTTCTTGCGTCTTAAAAATCACTGTGTCACGTCACCAAGACCGACCGGACAAGTTAATATTATGGAGAATGATAAAAAATGTATTATAGGTACAGCAAGAGCATGAAGCATTACACAGTTACACTTGTAGCGCGAGTCGTGTGGGATTTATCGGCAAAACAAGACAATTGTACGGCCTTAGGACTGTGGTGGCTTTGCCAAAGGGGGTGAGGTAGCTGCCCCTCTTTGAACCCCCCCCCCCCCCCCCTTGGCAACGCCCTTGTACGTCACGTTTAACTTGATAGACTTGCGGTTGCTACAACTGTCGTTGCCAACAGTCGCTGTTGCTGCCACTTGCAGTCGCTGTCGTTGCCGCTTGCCGTCGCTTTCGAAACCAAGCCTTTATTCAAACCGTAGCCGTCGTTAGTCCACAGATACATTTATTTATGAAATGTAAATACAACTGATTGTAATAACAAAACAGGCGCTCTCTATATTAAGATGTAGGTATTTGCATAGGGTATTATGGAGCAAGTGCGATGCGGATTAAGCAGGCGCTTTGAAAAATGGTCAGCGGGTCGGTCTTTGTTTGTGGTCGTATGGAAATGATGGTCTTATGTTGTCGACGTTAGGTATGCAGCTTCTGTATTCAATTTCTGACAACTGTCGTAATCATTTAACGGCCTGGTACTGTCATAATGGAATTCTTGTAAAATATCAGATCTTGTTAAGGAAAATCTAATTTAAACAGAACTGCAGAGGTGTCGGTATATTAAGTGTATAATATCGGTATATACTTACTTAATAAGTAAGCTTAGACCTTTTTCCTGATTTTCATCTCTGGGTTGCTGAATGGATGACCAAATTGATGCATGGCATGCCTGTAACAAAAAAGACCAGCGGTGGGGCGTAGTATATTATGATACAATTTCATTATCATGTTTTGATTGAACGAGCGTTTATACGTAATGACTGCCACCAATGCTCTACCCAAAGAATCCCTGGCAACGTGTAGATCCCCATACGTCCCAAAGAATTACCTAAAACATTCACTCGTCAGAATATGAAGTTAATATACGACAACACATACGTTAATTTAATATGTACCTACCTATAACCGGCGAGCATGTTTGAAGGCGCTCATAAAAGTGGAAGAAGCGAAAGAGTTATGTCAGGATCGTAGCATGTGAAAAGAAGTAGTCTCTCCCTACCCTAACGGAAAAAAGGCGTGATTTCACGTATGTATGTATAAACGCCAATTAATGATGATGATTGACACTCTTCAAAAATTTAATCATCCTCATTTAATTTTCATGTGAGATACATTTTTGACGCATGCCAGATTTCATTTCTTCACCTCATTGGCCTACTTCGAACTCTCGTAATTCCCACTCCCAGTTTATTGACACGGCTGCCAGCTGGTCAGGGAAGTCACGCAGTCACGAATCGTGACGTCAGTAACACACCTCCATAACTTTTTTTTCATTTTCGTGTGATCCTCTATAACGGCGCCGGCGCACGAGCGGTCAATCAGAATCACGACACACACTTGGATTTATTCTGTGGTATTGACTATTGCCTAATCTGTGGTTGTTTGTTTTTTGTTCGGATCGATGGTAGTGGGTTTGTCTCATTTGCATTGAAACTGTTTCGGATTTGGAGACTTTGGTTTTGTTTGATGACAGTTTTTTGTAGATTTGTAGTAAAGTTAATAATTTAGAAAGCGAACTTTTATCTTTTTAGATTTTTTAAAATGAAAAATAATTAAAGCCCAGTATAAATGTCACACATACACGGAAATGAATAACTCAAATATAAAGAACTCCATAAGAACCTTAAAAACCCCCACATAGTTATATTTGTCATTTTTTTATATCTTATAGGCTAGCGTTTTACCACTATCTCACCTGTTGTTAAGTGATGATGCGGTCGAAGATGGTAAGCACGCTAGGCCTATAATGGGAACTGGCTCTTAAGGAAAGCTGCCGGAACACTTTAGATGTTTTGGCGACAGTTTTTCTAACTTAAGGGTGGTAGCTAGCCAGGCGGACACTAGATAGTGTCGTACCTCCATGCGGGGGTTGTTGTTTTTCCTTCACCGAAGGGCCACTGTGAAAAGCGCACATACATTTTATCGATGGAAAAATGCATTGGAGCAAGGCAATTTTACTCGCCACCTCTGGCATCAAAGCCGACCGTTCTCTCGATTATACGCCACCGGGCCCTCAAAACATTTTTTTTATATCTTATAGGCTAGCGTTTGACCACTATCTCGCCTGGTAGTACACAATGATGTGGATGGTAGATGGTGAACACGCTAGGCCTAGAATACTCTGACTCTCAAGGGCTGCGTGCTCGTTAATCTAATGAAATTTTATTACTTAATGAAAACCCATTAAGCGAAAAAAATCACACTAAATTCATCATCAGGCTGTTTAACTCCACTTCTGGATAAAGGCTTCTTTCAAATAATTCCCTGCGTCTTGTACTTGCCCTTGTGGCGACAACTTTTTGGAGCTGTATTCAGCCTTCATACGTTTGGCGTGATTTAAAATAAGAGGAATAAAAATATTTAGGACATTGTCAGGCGGAAGAAAATTCAGATATGTAAAATGACTGGGACGAAAATTATTGTAAAATCAATAAGGTTAAATATTGGAGTCAGATAAAACCATAGAAATAGGAATAATAAGGTATTTCTGTGGATAAAACGTATTACAAGCATATTATGGTAATGGTTGTTTATTTCAACACCCGAACGCAATCCTCTAAGTGTAATACCCTTTAAGTCCAAATTAACACGAGATCTTTACAATCATATTCTGAGCTGGTAGTCTCGCAATATTAAAAATCGAACAGTAGGATATACACATAGCCGACTAGCTGTATTTTGCTTCTGTTCTTCGTTTGCGAGGACGTAAGTAGTAAGCGTCGCTAACTATGCATGAAGTGGCAACAGGGACAAGTACAAACTTCGATCTTCATCGTGGACTAACCCTACCGCTATTCTGCTGACACTACATTTTATCCTATCTATAATACAACATAAATTAACATAAAACATATTAAACTAAATTCATCGACAAATTTTAATCTATCTGCCTAATAAATTCAAAGCATTTCTCTCCAACAAGATCCACATAACAAGCTGACTCATAAAGTAAAACAGAAACACTAAAAGCATTGATAGCCGCGTCACATTTAATGGCTTCTCCATAAAATCTATACAGAAACAATTTGCTAATCTGAACAATAATTTAAACAATATAATAGTCCTGTCTATCGCTGGGATAATAGTGAAATGTAGAGTTGATGACGACTCAATGGGTTTTTGACGCGAATAGATAAAATTTAAATTGAGTCGTTGGATGACAAATTTATTAGTAGGAGAGTAGACCAGGGGCGTAATAGCGAGCTCTGAGCATTCTTATTTCTATGTTAGTTAAACGACAAGGCATAGATTATACTGGTGCAGGTGTAACCGTATTTAAATTGCATGCCCATAGGTACATTACAGCTGCACAATTTTGCAATTCAACACCAAAACTTACCTGTATTCGCAATGAATAAGACAATTAAATTTTGAAAAAATAATATGCAGACTGTCTGATAGGTTGGTTCTCTAGGAGTCAAGGATTTATGAGATATATGACCATGCGAAGTGAATGATTAGGGTCTGGTTTGCGATAGGCTAGCCGTCGCGAGTCGTCACTCGCATTTCGACCGCCGCGATATAAGCACAAAACAATTAATCATAGTTGATTGGTATTGTACAAAAATCTTTTTTATACATTTAACAAAATCAGGACATCTGTCATCTAATGAGTGTAGAGTTTGCAACTGTTCTATTCAAAGCCCAATGCGCAATTTCACATTGGCCCTCCGGTGCAGGAAAACATCGTTAAGAAACCCCTAGTTTTTAGTAAGCTGGCAGAATAGAGGTGTTGAGCAAGCTTATATCAATCTAGTAAATACCCCTGCATGGTGGTAGGACTCTGACAAGTGTCCGCCTGGCCAGCTACGAGCCCCAAGTTGGAAAATCTGTCGTCAAAAACAACTACTTAATGTATTCCGGCAGCTGTCTTTGAGAGCCAGTTCCCTTTCTAAGCCTAGCATGCTACCATACTCGACTGTATCGTCACTTTAACCAACAGGTGAGATGGTAGTCAAACTTTAACCTATACGATATTAAATTTGATTATATATACGATATTAAAATGATTTTATCTGTCTAAATGTGCCTTAAAATTCGAAATGAAATCACTACAAAATACTAGTAACACAATAAATAATAATACAAGTATTAATACAAACAAAAACACGCGTACACACACACACGCACATGCACACGCACACGCACACACACACACACACACAAACACACACACAGCGCACGTAACAACATCGTAAACTAAAATTTGCATTCGTTCATTTTTATATATTTGTAATTTATCTAATTGTAATCCATTAGGCCATATTCCATATGTTATATTCTTAATATTAAGTTTTCAAAATCGCTGTATGATTACTGAAGTAAATAAAATAAGAAATAAAAATATATGAGTATATATTACACACACCTTACATACACCCTTACACATATTACATACACCCCTTTCAGTACAATATGCATAGCAGTATCTCTTTCTATCTACAATAATAATGTTGTAGATTTCTGAGTACATTTTATAGTCTCCAATTATACAACTATAATGCCCTCGAGCAAATTTATTTCAGAACTTAATTATTACTCATAGCACGTGGGCAGCCTACCTATTGTCACAATAATTGACATATCAATGCGTAATCAGACGACCAGCATAACACGGTCTTTGTCAAAGCTATAACCTAATTACATTATCAACAAATCTTGTACATGTCAGGGGCAAAGTTAAACTGGTCAGAAGACAGGTCACGGAGGAAGCATAATGGTAGAAGGTGGTGGCTAATCTGTGACTTAAGGGTCTCATTGTATAAGGTCTTGTGCACAATAAAGACTTAAGTTATTTTAAGTAAATTAGTCTTTGTTGTGCACAAGACCTTAGAGAACGAAACTCTGAACGCGTTAAATTATTTTGAAGAAATCATGAAGAAATACATTATATAGTCAAATTCAAATTTGACTTAAATAATTGTAAACGCTCTGAATGATGATGTTGCTAATATTCAAGGTAAAGGAACGGCCACACCGCGGCATCCTGCGATCTACGGGCGCGATCTCAGTACTTTTTAATTGTTTTCTGATCGCGTTTGGTGTGAACCAGTCGGTACAAATACTACTGCGCTATCTGATCGCCGCCTAGATCGCGCACGCAGGACGCTGCGGTGTCCGTACCTTAATCTAGACTATTCGTATAAAAACGTTTGTAACTCTGTTTATTTGATACCTAATCACGCCTAAACAGACGATCCGATCTTACTGAAATTTAACAAGGAGATACTTTATAGCATGCTGAAGCACATAGGCTACTAAATTCTTGGTGTACGGGAGCGAAGTCGCCAGTACATCAGCTAAAAAAGAACCTTATTCATAAAATTTCTGTGGCAAAAAATATATGAAGTTTATGCATTAATTGACTGTAAGATTGACCACAACAAACGATGCATTCACGCTACTATTAATTTATTTGTTTATTGATAATATTTGTATTTAGTTTTCTTACATCTTTCCTTCCTTTCTTCCTTAAGTTCGGCTTTTCCAATACAAGTTTCTAAAGCAGATAAAAGCATTAATGCATCCAGTAATTATTTCAGTAATTTTTAATGCAGTTAACAGAATATATGTAAATTATCTGTACTGAGTATTATCTATACGATATTATATCATGACTGAATATATAATTTTTTTTTCTTGCACCATATCGTTATATTTCACCAACAGCTAGCCACCAGCGTTTAATCTATAATGTGAGGCAAGCCTTATAGAAGTGGTGTATTGTTCACCTCATGACTCGATCCGATGTGTTCTAGTTCTGTAATAGATAATAAGTCACGATTGATTGCTGTGCTATCATTCGGAGGAGTCGAAACCAAACTTGCCGGATTTGGAAGAATTGTGAAATTTAAAATCAACCAAATATACATATATGCGAAAGTCAGTTTCATTATTTGTTTGTATAGGACTTCTTCACGGTCAAACTGCTGGACCGATTTGGCTGTCATTTTGTACAGGGATTGTCTATGGATAAGACTAGAGGATACTTTTTAATGCGAGCAAAGCCGCGGGGCACAGCTAGAAGTAGAATAAATTGATCGCACTCCGCGTTTTAAAATATGTATCAATTACAAGTAAAAACGTAGAATGTTTTTTTTTATATCTTATAGGCTAGCGCTTGACCACTACTCGCCTGGTGGTAAGCGATTATGTGGTCGAAGATGGTAAATACGCTAGGCCTAGAATATGCTAGGCCTAGAATACTCTGACTCAAGGGCTCTGCGCTGCCGGAACAAGATAAGGTTATGGCGGCAGGTTTTCGCCGTGATGTTAAACTACTTCTTGATAGCAAGTCAGTAGGAATATCGATTTAATATGCTTCAACTACCTGAAGACGAACACCTGTGCTTGGATTTGAACCAGCGACCTCTCGCTTAGAAGTCAAGCCATCTATCCTTTGCATCAATTACAAGATACCGGATAGATACTGTTTTAAGGATACTGTTTATACCGTTCCAGCAGGCGTCATAGCTTAACATCAGACAAATGTCTTGACTCTTTTGACTGAGCATGAATACTCATAAAAAGTGACGCATAGATTTCTACTTTCCTAAGCCTTGAACGACATAGAAATGTTCTATTATTGTAATATAAATCGATGTTAGTACCACCCAAATGATTCCGCCATACATAGGAGTTTCACATAAAGTATCTACTTAGCCTGATCTGCAATGGCAAAAGCGCTGCAGCAAGCTGAAACGGCAGAAAGTAATTTTGTCTGTATCAAAAGTCCATGAACACTGAGGGGGAAACTTGTGTCTGTAGAGACAAAACACGTCTCAAAAGACTATTGAGTTTTCTGCGATTCCAGCAGGCTGTTACGCCCCGTAATATCTAATCCTCTATTTCTTTTAACTTGCTCCACACCTGTGGCGTATGTTGGGGCGTATCAGTCATTCCGTTAATCTATAGCATATCCGGTTAATCTTTCGTCATTAGGTACATTTGTGGGCGGGACGCGACGACGTGTCACATCTAGTGTTTAATCTCTGTGGGAAGGTCCGTTTGTTTCTCTGCTTCCTAGTAAAGTTTTAATTTTAAATTATTCGGTTGGCACAAGAGTATGTTTCTTATTTTCTGTACGTTTTTCTGGAGTTTTCTCTCGGCTTGACTGGTCGAGACCTAGTTTCATTGAGCATCGTCATTCAACATTGTAAATTGTAATACTGCCAGCATTTTGGGAATTTTACATAGTGTAGTTTCGTTGATTATTTTTTGAAGTGAAAACTTCTATAGGCGTGCTAAGCACTTTATTTTGTGGGTATTAAATTACACTGATCGGTAACGCGCTCGGATAATGTAACACTCGTAGTCAGCTCGAGCAAGTTCCTAACAAATCGTTTTACAAGTTAAAACACGCAAGTACCTATTTCATTTTTAAGTTTTCACTTCTGACGTGCATCCCTACCTCTGACAGTTGTTTTTTTTTATCATTCATAGTATTAATTTTTATTTTTTTAAAAGTAGATAGTTTAAATACCTTTTTTACATATTTAGTTACAAAGTAAAAAAATGCTAGGTATATATAAACCTAAGAGATAAGGACATAACCCTTCTAAGCAAGCCACATCAAGTGTTACCAAATCTCGTACTGGCCTCGAGTTGATACTTCTCAAATTTAGCTATGTCTCTGATGAGTAATATAGACCTCTAAGTATCAAAGAACTCAAGGTTCAGACTTCCAACTAACACTTTGCATAATGACATTAATAAAAAAATACATTCAAAGTTTGTCATACAATACGCGCTCTATTTATATCAGATGATATAATCCGGTTCATACAAATACTGCAACGGTTTAATGTACCTCGTTAAAGAGATTATCTTTGCGCAACTACATTGCGATACATTTAAAACTACAAATGTCCGGTTATATAAATATGAGATCGAAAATTTGTAAAACTGTTACAGTAAGTAGTGACATTTGAATAGGGAGTTTGGAAATTTGTGTAGTGGTAAGACTTCTGTAGCTAGTCCGCCTGGGGCGGTACCACCACTTTTCCAATTAATTTTCAGCCGTGAAATAGGAATGTTTTTCGGTTGAAATGGCAATGATACTCAACATCTTTATGTCTCAAGGTAACAGGCGCAGTGTAGTGACATGCAAAATTCTGAACTGCCAGAATTTTGCATGCCGCTGTATCTGTAATAAGTAGACGTCATCGCTTACCATCAGGCGAGCGTCGTGCGTGTCCTGCTACCTTTTAACATAAAAAAATGTGATAACTATATAAACAGCAGAGTTAGACAGTTAAGCGTATAGAAATGGCCCGTGCCATATTTTGCCATATATCGATAGTAATTGACTGTGAAATGCAACTAGAATGATAGCGTTTTCTATATAATCTTTGTAATCCGCAGTAGTTTAGGTACGGCCACACCGCTGGGATCTGCGGGCGCAGGCGCGGGCGCGATCATATAATGCAGTGGTATTTGTACCGACTACGACTGGTTAAAAAAAAAACGCGATATATAGTCACAGTGAGTTTGGATCATAATTATAAACATGCACTAACCTAGGAACCACTCGAGATAGGCGACATTAAATAGTAATAAGTATAATAGACGTTACATTTATTATAATAATAATGTGATTTAAATTAGCTACGGGACCAATAAGTCGTGTACCGTTTCAACTAAAGTAAAATGATAAACACATTTATGTATTTAAGTTTCAAGAAAATCCATTAGAGATTTTCTTGTATCGAATTAATTGACTAGAATTTACCCTAACTATGTAAAAAGACCACAATAACGGTTTTTCTTGATTTATTCAATACTAAGTCATCGTCAACTATACTAAGTTCCCGTTAAATCATAATTTATAATTGACAGTTTGATCTTTTAAATATTTCTATAACTATTCAAATTTAAATGTATCAATCGTTAAGTCCTAATTTTATATGTCTGAATAATTCACCTTAGAACCCATGACCTCCCTTTAAAAGTTATACAAAGATACAGTAATAAACTAAAACTCAATATTAACTTCAATTAGCATAATATAAATGAATCTAATTCACATTCCAAACCAAACATCGTAAAATTATGGATTTGCATGTTATAGACAGATCCATTTAAGTTTGTATCTTGATCAGCATAATTTTAGATAGATAGATACCCACAAATATTTATATGAATTAATAATAGTTACTAGTGATAATAATTATTATTCTATATTTATCAATATTTAAATATAGTGTCTAGATTTATTTTAAATAAAGATGTTTCCTAACTACGAAAATTCCCACTTTAAAATATTTAAAACAACAACGAAAAGTGTAACTTTTATAACCTTTATATTTATAACCTTTGATTATATTACTCGTTGTAACCTACTTATTTTGAAATAATATTTGATTCCAATTGTAGTCAAAATTTACAACCATTTCAATAAATCAAATAGATCTATATATTCATTGCATAATAGATTTTTTTTTGTTTTTCCTTATTAATCGATTTTTATTTAAAGCCTCCGGTACGAACATTTTATGAGGAGTGATACTAACAAAGAGGGTGCGTAGAAAACTACGCGTTAGAAGTGAAAATTCCAAGTTCATTCAATTTGTTTCTCAACATCACTAATTCTTTTTTGTACAGCTCCATCTGTTGAACTTTAGCGAATATGTCTGCGTGGTTACGCAGTTTTACAATAAATAAAGGGCTTTTATAAATATAAAATATAACATGACGCTGACGTCACTTCCATCAAATTTTACCCCAGTGCGCCTAAAGAATTTTCACTTCAAAAACGTTGTATGTTATGTCAAACTTCGCGATGACTAAAAAGCGTATTGTTTTCTGTCAAAATGAAATGTCAATCTTTTTGAGTCATATTAGAAGACATTAATATATTTAAAGTGAATATATTTAAAAAAAATATCTACCACACTGGTTTACATTTGAGCATTAGAGAAAGAGAGAGAAAGCGATAGAGTAAACTCTAATCGTGTGTCGAAGCTGACACACCTTTTCTTTTTTAGGGTTTGTTACATTTTAGCAATATTTAAAAAAAACTGCAACATTTTGGTTTTTGCATTATACGTACATCACAAATCGTCCAACTCTCAAACGCTAAAGCTACAAATAAAATTATTCCGACGATTGAACGCGTTTCAGATTTAATGTTTTACCCATAGCGCAGAATAGGACAATGGCACAATATCGACCAAGGTCAGACGGATCCGGATCGAAGATGAAGTGAACGTGAATGTTGACCCGTGAACCATTGTCGATACATCCATTGTACAAATACATAAATATTATAATAATATTAATAATAATAATGTGTTTATTTCAGGCATCTTAAAATTAGCCCATATTAATACATACCTTAGAGACTAACATATATACAATAAACAAATACAAGTAAATAAGACACGTTAAATTCACGACGACGTGTGACGTACGGTCATGGTGTCCGGTATCCGACCTCGAAAGCGTCGAAACTTGACACCCCTCGGCCAGAATTCCTCCGCCATATACGTTCCGAGGGACTTAGCTGGAACCCGCACCACGAAGGAACCGAAGTTGACGTTGTGACGCGACTCCAGCTTTATCACCCTCACAGATAACTTTGTCTTCAGTTTCACATATTCCGCCACCTCCTTCTCCGTGATGGTATAATGGACGCGGGATATGTACAACGGCGTCGTGGGTATCTCCGGTCGTAGAAGATGGGCCGGGCCTGTCGGTGCTGTACCGCACTTGTTTCGGATGGGCGCCTTCTTTTTCTTCTCCACCTTCTTGAAGACGCCATCGTCCCGATTTGCCACCTCTTTTGTAGAAGGGACGGAAGAGGCAGCATTTTGTTTACCTTCATTGGCCGCAGCGACGGCGTAGGTCCGTTGAGGTGTAGACGTACCTACTATGTCAGACGGTCCCCGCGCTGGAGCGGAGGTGCGGGCGGCGAGCCGCAGGGCATCGGGCGTCACGGCAGCAGGCGGTGACACATTCAACGTTGCTGACTCAAAGCTGCTGACAGATGCATTTTGAGCACCGCGACGTGTGTTTACAGTATCAATTGGCGATGACCTACATACTGATATAGCGCTGCGTAACAACACTACTTCAGCACGTAGTTCACTGATGGTGGTTTCCGACGTTGATAACTTGTTTACCACTTCAGCCAGACTTTTCTTCAGGAATGTGATATCCTTCAGGAGCCTGGTGCAGTCGATGTGCTCGTATGAAACAGGAGGGATGCGGTCCAGCTGCTTCGCCACGAATGTCGGAACGTCATCAGGGTCAGTCTCCTTCAGCAGGTTGATGATATCCTGCACGCTTTTCTCGCCTCCGTCTCTACAGCGGGATGGCATCGCGTCCAGCTTACCAACATTCTGGAATAGCAGGGTCTTGCTCTTGCAGATTTCCTCCTCCTTGAAGCTCGACTTGCAGATATGTATGATGGTAGGTTCATCAAATGAATCGATGGCGTATTGGATAAACGCCAAAAGTTCATTAGCTATGAGTTGCTGAGAGCCTATAGCGTAATGCATGCAGCGGCTGTCGCCGTGCCACTCGCGAATAAAAAATTCTCAACTGTGCAATGTGACACGACTGTTTCCAATCGCGTCGCGCACTGCACTGATCTATATCTATAAGATCATTTACAAAAACTATAAAAACTGACTTCAAATGCCGTGGTAGTCATTTTCAGTACTAAGTTTAAGGTATTTATCTCTATATTTCCGGATATACTTATCAGATATCGATAAAATTACAATGGGACCAAATCGGGAACATACCCTCTCAAAAAAAAAATAATGTTTCAAATCGCTTAATAAATGACGGAGTTCAGAGGTAGCAAGTTCACAGGCGCATTGAGAACCTCGTCGTTTTTGTAAAGTCGGTTAAAATAACGTAATGGTATTAATTTTGTATGATAAATATATAATTTTGAACTTACGACACGAAAAAATATTGCGGTCTTGATAGTCAATAGTCATCCTAAAGACTGGCTGTTATTCAAAGACAAATTCTTGATCTTGTAGAGCTTGTGATTGTGTATTATCAAAATCGTCAGTTTCGACGTAACGAAGTCGGTTAAAATAACTTAATGGTTAATGGTTAATTTTGTAAGATAAATATAGAATTTATGAACTTACGATACGAAAATACATTGCGGTCGTGATAGTCAATAGTCATCCTAAAGACTATGGCTGTTATTTAAAGACAAATTCTTGATCTTGTAGAGCTTGTGATTGTGTATTATCAAAATCGTCAGTTTCGATGTAACGAAGTCGGTCAAAATAACTTAATGGTTAATGGTTAATTTTGTAAGATAAATATAGAATTTATGAACTTACGATACGAAAATACATTGCGGTCGTGATAGTCAATAGTCATCCTAAAGACTATGGCTGTTATTCAAAGACAAATTCTTGATCTTGTAGAGCTTGTGATTGTGTATTATCAAAATCGTCAGTTTCGACGTAACGAAGTCGGTTTAAATAACTTAATGGTATTAATTTTGTATAATTAGTATAGAATTTATGAACTTACGATACGAAAACACATTGCGGTCGTGATAGTCAATGGTCATTCTAAAGACTATGACTGATATTCAAAGACAAATTCTTGATCTTGTAGAGCTTGTGATTGTGTAATATGTATTAAAATCGTCAGTTTCGATTTAACTAAATCTGCCCCGAAAGTCTCTACATTGATAGCGTTGGCTTTTCGACCGAAGTTCGTTGCTTAGAACGAATTGCTGCCAAAATGCATAACTGCATCTCCCTCTATCAGACGTTTGTAATGATGAACTTTCTATAGAATATTAGCTGTTAACACAAGTGTTTGTTTTAAGCCTAAGAGATAATAGTCTTTTATTGCACACCGTTAAGTTCTTATTTAAAATACATTTTCAGATTTTTCTAGCCATCATTTTTCTCAACGATAAGTTTCAAATCACCAAACCTAAGTTTTATGAAAACTATAGTTATTCAGTTGAGAGTAAATTTAATGACCTTCATACCGAATAATTGTCTGTGTACAATGTACATTAGGGTGCATCAAAAAGCTTAAAATATACTAACTAGCAAAATACAATGACGCGACGCAAAAAGTCGTGATTCATAATATTTACTATCTAGATGCATAAAATATTTACAAGCAAATCGTTTACAAGTGGCTTATCTTGTCATTTACCTGTCTTATAACACTATCCAAATTTACCTTTATTATGTTCAGAATGGTGTGTCCTATTGCAGAACAAATGCTTCCTTTTCCTGCTATTGATATGTCTAATGCCTTTTATATGGAGTTGGGATACACACTCAAAACCTAATTCTCTTCCTTCGAAAAAATGGTCAATAGAAGCATAAAAAAGATTAATAAATTTAACTAACTTAGACCCTAAAAGTATGTCCATCGACACCAGTAGATATATTAAATTCTAATGTCACTTTGTTTGGTGACTTCCACTCGATTTGCAGAAATGTTGCTCAAAGTTAATTGAAATATAAGTAAGTAAGCCAGTATAATGGAATAGGACGATACAAACGTTTTGATACGAGACGCAATTAGCACTTTAATATTTGAAAAATATTACCAACGTGCTGAGCACTTGAGACTGATATTTCAAACCCCGTCTACAATAGCGTAGCTTTAAAGAATGCCATATGAAAACCACGCCTCCGTAACATTGCCACAGCTTTTTGGGTCATAGTTTAGCAAAGGCGTCAAATGTCGTTCAGCTGATACGATCTGATCTTGATTCAGCCGGTGTGAACAGTTCACTTTTAATCTTAAATAGGGCATGAGTCGAATTGTACGTTTGTCGGTTTCAACAATAACCGACGAGGCCGGTGAAGCTTGAACTGGCATTGATATTAAGACAAGGTAAAAGGACCCATTCATTTTACCTTTATGGTGTACTAATTTTGATAAAGTTATATTGCTAAAGAAATATAAAGGTCTCTAGGAAGAGTAGGAAGGCAGGTCTTTTTTTAGTTGAATTTATAGATCGTGAGTAACTACAGAGGTTTTTTTTGGCAATTCATACACAAGAATCGTCTTTTTTTTCCATTGGTGCTTCATACACTTAATTCTTCTTCCTCCTATACTTTTGGTGACATGGCTTGGTAGACTCTACATAGTTACTGCAGCTTTCTGTCTTAGCAAACGTAGGATATGTGGAAGTTTTTTTTTATTTCTTTTTGTTCAACGTTTAATATTCAATTGCAAACAGACAGTTTGTATTTAAGTAGAGACAAACAAATCTGCTCTACAAATAAATCTAGCTTATTGAAGTTGGACGGTACAAGGTTTGGTTGGTTGGTTTTGTACAGGCCGTCTATGCAATAGCTTTTTGATGTTTTTTGAAGCTTTCTACTAGAGTCCGATAACTTCGAGCGTAACTCTCCTAGCGAAAAACAGACATAGGGGTTGGTGGTCACACTATCAGGCGATTACCCACGTAGTGAAGTGTGCTCATGATCAATCTTGAGATAATTCGCCACTATTTACGGCAAATGCATATGTGAAAGTAAATAATAAAGTACATCATAATAGTTTACTTTTGCGTAGTTGTACGAAGTTCTCTTCTCCGCTGCCGCACCCGATCCTGCTGACATAAGGAGGAGGTACTTCGTTCCCCGTCAACATATACCGTTTCGTGGAAGAGTCGCACGTTAATTTGTTCATCTATTCACTGTTTTCCTTTTCTTTTATCCGCAGGTAGTGTTAGTCCGTGGCCACTACGTGTCATACCTACCACTGTGCAGTCGCAACGAGCCAGTGTTCCTGGCTGTATGCACACCGCTTGCCATGCCTGAGACACGCGAGTGTGTGGTGCATGGAGCCACCAATGTCTTTACCACTGTGCACGCCTGTGATATGAAGATATTGCATATTGATACTAAGTAAGTTGATTTATTACTGTAGTTTTGGTTATGTGTCCAGTATACGCTGGCTTTGCCTATATTAAAATATTTGGTGTTTTGTCGTATGTTGTATTACTCCGCTGTATTGGCAAAGGGTTTCTAAGTTCAAGTAATGGTGTGAGTAACTATTTGTCAATTAGGTAGTCTTCATTAGCAAGTACCTACGAGTTAAAGTAGAAGAAATTATCTAAAACTCGTGAGTAGAAAGGAGTAGGCATATTTATTGGTGGAGGAGTATGTATATTTTGGCTGTTCAATTAAAGTTTCTCTGACATTGACAATTGTGTCAGTATTATTAATTAACGTGCGATTAGCCTACTCAACTTTACTTGTAGTTTTGAAAACAGCCTCACTGCAAACAATACAACCCATAAACAAATTGACTTCCCTATGCAAATACCATACCGGTTGAAGCCTTGTAACAACAATCAACAATACTTATTGATGCGTAAGTCGGAGAGCTACTGTTCAACTCATGACAACATCTCCCATTGAATCCGTCATTGAAAACGATTCATATTCATGGGCTCGTCACTTAACCTCTCAATGACACCACATAATATGTAGCTATGAAATAAGGCTGATGGCGATGGTCCAATGGTGAGAGAATAGGTTCTAGTGAACAATAAGAAGGAATATACCTTAATGCTATTCGATTTTTGTCTTAGCAGCGCCATCTAGTTATTTGAAATTAGATCTGATGAGATATTTATGTCTGAAAGTGGATATAAAATAGGATCTACGTGAACCCAGACACAAGCATATTTAGCTCAGTTAGTTCAGAAAACAAGTTAACAAGACTAATATTAGTGTTGACCCACATTTTAGTAAGCTTTTAAAAAAAATGTTAAGGAAATGACTTGTATTTGAGCTGTAGAAAACGGCAATAAAAGCTTTTGATTACTACAATAACCTTCTTTATTTATACCTACTTATACAAATAATTCTATGTTTTAGAAATCTATTGAAAAGTCCGAATTTAAGACAGTTTTTAACATATAAAATATTTGAAGTATCATATACATAATTATGTGGGTGAATATAAAATTTCCTGCCAAATCTAGACAGCCCTTTATTATTCCAAATTTCACCTTGCAGACAGTCAGGACAGTCATGAAATGGTAAACAGCAGTCAGATGAGTTTGTCACTAGGGGACTTACAAATAAAGTTACAATCAGGAATTTTATGCAGCTGCCAAGTTTTAATGTTGGATTTATGGAAAAAGCTGAATATGTGAAACGAAAAATGTTTTATTTATATTAAAAGGTCTGGTCGTCCATCTTGTAAGCGGGCGAGACGCTATATCAAAATGGTGGGTACTGAATCAAAAGGCGCATGTTTATCAATGAAAAATCGAGACAAAAATCTGTGACTTCTGTGTACGTTAATAAAAAAGGATAGAGGATAGGTATCTCGAAACTACGTAGGTCTCGTCAAATTAAATAACTAATATTATTTGTGAGAGTATGTACCTATGTTTGTTATTCAATTACGCAAAAACGGCTAAACAGCTTTAGATGAAACTTGTTTATAACCTGGATTAACATATGGGATACTCTTTGCAAGTATTTTTAATGCGTGCGTAGCCGCCAGGCACAGCTAGTACCTATATCAATTAATACAAAATTAAAAATGAATGTTAAAATAAATGAGTTAATATAGTCGCGCAGTTCCTGTCGATCAGTCGTCTTCAGGCACACCGAATAAGAAAGAAGACGCAAAAAGCTACCAAGGCGACAAGATGTTTTCCACCACGAAAGGCCACAGACGGTAATTAAATTGGGACAGGTAGAAAAAACACAGAAAAAATACAGAAAACTGGGAAAAGTCCCAGCAGTAAAATAAGTAAACACTTAGTTTAGTTACAAATGCCAATACCAAAAACTGTACAATTTTATCAAGCAATAAAAATATTGAACAACACGCAATCACGTGCTAAGCGCCTATTTTATATTCAGGAAGCTTCAGCCATAAAATCGATATAATAATTTCAAGTCACAGCATCAATTGTTTTTATTATATATATTTCAATGAACATTATCGATATTTATGTGTTTTCCGGTATCGAGTTGATGTACTCGTCACTTGTTTCTGTTTGCATACAATGACAACTTACTGACAAGAGTCAGAGTTGCGATTTAAGCTGAGTCTACAATGTTGCAGTAATTTGCTTTTCTATACATGTATGATATGAATAAACAGTTTATTGCATATTAGAAAATAAAAGCATATACAAACACTTAAAACTTTTACAAAACAGCGTAATAACATTTTTTTGTCAGCAAGGCATATTATACGGCACGAATTCCTAAACGTTAAAACAGGACAGTTCCTAAACGTAACTAATTTGGATTTTAATTTAATATTATTTTTTGTGAATAGCTACTTTTATATTTGCACTCCAAATGACGGAATGTAGCGGCATCCATCATATTATCATATCATATTATACATTGTAATACACATGCCTTTACTTTACTAGGATTTGCATGAGAGTCTACTCACGCCCAGCATACATGTCACATTGTCTATAATATTATATTACAAGTGGCACTCATAAACATTATTGTGCATACATGTATTATAGCTAATAGTATGGTTTATGAGATTAAATGAGTACCTACCTACCTAGCTATCGCCTTAAAATTTACATATTATCGCCCACAAAGAACTTATGTACTAGGTATAGAGTTTTGGTAGTAATGTGAATATGTGCATTGTGTTTCTTGTGTTCTTCCGCGTGCTAATACTACTAATAATCTAATAGCCAGTTTCATCGGTTTCTATCAAGCCTATAAGAAACTTATCTGAAAAACTGACGATTATAATAGTTTTTTTTTTATACTGCCAAAAAAAACGTATATCTGATACTGCAATCAACACCAATACTATACATGTTAATTTAGTTTGTATATTTGTTTGCTAATAATGTCTTGACGTTCAAACGGCAGGGCCAATTTGGCTTTAAATTTGTAGAGGTAATTGGCTAGAAAAGAATCGGACATTTGATAGGTACTTTTTAACGCAGGCGTAGCCGCGGGGATAAAAAATACTATAAGAAATCACAATGCTCTTGTTATATCAAGCATTATAAGTAGGTACTTTAGAATATATTTACAGTAAATTTGAAAGTAGGTACCGACTATAAATAAATATTTCGCTTATTAATCTAATTAGATATAATATAATGTTACGTTTTTCTTTATAAATAATGAAACTTTCATTTTAGCTCTATTTTTTCCAAAAATTTAGCTTTATTTTAGCTATTTTTCGAAGGTAAAAAAATTGAGTTAGCAACACTATGCAGTTTCTCGGGGTGTTTATGCAGCAAACTTGCAGCAGCGATCTTGTGCTGACGTCTAAGACAAGTGGTCTTGACGAAGTAAGCGCATCGGATATTCAAGTAACCTATGTCGAGACAGTCGACAACAAATCGTCAAGACTAAATAGACAGTATTTTTAATAGGTACTTATAACGATTATTCATTATAAGTACCTCTACAATTTCTTGACATTGATGTTTCAATTGACTACATTTTTAACAATGTTATATTATAGTATAATTTTATAGTAGGTACCTACTTAAAAGTTAAAGTTGGAGTGCTCAGAAGAGTCATAATTTTATCATTAAATTTACTATAATTTAAGAGAAATCTACCTTACAGCCTTGTTTTAAGGTTTAAACTGCAAGTGCTAGTTGTATTTTAATGTTATTCTTAGATATTTGCATTTGTCTTACATCTGTCCATGATAAAGATAGGTAGGTACTAGACTAAGCCTAGAGTTTTCAAACGATTTAGGTCATGGGTTTTGTCTCTGTTTGCTTAGCGAACCAGCGACCTTTGTTCTCTAGTGAAATTAGAAGCAAATGTATGGAATCGCAATACAAAAATTTAAATGAAATTTTTCATACATAGGCAATTTGGCAATTTTTCGGTCATTTGCAACAAAGAGAATATAACCACTACGTTAATTTGCAACAGCGGCAACACGCGCTTGTTATAAATATAGCAATCTGACGCTTGATTCAGAATGTACATTCCAAATTTAATTTAAATCCAAACTGCAGTAGTATTATCATATCACAATTTTAAAATGTGGGTGGTATTATTCTGTGCAAAAAATGAAGATAAGCCAAATATATAGTACAGAACAACGACGAGAGATGGCGCAGTTAACGTTCTCAGTTTGCGTTAAAACGCGCAAACGTTTCATTCACTAGATATTGTGATACTATCAAAACGAGTGTGTTAACTAGAGAAGTTAGACCAGACGAGAATTACGGACAGTTGAACTGACTGCACTGTACGGGTGGTATGCATTTTTGAACAACGTCAACTCAGCTAATATCAGCGTTTAACGTTAATTAATTATTTTATCCATTATTCGCAAATGACGGAGAGAAAGAAGATATATAATACTGACTCTGCTCAAGTCACTCTGTTTTTAGGGTTCCGTACCCAAAGGGTAAAACGGGACCCTATTACTAAGACTCCGCTGTCCGTCTGTCTGTCTGTCTGTCTGTCTGTCTGTCTGTCTGTCTGTCTGTCTGTCTGTCTGTCTGTCCGTCTGTCACCAGGCTGTATCTCATGAACCATGATAGTTAGACAGTTGAAATTTTCACAGATGATGTATTTCTGTTGCCGCTATAACAACAAATACTATAAACAGAATAAAGTTAAAAATAATAGAGGGTCCCCATACAAGAAACGTGTTTTTTTTGGCATTTCACGCCATCTATGAACGCTTAGTTAGGTAAACGTCCCATAGATGGCGTTATATTGAAATGTCGATCCCTAATAATTATAATTTTTTGCTGGCGAATAATGATAGTGGTATTTTTTGCTCGATCTTATAAAATACTGTAGTGTGGTAGTTGTGGTACGGAACCCTACGAGTGCGAGTCTGACTTGCACTTGGCCAGTTTATTGTATTTTAATTTTTAAATATTTTTTTATGGTAAATACTTACCATCCAATTATTCGGTAATAATTCGATGGGTAAGTTTTACCTATGATTTATGATATTCAATTAGATTTTTACTAACATAAAAGAAAATAAGACAACTACTAACCAATGGATGTAATTTATCTGATAATAAATATTTTGAGTTTGAATTGAAGTCACAACTCACAAGATATCAGATTAAAATATGTTTATTTTAGTTAAATATTTGGTAACCATCATAATGTCATAATGCGTATTGAACCAAAATTATTAGTTAGCATGGCAGTTCTATCCCGCAATGATTAACATCCAAAAAAATGCATACAGTCAAACATATAACCTCCTCCTTTTTGAAGTCGGTTAAAAATTAAATCTAATACATTCGTAAAGAGTGAGTTACTTTTACAAATGTTGACCATAATTGATGTAGTACATTTAATATACATAATTATAATATATTTATATATTTTATTCCGGCAGATACCGAACTACGTTCTGTTATACCAATTATTTATACCAATTTTATATATGCTTTTATTATTAGTTAAAATAGTTTTTAGCGTTGTATATCATGTAATATTTATAATATTTGGTGTAAATAAATTTACTAAGTCTATATGTATATGATCGACATAGGTACAGTCATTTTCAGCCCACTTTCAAAAAGGAGTAGGCTCTCAATTCATGTTTATGTTTTTTTTTAAATTTATTACGCGGTTAGTCTGCGAACTGATTCGAATTATTATTTTTTATAATTGGTAGGGAACATCTTATTTCAATATACCTATTACGTTTACATTTACATTACGCGTTTTTGGACAAATCGTCACAGTATCTAGTCATATAAATTACTGATATAAGTCCATCAAACATGTCTTTTGTAATTAGGGGTGAAATTCTCTACATTGATAGCGATGAGACTTGTCATCGCAAATGTCTGCTAAAATGAGATGCAGCTAGACAGTTGTTATCTGCATCTCTTTTCGTATCGACGCATATCGCTCGAAATTCATCGCTATGCATGTAGTGACTACCGGCCCAGGGGTGTAAGTCTCTACATTGATTGCGATGCGTCCTGTCATCGCAAACGTTTAGTAGAAGGAGATGCAGATAGACAGTTGTTATCTGCATCTCTTTTCTTATCGACGATTATCGCTCGAAATTCATCGCTATGCATGTAGAGACTACCGGCCCAGGGGTGTAAGTCTCTACATTGATTGCGATGCGTCCTGTCATCGCAAACGTTTAGTAGAAGGAGATGCAGATAGACAGTTGTTATCTGCATCTCTTTTCTTATCGACGATTATCGCTCGAAATTCATCGCTGTGCGTGTAGAGACTATCAGCCCATGGGTGGAAGTCTCTACATTGATAGCGATGCGTCCTGTCATCGCAAAACGTCTAGTAGAAAGAGATGCAGCTAAACAGTTGTTATCTGCATCTCTTTTCTTATCGACGAATATCGCTAGAAATTCATCGCTGTGCGTGTAGAGACTACCGGCCCTGGAAGGATCACAAATCAAGATGAAATCAAAAGTGAGTCGCTTTCAAAACCATTCTTCCGTCAAGGCCGCTCAAATGATTAATAGCTTATATGACCCCATCAGTCTACAGACTGACATACAGTCAAGTTTACATTAATAAAGTTTATTGTATGTACCAAACTGGATTAGGTAGGTACCATTACATATACAGAGAGATTTAATGAAGTGATTATGAAGTGGCAATCAACGAAATATATCGTTGTAGTTACAAGGTGCATCCGGAATTGGTGTTTGTATAACCAGGAAAGTAATTAAAGATAATAATAGTGATAATATATAAGTGTTAAAGGCGTAAAGCTGCTAGTAGCGTTTAGTGAAAGTGCAGCACACCTCTCAACACCCTTAGCTATCCACGCCAATGTTGCCCCTCGGCGCCATTATAACGGTCCGCCTATATGGGGGGGCCCATTCAGTATGGTTAGTAAGTCACCACCCGCCTAAATAGGCATAATTAGCGGATGCCGTACCTCATCCCATAGACCAGCAATCCGATATTAATCAGCTCACCCAATAGTCTCATAATATAATGTACCATCTTTTTATAATATAGTTTCCCATATCTCCTCCTTATCCATAGATATCGCCTAAGTAAAAATTTTGTAAAGGGCCTCTTAAAGTTGGCTTCGGCTCCATCAATGTCCTCCAAAAGGCCGGGCGTTTACGACCCGTGATGTAAAACTGATAATATTATTATGACTGCTTTTCGTCTTTTAATTTAAAACTTGGCACTCCAATAATTTTTTATTTAACCATTTTAACCACCAACAAAATAAATTAAGAGGTTCTACATTCGTTTGTGATGTGTATATATTTTTATGTAGACATGTATAATTTCACTATTTTATATACCGGTTTTAATAATAATTTTCTATAAAGCTCATTGCAGACTACGCTATAATTAGCCTATCCTTACTAATATTATAAATGCGAAAATAACTCTGTCTGTCTGTCTGTCTCACTTTCACGCCAAAACCACTGAACCGATTTAAATGAAATTTGGTACATAGATAGTCTAGAGCCTGAGATCGGACATAGGCTACTTTTTAATGCGAAAAGAGGGTTGTAAGGGGGTTGAAAGGGGGGATGAAAAGTTGGATAGAAGTATCGTCATTTTTAAAGCTAGAAGCTTGAAAATTATTTTTTATGCTGTTGATTCGATATAAATAAATATGACATTCAAAGTTTGTAAAAGTTTTACCCTCAAGGGTGTAAAATAACAATAGGGGATGAAAGTTTGTATGGAAATATGTAAGGTTTATGTGAATGTTCTACTGAACCGATTTAAATAAAATTTAGTTCACAGATAGTCTAGAGCCTGAGAGAAGTGGGAGTGAGGGGAGGGGGAGGGGAGGTGGAAGTGAGGGGGAGGGCAGGCTAAGTGAGGGGAGGGGGGAAAGGGGATTAGCATGGCGTGGTAGGGTGCGGTGTAGCTGGGATACGTATGTGTCTTATTAGTTAATGCTACCCAAAGACACTATTCCACGCGGACGAAGTCGCGGGCACAGCTAGTAGCATATAAATATCGCTCACCATACATTTACCTAGAACACGTTCACACTTAGCTATACTATATAGCAGCCAGTTTGCTTGTAACTTTTGCTTGTCGTGCTGTGCTATATAGTGGAATAGTATAGCGTAATCTGAAATGCGCTTTAGATTAAAGTATAGTTTCGAGGTAGCCTTATATTAATTTCATGGTTATTAGACCTTAAACTTCAAAGATGTAATGCACCATGAAATTCACACAACAAACTTGCAATTGCAATTGGAATGTATCGTCTCAGCTACATTACAACTGTAAATATAAATTTGTGCGCATAATTTTGAAAACATACGCGTTATTGTTATAATAATAAGTTTCAGTTTCAAGCTGGATCTTCAGATTTGGTTGCAGCATTTGAAGTCAGTGGTCTTTAAAAGTCTTTGAACGTTATTTATTCGTTTTTACTTATTTTGACTTTATATTTAGAAATTTTGATTACAAAAAGTAGTAGTAGTGTAGTACCGTTGCTCGATTTTGTCTAGTAATTAAGATAATAATTATAAAATATTTGTTGAAGAACTTCCCCAGAGCCGTTTAAAAACATTTTCGTTTTATTTTACTAATTTTACTATACCTAAAATTTGACATTATATTAAAATATAACACATCACTGACACAACGTTTTGAGTTAAGACATTATTATCACAATCATAAAATGTTTTGTATAATTAATATATCTACTTAGATTGCTTCTAATTGCATCAACATCCGTTGATAATTTACGTGATAGAGTAACATACAACAAACATCCAAACTGTCATATTTGATAAAATTAAAATTAAAATACGTTTATTTCATATTTTTTATGTTTATCGATCGACCAACTGGTCAGTAAAATTTTGGTCTGGTCAGACAAAATAATGTCAGACACCAGACTTTATCAGAAACCTATGAAACTAGCCCGTAACACAGAATAATGATGCTACGGGCTAGTTTTAAGAAAGATAATTAATAAAAGTATAATGAATGTGTTTTCTTCTTTGTTCTAGTAGCGAGTGGCATCTAGGATGGGAAAGAAGTTCACTCCATGGAGTCAGCTGGTACCACCTTCTTCATCCAGACTGCTGTAAAGAAGCACAGACCAAACATAGGTTAAGTAAGTACAGTTCTTTTTATGAAGCCTGTTGCAAAATTAAACATTTATATTTCAGGAATAATTAAAAGACATAGGGGTGGTACTGCGCCAGGCGGGCTAGCAAAAATCCATCTACTACATTTCAACTCAAAATAGTGACGCAACTTCAATCTATGTAGACTTGTATTTAAGCGCAGGGCATCTATTGTTTTTGATTAATAGTCTAGACTAGACTTCGCAAGTGCCCTAGAAACGTGGGAACCTAAATAATTTAGGCATTAAATCTCCGATAGCGGATAATATCTTACAAGAAGGCTTAGTGATTAAGTTACTTAGTTACTTGAATACTAAGTTATTTTATGTATTAGCACGAGATCTGGTGGGTAGATTTTCTTGTTCCGTTTGTTTTCGAGAAGTGGTTACAGATTATTGCTTAGAGTTTGTTACGAGATCCCGGGTATAGGCTCATATTTGTATTTTTAATTAATGGCCAAGTGCAATTCGGACTAATTTTTTTTATTCAAATGTGTATACTCCTGAGGTAGTCGCATTGTAAATTCACCGAGATCCGCTGATCATCTCCAATAATATGGAAATAATCACCTAACTTGCTGCTGTAAAATTCAAAATGTTCTGCTATGCCGTCCGCCGATGTGCGTTATTATGAAGGCTATCGAAAAAGAGAGCGAGAACTTACTTATTTTCAACCCCCGACGCAAAAAGAAAGGGTGTTATAAATTTGACGCCTGTATTTGTGTGTGTCTGTATGTGGCATTGTAGCGCCCAAACGGATGAACCGATTTTCATTTAGGTTTTTTTTTGTTTAATAGATGTCCTCATCGAGAGTGTTCTCAGCTTTGTTTCATGAAAATCCGTTCATTCGTTTAAATATTATCAGCTCTTTTCTGGTTATTGAGACTACGATAGTATCTTTCATAGCCCTTTAACCGCGGACGTCAAATAATCAAAATGGCGGTTCTGCGCCATCACTCTGCTGCCATCCGTTTAACGTAACATTAGTCACATCAAATGTATTTTAAAAGGCGGCAATAGCCCAATGGATAGGGTGTCGGACACCCTATCCATTGGGCTATATACATATGGGCCCACCCATTGCACTATTGACGTGAACCCACTCCAGACACAAGAATATTTAGCCTAGTTGGAGGGGTTAACCAGAATACTAGTAAATGTGTAACCCACATTGCGAGTAATCTTTATTTACGTAAATAAAAAAATAATTGTAAAATTCAGTATCCTGTTACTTCAGTGATATTGTAAGAATTCGGTAAACTTGACCTAATGCTGAGACATCTCATTGAATCTGCAGAATATTTAACTCCTCATCTGAGATGTCGTTAGGCTCATTGGAATGGTTTCAATGAACAAATTATACATATACAAATCAGCCGGGGGTGGTTACAAATTTTAAATTTAAGTATTACTATACCCAGATATTTCCATTTGACAGATTATGTAATGCCACATACAACACGCTTACCTAGAAAATTCTCATTCACACCTGTCCTAAAATATATATGACAATGTGTAAAAATGGACATATTAGTATGTGTATGTTAGCAACAATAAAGCCATTTATTTAATAACTACACACGGCTGATGAACAACTTTGCCACTACCAATAGTAATCAAAATTTCCCTAAAATTATATGGAGAAGTCGCCGCGTTTATTTTGACAGGGTTTTAAAGTGATTTTAGATGAGTAATTGAGAGTTATCATCAACCTCACACGTTAGGGAAAGTCGCGACGTGACCGTCGTGTGTGAACGGGCCTTTATACGTGAGCGATTATAATCGTCTGCGAGATTTTGCCAAATGAAAACATGCGGTACCGCTAGAATTTCTAGCGTAGGTATAGTATACGCGTTGTGTAACTCCTTTTTTGAAAGTGAGTAAAAAATGTCTTATATCTAATAATACTGCTAATAGGATACATATTAATAAAGAATTTGGGGAAATTTCTAAATATTATGAACGGAGACCTTACTTATTTTAAAATTAATATAAATATATATAATTCTAAGATAAGAGCGTGATTTTTCAGTACCTACTCGGATCTTAAGTGTTAATAACCTACAAGCGTATTTCCGTTGTGTCTGAACCGATTTTAGTTCAAAATAATTTTAAATGTTTTAAAGTTAAAGATTTTTGCGCATCCAGTTTGATAAGGTTTTGGCCTAATCAAATTATATTATATTATATTATATAAATAAATATTATAATATTTTGATTATTTTGTATGCTTAGCAATATAATAATTCTGCTGTTTAACCCCCTACGCAAAAAGAAGGGGATTTATAAGTTTGACGTGTGTATCTGTTATGTGTCTGTCTGTGGCATCGTAGCGCCCAAACGGATGAATCGATTTTGATATAGATTTTATTTTGGATAGGTGTCTTAATCGAGAGTGTTTTTGGCTTTGTTTCATCAAAATCCGTTCAGCCGTTTAAGACAATGAGCTTTTTTTTAGTTCATGACGCTATGAGATCAACTTTTATAGGTCTGATCATTTCGAAATTCAGTATCATCTTACTTCAAAATGACATTGTAAAAACATGGTAGCATTGACCTGATGCTGGGACAACTCCTGGAATCTGCAAAATACTCAACTCCTCACCAACTCAAAGCAGATATGTCGTGTAATAAAAGGCGAGGGAAGGCAAAAATACTGACAATCAAGAGATTTGGGACCCCTATTTCTGTTATTTGTAGACGTCAACATATCGCTTACCATAATGCGAGTACCTAGTTTAACCTGATATTACAAATAATTCTCATTTCAGTACCTTACAGCGAACACTCTTAAAAGTTAGTTAGCAGTCGAGACTTGTATCTGACATACCATTTAGCCTCAGGTTTGAATCACAGACTATCAATAAGCCTTAAACACACAGACTAAGCTAGATAAGCGCAAGTAACCAACCACAATCACAGCTAGTCAATCTATTCTC
Organism: Cabera pusaria; assembly: GCA_954871355.1. Lineage (NCBI taxonomy): Eukaryota > Metazoa > Arthropoda > Insecta > Lepidoptera > Geometridae > Cabera > Cabera pusaria. Next base: position 8,829,146 of record OX940905.1, read on the forward strand.
AAGTATAAAACCAACAGTATAGATTGCAGAAATAACCGTCTGACATTAACCCTCATTACTCTTTATACCTTAAAGCTATACAAAAACTTATCTTGCAGCACTAAGAATAAAGAAGTATATAGCTTGTGTTATATGAGAATAATTTGTGGGATTCAAATCGGACTCGGCGTGCAATCGAGTCATCATTCGAATGATTCGATAATCGGTAATGACAAGGACGGTACTATTACGCTCGTATGCGTTGACCTTTACAGTAACGTACTAGAGTATCCGTATTTTTTGCGCTATTATTAGATGGATATTAACTTTATTTGATAACAGTATTGATACCATAATGGAGATTAATAAATAACTTATAATTCGTAACCTTGTTAAGTTGATGTGAATGATTTTTCGATATTGATTGTAATTTCAATGTGAGGTTAATTAATTTGTATTTGATGTTAAAAAAAACTTTTAAGGCCGGTCAATCAATAAGTAACTATTATTAACTATTGATTATTATTGGCTGACTATTTATTAATTACTTTCAAACGGACATGTATGCTTTACTTATATTATTTAATATACCTAATATTCAATGTTTATAGATAACTGATCGAAGAAGAAAGTAGGTATACAATATATATAAATATATATGTATATAATTATACTGTTCGTGTGTATGTAACTGAACTCCTTCTAAACGGCTGGACCGATTTAGATGTATTTTGGTGTGTATGTTTGAGTTAGTCCATAGATGGTTTAGATTCACTATTGGACCTGATTGGTGGCCCTGCGATCGGGCAGGACAACGTCTGCCGGATCCGCTAGTATACATATATATTAATATCTTATTAGCTAGCGTTTAACCACTATCTCGCCTAGTGGTAAGCAATGATGTGGTCAAAGATGGTGAACAGGCTGGGCCTAGAATACTCTGACTCTCAAGGGTTGTGTCTGCCGGAGCACCGTACGGTTATGTCGGCAGATATTCTCACTGAAGGCGGAAAGCTTTTTGTTAGCAAGTCAGACGGAACATCGATATAATAATATGCTCATACCACCTGTGTGTAATTAGCAGTTTATGTCAAATGTAAATTACTTATTAGTCTTAAGACTAGATTGTAATATTAATGATATGCCATTATATTGGTATATCATTATTGATGAGAAAAAAAAACCACCTGTGAAAAAAATAGTCATAAAATAACATATCTGGTATAATATAAGTTTCTACTGAAATTATTCCGAAATGACAAACACTGGTGACTCCTGGGTCCACCAGCGGTCACGTATAGGATTAAATTCTAAGGCGTCCATTACACGATAGGTTTTGCTGTCAGTTATCTCACAGTCATGGCTGTGACTGATGGATAAACCCATAGTCATTGTTCCGAGGATAAAGCTATCGTCTAATGGGGTGACCGACGGTGACTGACCAATATTTAGATACTTTGATTTGCTGCATCAGCAACCATCAGCCATGACTTGTGGTTGGTTCTGAATGGCGCATTACCTACCGTGTAATGGACGCGTAAGCCCACGGAGTATGGGCCCGATAACAATAATTCTCTAGTGGGTGACAATTCTAATAAGCAAGTAAATTATTCATCCAAATCTTGTTAGTATTACTAATTATCAAAGCCATTCTAAGCCCTACCCACAGCGCTTGTACAAATCTCACACAATGACTACCTAAACCTTGCCGCACACGAGCCACGCACTACAACGACATAATGCTGCCGTTTGAAGCTAAAAGTGGCTATATAAGCTCCTTACTCACATGTATACTAATATAGCAGGGTTTCCCGATTAGTGGTACGCGTACCCTCGGGGGTACCTACGTTAAGTAATATGAGGGTATATGTACAGTAATATCTTGACCATCTTCTAGCAGATTGCTGGCGTACATTTTGTAGCTAAAGGGGTACCCGAGATAAGTTGTTTTTGAAGGGGTGCGCAAGCAAAACAAATTGGGAACCACTGCTATATAGTATTTGCTATATAGTATACAATTTTGCTTTGAGACGAATATAATTTAAGTTTGTAGACCGCAAACACGAGCCTTGGCCTATGAATTTTGAGGTCCACGCGTTGATTTTTTACTCGATTTCTAGTACAACTATTGAGTAATATGTAATATTATTATCTTTTCTGTGGTAATACCGTATGTGAGTACGGGGCATTAGAAGCAGAATCGCCTGATAGCCACTTGTGAAGAAATGAAAAATGAACAAGGCATGAAGCGATGCAATGGGTTAATTGGTATTTAGAAGATATGTAGGAACTAATAAAATAAGTATTTCCTAAAAGTTATGGATCTTAAACTTAAAAAAATATATTTTTTTGTAGTTTACTTCTTAGTACATAATCGATTATTATGTATAAGTCCGGGATATGAAAATGTATGGGGAATAAAATCAAACTTGGAACGTTACGTTTTATAGTAAGAACCCACGACAGCCAGACCTTCGTTATTTTATAAAAGCTGAAAATTTCTTAGAGTATGTCCCCAACACAGGTAAGAACGGTCTGTGAGTATGGAGTTAGGATTGTGGTTACTTGGGCAGGTAAAACAGGTAGTAAAGTGTACAAAATAGTACCTCAAATTCTTTACAGTATAAAGCTTAATTTAAAAAAAAAGGCGGCCTTTATTGTTGAAAATGCAGTCCGCAGTTCAGTGGCATGACAGAGTTTTGTGGCGTTTCTCGTTTGCGGCGGCCCTAACACCACTGTCCAATAAACATAATGATATTCTTATCTCGACAAAATCAGCAATAAATTCATAAAGCTCCATGACAAAGAATTAAAATGAATTTTAATATCTCTTTAGATAATCTCGGTTTAATTGAAATAATGCGACAGACGGTGCTGTGCCCGAGTTATGATCATTGCTTTTGAAAGGTGGAATTCATTTACTTGTTAAATATTAATTCATTTACTTGTTAATGTTTAGAATTGGATTGGATGAGGTTTGTTTGCTTACCTAATTTATTAAGTATCCAATAAAACAGAAATACAAATATGTACCTACAAAATATCTTTATAACATAATTTCTGGTACAATCTTTTTTAATCCATAGACTTCCGGGCTAGTCAAAATGTGTTTCAATGTGTTTATATCTATCATCCTATCTATGAATTATCAAAATGATTGCAAATGTTGACAGATAACTTACATACACACGCACGTTGTTGGTTCCACGTGGTTCCACCCCGACCGATATATGTACCTATAGTCTATTGTATGTGTGTGTGTCTATTGTGTGTATAGTCTATTGTGTATATGTTGAGAACACTCCAATGAGCACAAACTCGACATCACTGCTGTAAGTTGGTGAGAAGCTAAGTATTCTGCAGATTCCAGGAAATGTCCCAGCATCAGGTCTACCATGTTCTTACAATATCGTTGATGTAGGTACGAGGATACTGAATTTCAAATTGATAAGACCTAAGAATGTTGATTTCATAGCGTCATCATATAGAAAGAACCTTAAAAAAAAGAAAACAGCTCTTAAAACGGCTGAACGGATTATCACGAATCAAAGTTAAGAGCACTCTCGATTAACATACCTTTCAAACAAAAACTAAATCAAAATCGGTTCATCTGTTTACAATGGGCGCTACGATGCCACAGCTAGACACACACATACACACATCAAACTTATAACACCCCCCCTTTTTGTCGGGGATTAAAAATACAGAGACCTAGCCTATATAGAAGTCGGTTTAAAACAATCTAACTCAAGTGTTATAGTTAGTCGAATAGGCATCAAGTTACACTAAGTCCCGTGGGCTTATCTAAGTAAAATCTAATTTTATGAATACATTGTGGCTCACGGATGTCTTGACCACCTACCGGCTGTTAGAATGTCTATTTAATGACCACTGGTGGAGCATACGATTAAACCAACTTAGGAGTTAGGTTCTAACATGATGGTATGATCTTTAAGTTTACGATCTTTGTTTGCTGTTTTTACGCATGTCTAGATAATCTAATGGAATTAGTATAATAGTTACACTCCAAATGCGACACAGTATTACCTAGCTAGTATGGCAAACAGCTGAAGTGGCAGTGGGCTAGTCACATCTGTCATAGAACCGATAACCGTTAGCGAAGACGTGTTTGAGTGGAGACCACGGCTCGGTAGACGTAGTGTAGTAGGACGCCCTCCAGCTAGGTGGAGCGATGATATACGCAAGCTGGCTGACAGCGGCTGGAAATAAAGAGCTGAAAATCGAGCTCAGTGGCGTGCCATAGGTGAGGCCTAAGTCCAGCAGTGGACAAAGATAGGCTCAAGATGATGATGAAGGCAAACGAGTTGGAATATTTGCGCTGTGTATTGGACAAAAGTCAGTTATCCAGCGCTTCGTCCTGTTGTCTTCCAATTGCCCCCAAGAACACTACATACCTATGATTCACTTAACCTCAGGTGCCGAGTTAAAACAATACCTACCACAATAAAACCGGCCAAGTCGAGTTAGACTCGCCCACCGAGGCTTCCGTACCAACTTCTCAAACTAGGTTCGAGGACAATCTTAACATTGCCGTTCGATCCATGGAAAATTTATTGCACCAACCGCAAATAATAAATTTGTAATAGTAAATTCACTTTTTTTTGTTATTGTGTATTGGACAAAAGTCAGTTGTCCAGCGCTTCGTCCTGATGTCTTTCATTTCCCCCCAAGCTCACCACATACCTAATCACTTAATCTCAGGTGCAAAAAACTTAAGACGATCCTTGGCTAGATTATACTCAGTATAATTGATGCATCTATCTCACACTACGGCTGGAGGCTGATGACGGCTTTTGCCGAGCATGGAACAGAGCAGCCTCACAAATAAATATGACCTCATTTTAAGATAATTTTGACGATAGCTTCGATGTTCAATTCGGCAACATGTTAAGTTAAATTATTTTAATTATATATAGTTATATTAATATCTAATACAGCCTTATAAATTATTAATTTAAGAAATTGAGAAAACAATAAAATCGCAAAGGATATCGAGTTAAAACAATACCTACCACAATTAAATCGGCCAAGTCGAGTTGTACTCGCCCACCGAGGCTTCCGTACCAACTTCTAAAACTAGGTTAAGAGACAAACTTAACTTTGCTGTTCGATACATAGAAAATGTATTTCACCAAACGCAAATAATAAGTTTGTAAAATTTTTTTTTGTTATTAAACTACATATTTATGGTTTCAAGACCTTCTTGCCAAATTTCATGATACTAGGTCAACGGGAAATACCTACCCTATAGTTGATTAAAATTAAAATATATTGATTGTAAATTAATTGTGTACAAAGATGGTGTATTTTGTATTTGCGTACCTATCATCAGTTTACCCATTTCGGGCGTACAATAAGGCTCAAAGCCAATGTTAAGTGCATTAAAGTATACTTAAAAATTATTAATGTTGGTCAAATTTACAGTACTGGGCGACCGCTAGTAGATACCTACAAGGGCCAGATTAGTTTCGTAATTAGGAAAAACAAACGACGATTGCAATTTCAATAAGTATTTGTTTATGAAAATTATCGTGAGGATAACACATATAATTATTTAAAACGGCTTTACACTCACGGGTTAAGATTCAATAAGTACGGGTTAAGGTTCAATAAGTATTTCTAGATCCGGATAATACTAGTCACAAATTAAAATATTATCAATGTTAAGTTATTCATCGATTGTATATTTCATGTATGGGTGTTTATTACAACCATTGTATAAGTCTCTAATAAATCAATTCTATGTCGTTGTATTTGGCAGGTGGACATGTAAATTGCATTAAAGTATTTGTACTTGGTATTATTATGTTAGTGTTTTAATGCAAAAAGCAGATCCTAGAGTGTCTAACTATGTAAATGGTATGTTGTACAGTTGTAGATGGTATAAATTATAATACTTAAATTCAAAATTTAAAACCACCCCCGAACGGTCTATTCATAATCTCTGTTCATTCCGATGAGCCCAAACTCGACATTTCAGCTGTAAGTTGGTGAGGAGTTGAGTATTCTGCAGATTCCAGGAGATGTCCCAGCGTCAGGTCAACGTTACCAAGTTCTAACAATATCATTGAAGTAGTACCTATACCGAACTTCGAATTGATCAGACTTTTAAAAGTTGATCTCAAAGTGTCATCATCTAGAAAAATGCTCATAGCCTTCAAACGGATGAACGGATTCTAAGAACACTCTCGATCAAAACACCCTAACCAACAAAAAAAACCTAAATCAAAATCGGTTCAGCCGTTTAGGCGCTACGATGCCACAGACACACAAATACACACGTCAAACTTATAACACCCCTTCTTTTTGCGTCGGGGGTTAAAAATAGTAGTACCATTTATCGCTACTTTTGAAGACACGTAAATTAACTTCAAAATATTTCCGTCCAACGGAACTCGATCCCGCGCCTCTTGGTTATCACGCTCAAGCGCTGGAACCATCTTAGCTACGGAACTCTTAACAAAGCGACGAAACTTCTGGATTGCATTATTACCAAAATAAAAATATGAAGTGTAGAAGAAATATAATATTTGAAGGAGGGAGGTACTCAATTCGTCTGTAAGTTACTTTTTACTGAAACTGACTCGCTCGGCAAGTGAAGTCAGGTTTTTAACCGATTTCACAAAAAAGAAGTAGGTTTTCAATTTGACTGTATTTTTTTTATGTTTGTTACCTCAGAACTCCATCAAATCTTAACCGATTTGAGAAATTATTTTTTGTTGAGAGATTATGCCTCCCGTTTGGTCCCATTCAAATTTCATCGAGATATAACAATTATCTCCGGAGATATGAAGAAAAACAATTTAAAGAAAGTTGTATACTTCAATGACATGATTGTAACTAGCCAGTACTTTGACTATCGCGGTATGTGAAGTCGGTTTTATCGTTTTGTACGATCATAAATTATGTTAGTTTTTAAACTATCATCGTTATATTATATTCAACTGTGAATTTATTTCAATGTTACGTGCTAAAGTCAAAGACTTCATCGCTTACCATCAGGCAAGCTTAACCTGTCTTGCTATATCATCATAAAAAACCTTGTCAATGCTATAAATAGAGTCTAAAACTAATCTCCTAGCTTGTTTACCTTCAATAAGCTTTGTTAACTCATCTCTAACTGCCAGACAAACTAACCATTTATGACGATTAGGTGGTCGTTGATCGACCACCTTATAAGGGTGGTACTTTGATAGATTTCCAAACGAGGACCTGTGAATTACTATTATCACGCTCATGTCAAATTGAAACTTGTTGAAACCTAAACAATTTCAACTTTAAATCTTTGAAAACACGATTGAAATTCGGATGGAAATATTCTGATGTTGTTACCTTTTTGACAGTAAGTCACGGTAATTATGATGATAATCGAGTATTATTCTGCTTATTGAGTACAAATAGGATTAAATTTATCATTGTTTAATCAGTTGGATAAGTCTTTTGTTTAGTGTTTGATTTGCTTGAGTTGGTTTAACTCGATATAGGTGATATTGAATGTCTATTTTAGGTGTTTAGGCTTTATGTACTTCCTACATAGGTACAAGATAATAATTTTAATTCAACATTAGCATCATCTTCATAATGTTCATTCATATTGTGGCAAGTGCTGTCTGCTTTTTTCCCGCAGAGCTATAACATGGAGTCCTTCAAAGGGGGCGTTAACAGAATCTTAACAGGTCAGCAACGCATGAGTGACATCCCTAGTGTTGCAAGTGTTCATAGACGACGTTGACCACTTCCCACCGTTTGCTTATTTGCTACCTATATCATAAAAACTGGCCAAGTGCGAGTCAGCATCGCGTCTCTTATCGCACACTTAGGGAGGGTTCCGTACAATACGAAACATAACAGAGTTTCAACCTCATATATTTGATTAATTGATATTACCAAGACTATTTGTTTTGGTCGCGATCTAGAAAGACTGGGCTCGTTTACTATGTCATTTTGCCGAAAATAATTAGATAGATGGCGTTTAAAAACACGTTTTTTGTATGGGGACCCCCTTTAATATTTAACTTTATTTTGTTTTTAGTATTTGTTGTTCTAGCGGCAACAGAAATACACCATCTGTGAAAATTTCAACTGTCTAACTATCACGGTTAATGAGCTATAGCCTGGTGACAGACGGACAGACAGACAGACAGACAGACAGACAGACGGACAGCGGAGTCTTAGTAATAGGGTCTCGTTTTACCCTTTGGGTACGGAACCCTAAAAATAAACAAAAATAGTAGTCCATAATTCGACATGGGCCTCTCCAATGGTAGACGTGAGAACCTACACCTATGATCACGTTCTGGGGTTAGTCTGATCAAGCTTTTGCCAGCCACTTTACGAATATCATTGCTATCCTGGTAATAAACATTCTTCTTGAATAAATATATCTATTGATGAAAACCGCATCTAAGCAAAATCCGACGATCTAAGCCAGGAAGCGACTTTTTTATACTATGTATAGATTAATGTGTTGATTCCTTTGTAAATATGTATTCAAATAATTCATTTTCTTAATTTATCTCTCAACAGTTACCCAATCAGAACAAGAGCGGTCTTGCATCGCGCTACTCCGGTTGCAGCGGCGGTCGGGACAGTTCCTCTGGGTTCATACAGTCATGCAACTGAAGGATAACCTGGAGAATTCTCAACGACCCGTCATAGTTTGCACTAACCAGGTGTTGAGGTACGTACCTAGATAGATAGATAAATAGATAAACACTTTATTACACCATACAAATTAAAAGTAAAAAATGGTAAATAAAACAATGTGGCAACAGGCGGTCTTCTTAAAGCGATCTCTTCCAGACAACCGTACCTACTCGTAGGTATACATGTCATTTTTAGTTTTAGGAAGCTGCTTATTAATCTGTATATGATACGTATAGGGTCAGTCACTTTATTAATTCATTTTCTATACATAATATGGCCAAATATTAAACTTGCGGTGATTCCTTACATTATCTAATATTTCGGTGCCATAATCACCGCCACAGTCACAAACATGACTCAATGTATGTCACTGTTTTTTAGGGATCAGTACTTCAAAAGAAAAAAAAAGAACCGTTATAGGATCACTTTATTGTCCGTCTGTCTATCTGTCCGTCTGTCAAGACCCCTTTTTCTCAGTAACGCGTAGAGATATCAAGTTGAAACTTATATCAAATACTCCGTTCTATAGTTTCTTCTGGCTGTGACAAATCAAATTTGTAAGTCAACGTGATCAAAAGATTGACGTTTATGTCGCATATTTTTCGATTTCACAAGGGAATCAAAACGTATCGGGTACTTCCCGTTGACCTAGAATCATGAAATTCGAAGACTAGACAAAAACAAGACGCAAGGTCTTCATGCACTTATCTATACTAATATTATAAAGAGAGAACATTTGTATTTTTGTATTTTTGTATGTTTGTAATGATTTAGCTCAAAAACTACTGAACCGATTTAAAAAATTCTTTCACTAATACATAGAATGGACTTTCGGAATGAAAATAAGCTATATATTATCCAGTTTAAATCAAAGGTACATTCGTGGAGACCTAATTTGCAACCTAAGTCGGCAATAAAACGGTCGAAAAAACACGTTTCTTACGAACGCTGCTCAATTGAAAATAGATAGAAGAATATTTTCTATGGAAGAGTTGTACAACTTAACAAGACCTACAAAAAAATCCGCGACAGCATATGTCTATCTCTTAAGGTTGACTCACAGTAACCATTTTAATCTTAAAATTTTTGTTAAAAAATATGACATAACTTCCAAGGCTATTTTCAAGTATATAGTATTAATCCTTATCCAAATAATTACGTTAATTAGCTTGGCCACTTATTATAGATTAAAATGGTCCCATACAGTATATAATTCAAATGAAATCTCTAGAAGATATCACGAATTTCACATACACGCATCGCAAAACTAATAAAATATTTGCAGTGAAACCACAGATTAGGTCATAGTTACTACGGAAATATTATTATAAGCTTAGCTATGCTGTAGATCCCAATCGATCACAATCAATTTGAAGTCAATATAGTATAATAATATGATCTTTGTATAAAATAATATTCATCTATACATATAATAATATTAATAATAGTAATATATATAATAAATTATATAATAATAATAATATATTTAATAATATAATAATAATATATAATAAATTAATAATAATATTTTAAATCACCCCGACTGATCTATGTATTATAATCTTTTCATTAAAAGCATTCCAATGACTCTAAACGCGACATTTAAAATCTGAGCTGTAAGTTGGTGAGGATTTGAGTAGTCTGTAGAGTCCAGGAGATGTCCCAGCATCAGGTCAATGTTCCATGTTCTTACAATATCGTTGGAGAAGAAGATTTTCGAATTGATCAAACCTATGAAAGTTGATTTCATAGCGCAATTAACTAGAAAAATCCTGATAATTTTATAACGATTGAACGAATTTTCATGAATCAAAGCTAAGAACACTCTCGATGAAGACATCTGTCAAACAAAAAAAAAACTATCAATAATAAATACTAAATCGGTTCATCCGGTTAGGTGCTAAGATGCTACAGACAGACACACAGATACACACGTTAAGCGTATATTACCTCTACTTTTTGTGTCGGGGAACGCCGTAAGGTTACGGCGGCAGATGTACTCCTTGGTGGTAAGCTACTTTTTGGTAGATTTAATGATCCCACTACCACTGTACGAAAACTGCACGTTGCACGGGTAGAACATATATGCCTACAAAATTTGCATCAGTTTGTTGCATCAAATATAAAATATGAACATATTTAACAATCATCGTCATATTTCAACCAATTTACACAAAACCTTAACGAATTATGCACCTAAACCTTCCTCATAAACACTCTGGCTATTGGTGAAAACCGCATGATAATCCGTTCAGTAGCTATTGAGATTATTGCGAACAGACAGACAGACGCAGTGATGGACTTTGTTTTATAATACTTTCGTAGTGATATTGGACGGCCCTTTGGCGTAAAGGATAGTTACCCTGATTCTGACCCGACGGTCGTTGGTTCTAATCCTAGCTATATACCTATCAATGAAAGTTTTATGTGCATTCATGAATCATGAGTTTTCGAACAGTGGTAGTGGAATCATTAAATCTACCAAAAGTAGCTTACCACCAAGGAGTACATCTGCCGCCGTAACCTTACGGCGTTCCCCGACGCAAAATGTAGGGGTAATATACGTTTAACGTGTGTATCTGTGTTTCTGTCTGTAGCATCTTAGCACCTAACCGGATGAACCGATTTTGTTTTTATTATTGATAGATTTTTTTTGTTTGATAGATGTCTTCATCGAGAGTTTTCTTAGCTTTGATTCATGAAAATTCGTTCAATCGTTATAAAATTATGAGCTTTTTTCTAGTTAATTGCGCTATGAAATCAACTTTCATAGGTCTGATCAATTCAAAAATCTTCTTCTTCAACGATATTGTAAGAACATGGAAGCCTCCTGGACTCTACAGAATACTCAAATCCTCACCAACTTACAGCTCAGATTTTAAATGTCGTGTTTAGAGTCATTGGAAAAAGCTATTATACATAAATCAGTCGGGGTGGTTTAAAATATTATATTATATTATTATTATACTATATTGACTTCAAATTGATTGTGATCGGTGGGGATCTACAGCATAGCTAAGCTTATAATAATATTTTCGTAGTAATTATGACCTAATCTGTGGTTTCACTGCAAATATTTTATTAATTTTGCGATGCGTGTTTGTGAACTTCTAGAGTTTTCATTTGAATTATATACTGTAAAGGACAATTTTAATCTATAATATGTGGCCAAGCTAATTAACGTAATTATTTGGATAAGGATTAATACTATATACTTGAAAATAGCCTTGGAAGCTATGTAATATTTTTTAACAAAAATTTTAAGATTAAAATGGTTACTGTGAGTCAACCTTAAGAGATAGACATATGCTGTTGCGGATTTTTTTGTAGGTCTTATTAAGTTGTACAACTCTTGCATAGAAAATATTCTTCTATCTATTTTCAATTAAGCAGCGTTCGTAAGAAACGTGTTTTTTCGACCGTTTATTTGCCGACTTAGGTTGCAAATTAGGTCTCCACGAATGTACCTTTGATTTAAACGGGATAATATATAGCCTATTTTCATTCCGAAAGTCCATTCTATGTATTAGTGAAAGAATTTTTTAAATCGGTTCAGTAGCTTACTCATTACAAACATACAAAAATACAAACATACAAAAATACAAAAATACAAATGTTCTCTCTTTATAATATTAGTATAGATAAGATCGAGCAAAAAATACCACTATCATTTTTCGCCAGCAAAAAATAATAATTAATAAACATTTCGTTTCTTATAACGCCATCTAACGTCTAACAAAGGTGTTAGGGATCGACATTTCAATATAACGCCATCTATGGTAAGTTTACCTAACTAAGCGTTCATAGATGGCGTGAAATGCCTAAAAAACACGTTTCTTGAATGGGGACCCTCTATTATCTTTAACTTTATTCTGTTTTTAGTATTTGTTGTTATAGCGGCAACAGAAATACATCATCTGTGAAAATTTCAACTATCTAAGTATCACGATTCATGAGATACAGCTTGGTGACAGACTGACAGACAGACGGACAGACAGACGGACAGCGGAGTCTCAGTAATAGAGTTCCGTTGGTACCCTTTGGGTACGGAACCCTAAAAAAGTGAATTTACTATTACAAACTTTTTACTTGCGATTGGTGCAATACATTTTCTATGGATCAATCTGCAAAGTTAAGTTGACAAAATTTGTACGGAAGCCTCGTTGCGCGAGTCTAACTCGCACTTGGCCGGTTTTATTTTTACATCGTATATATAGGCTAGCGTTGGACCACTATCTCACCTGTTGTTAAGTGACGATGCGGTCGAGGATGGTAGCAGGCTAGGTCTAGAATGGGTACTGGCTCTCAAGGAAAGCAGCCGGAACACATTAGATGTTTGGCGGCAGATTTACATCTTGAGGGTGGTAGCTAGCCAGGCGTATACTTGACAGTGTCCATGTTCTACCACCAATACCACCATGCAGGTTCTGCTAGCATACTAAACTGGATTAGCAGGGGTGAATGTTTCTCCATCACCGGAGGACCACTGTATAAAATCCACTCATGCATTTTTCGATAGAAAAATCTATTGGTGCACGGCGGGTATTAGAACCTTGTTTTTTAACCGACTTCACAAAAATGGATGAGGTTCTAAATTCGGCTGTATTTTTTTTATGTTTGTTACCACCTGACTCCGTCAAATCTTAACCGGTTTGAAAATATTTTTTTTGTTTGAGAGATTATGCCTCCCGTTTGGTCCCATTAACACTACTATATAACTAACTAAAAGATAACTAACCAGTACTTTGACTATCGCGGCATGTGCAGTCGGTTTTTTCGTTTTGAACGATCATAAATATCGTTATAGTCAGATATCATTGCTTACCCTTCAACCGAGCTTTTTATTTATCCTCGCCCACCGTGGCTTCCGTACCAACTTCTTAAACTAGGTTAAAGGATATACTTAACATACTTTACTTTGCAGTTCGATCCATAGAAAATGTTCTGCACCAACCGCAAATAATAAGTTTGTAATAGTAAACTAACTTATTTTTCAAAACTAATTAAACTATAAAATATTAACTATGTCTAATAATTAAAATAAAAAGTACAAATAATAAATGGAATTTAGCTCGCTGTCTGCTGGTAGAGTACCCAAAAAGCTGGTGACATTACGTCTTTGAATCGCGAAACTAATGCGTTGCCCGATGTCAGCTCTTTGGTCGTGGGAGACATCGATTAGGCATCGACTTTTTTTTGTTATTTAAACAACATATTTACGGGTTTCAGATTTATTCCTATATAAGTTGTTCAAGACCTTACTTCTTGCCAAATTTCATAATTCTACGTCAACTCGAAATACCCTATAGGTTTTGATTCCCTTGTGAAATCCCAAAATCTGCGTATAAATGCAACATAAACGGTGATATTTTTTGACTTACAAGTTTGATTTTTTCCCAACCAAAAGATACCATAGACCCAAGTATTTAGTATAAATTTCAACTCGATACCTTTACGCATTCTGGAGATAAAGGGTCTTCACAGACGGCCAGACAGACAGACAGACAACAAAGTGATGCTATAAAGGTTTCTTTTTTCCTTTTAAGGTACGGAACCCTAAAAAACTATAGTCAGCTTGAACCCTAGTGAATATGTATGACAAAGAAAGCGAAATCACAGTTAGCAGGATAATCAATAAATTAATTTATTGAACTAGTAAAGTATCTGCTTTACTTTGACATAAGTTGTCTCGTGTTTAATTATAACGGATAAATTAACAGATTTCAATTTAAACTGGATTACGTAATACTAATACATAGTATTAGAATACATCACAGAAGTCTTAATAATAATTAAGACTTCTGTGGAACATATAGTACCTACATTTGAAATTGTAATGGCTTCATTTAAGATTATAGGTAAGTTTAACCTACTTAAGTAACAAATAATCCAATTAGGTTACAGGAACATTATGAAGTAATATGAGTTCCCGTTCAAACTCGTACATTTTGTTTATATTTTCGCGTTATTCGGGGTACACACCAGGCGGAGCGAACGCTGAGTAGAGGAAGATAGAGCTATATTATATCCATTCATTCTCTATTCGTTCGCCTGCGTCCACTTGGTGTGTACCAGCTGGCATTAGCCCAACACCCTTTGTACCTACTTGTAAATAAAAATTAATATACCTATGTATTTACTTTGAAAAAGCAATTTGACACGTGTCAAGCACTGAATAATTACTGCCATATTTCAATCATAATTTGATAGGATTTGATTTGCATAACTATTTACTAAGTGTAGGCGATTATTGTACATTTCTATCAGTTTGAAATGACTTGGACTAGTTATCAATAAATTTAATAGTCTGTTCGCATTTATGATTATTGTTATTTACTTGTTGTTACTGTTTTGTTTTTTTTTTTACGTTATAGGATAGCGTTTGACCACTATCTCTAACAAACTAAACTACGACTTAGTTTTGACAAAAAGAAGATAATACAAAGTCTGTGAACTACCAAATTCAATAAAAACATCATTCATTAAAAAATTCTTTTACTTTTTGGGACCTTTTCTTTATAATAAAATCAACAAAATTTTGAATACATACATGTTAACAAAATCAGAAGTAAAACATAAAGTCACAGTTTGGCTACAAGAAATGACCTACGAAGAAATTGCAGAACTTATAAAGACTTTTCAATAAGTAATTCCTAGCTCCTATGAATTTATGCATATCTATTCAAACTAATAGCATTTATGCATACTTTTAAACTCACGCTTTTACACACCTCACACACATCTTCTTACAAATCCAGTGACCTAGAATTCATTACGTAGTAAATCCTAGGTCTGTCTACAAATCAAACACTCACCATTTACAATCCACATACCCTCTTACACTCACACACTCACTTTCACATTTAATACGCCTAGAGGACTCACCTTCACACTACATGTCATTCATACATGTCAAATAAAACGGTTTAATTTTAGTTTTGTTTATACGTTTAGATATCTTAGTATAAGATTTAATTGTATACAAATGTTTTGTAAGTACGGCTAACCTTCGAGGGAGAGCACTGTATGCTGAAACACTGGTGATGAGCCTATCTCAGCAGCAGATACTCAAGAATGAACATGATCACAATAGCCTCACAACTTCTAGTATAATTATTGTAACAATTTTTCTAAGTAAACGATTTATTTATTTATTTATCTCGCTTGGTGGTAATCGATGATGTGGTCGAAGATGGTGAGCACGCTAGGCCTAGAATAACTTATATATTTTGCATGTATGTTATCCGATTATTCGAAGACGCCTAAACCGATTCGGAAAATTATTATTTTGTTTGGGGAAGTATACCCTTAATTTTAGCGAGATATCTTTAGTATCTCCAGAGATAGGTATGGAAATAAACACCTCAAACTTGGTACTGAAAATTACTAGCGTGATATTTGAAGTCGGTACTATTCGTTTTTAAACAGTCTTAAATTATAAGTAACTTAAAGAACTAACTAGACCTAACTTCAGTTGGTCACTAAGGGCGAAGAGGGTAAAATGAAGAGCAATATGAATGTTAAATCAAATCAAATAAATCAAACATTTTTATTTTGTACAACAATAATCTATGGGTTAGAAAACATGTTAAACTTACACTTATATTAGGGTTAGTATCTTATGAACTGAACTAAAACTAACACGAATAAAACATAATACGTTAAAGCATCATGTTACAGCATTGCACATAAAATATAATATACTTATTTACTAAAGAAACAATTATTAGGTAAGTAAGTATAATAAAATTACTGGCATGGTAACATTATAGGTAATTTATTGGCGGCTATTAATAAAGACTGCGCAATTGTAATAGCATTGATAATGCTAATAAAATACAGCGTTTCATTTTATAGATTAGATTAGTTTGTATCATAACCGAGCTATGAGAAATTTCAAATAGGTGCACTAAGCATCAAATTCAATAATAGTCAATGAAAGTAAGGTTATAACATTTGTACAAAAAAATATTAGCTGACAGTCTTGTAAGTCGGAAGAAACAAAAAGTAAAGGCGTGGCAATACAGCAAGGCAAATTAATACAGGACGGAGGAAAAAATCTAAATCTAAAGTGGTCTGAAATCAGTCTGCCGTGTTAGTAAGAGTCCAGTAGCACGACTTTTTACAAATTGCCTAAATTATACCAAACGCAACGGTTAAAATTTCAATGAAGCACACGGTTTTGATGTGTTCCTCTCCGATACCTTCTACTATAAAATCGATAAATTATTATATTTTTTTACGATCAAACAAAAAATCCACGACTGAACTTTGTGCAAATCGGAAAATTTAACACTACCAGCTATTTACGACAGGCACTAGATAATAAACACAGATGTTAAGAAACCTAGACTTACTAAGCAAAAGTAAGAGAGCCAGAGTCAATAAAACTTATCACTCCAATCCCAACCGCCCATAACTTACCCATTCCCTTCCTATCAAACCAACCTAATGCCCTAAACGACCCAAACCATTCGCAAAGCCGTTTAAAAACAAGCCCGTCGACTAATTGGCTCTAAAGCCGTGCCATTCAATGGAACGATAGTCCAGGCGGGACCTACGGCGCGGCGGACTTTGAAAAATTGCTGGCTATAACTTAACGCGGTCACTTACTTCCCCATTGAGATATCAATAGTAGATGATGGGACGACGTACGCCTCTGCCGTAAACATGGCCCTTACTACAGGTGCGGATTAATGCTGCTCTAGCTTTCTGTAGGGTAGGGACCATGTTCAATTATAAGTCAAGTCTTTCTGTGTTGGAATCACAGACTCGCAGACTAAAACTTATGCTACTTTATTGGAATGTAAAGTTGTAGTAAAAGCTCCTGTTGACGCATTTGTTTTGGTTTAGAGTTTGTGTGTGCTACCAGTGGTGCGATCGATCTCTTATTACCCACAACGGAACGGAGACGGTATATGCGTTTGGGGTGAGAGGAGTTTTGTGTGTGCAAATCCATGTTGGCATTTTTCTCCAAAATGACTAGTCCGATTTTAATGCAATTTTCAGTGATGGGTTCGGGTTTGATTGGTGCATGTTCTTAGATAGGTGTTACGTGACAACTCACCAGGGGGCGCTGCAGCAAACATTGTTTGTACAAATACATGTTGCCATTTTTCTCCAAAACTACTAGTCCGATTTTGATGCAGTTTTCAGTTATAAGTTCGGGTTTGATTGGTGCATGTTCTTTGATAGGTGTTACGGTGATAACTCACCAGGGGGCGCTTCAGCAAACATTGTTTGTGCAAGTTCATGTTGCCATTTTTCTCCAAAACTACTAGTTCGATTTTGTCTTTAAACGGTGAACAAAAAAAATTAGGTAGGTAACATAACAAAATTAAGGTAGCTACTTGTTTATGTTCAACAGTAAACTGCCACCCTGCATATAAGTATTTATTTTAGTAAAATTGAGATTTTGAGATTATGAAGTCACGTTGCATTACAGAAACACAATTTATCTCTTGTTGCGCAGTACAGAAATATACAACAACTGGGTAACCTAGCACCTACTTGGACCTAACTTAAAGCTTTGTGAGCTTGAGTCCAGCCGAGAAGTCTGCACCTCACAGAACTCGATTACATTTACACCTGAGATCCCAGAGTAATTCCCTAGAGAATAAATATTGTAAAGGGTGATTTATAGACTGTGCGGTGTTCGGAACCGATCTGCGGGCCGATGTAGCTATCGGGATAGCTTGAAATATGCCTGCAGAACGCTATTGTTGTTATGTGAGAAACGGTGTCTAACAAGCGCCGCGCTTGATCGATGGAGCGGGCAACACCCAGGTTTATTTTATGGTTAGAGTACGAAAACGTCTCATTTTTAAAGTGGGTAGGGTAATTTGCCTGAGGTTAGAGCAGGTCTTAGGTAAATGAAATTTGCAATCCTAACGCACGTATAGATAGTGTTCAATTGAGATTTGCTCATTTGTCCTAGTAAGTATGTAGCAGCAGAGATCTTTCAGTTTTTGTTATTATCTTATTTAGCTGGTAGGTACCTATTAAAACTGATCTAGAAAAATATCGATACTCACCGCAGGGACTCCGATTTGTAACAATCATTGAAACGAGGTACAAAAAATCGCATCCAAAGAATATATATATATCATTGCAAAGACCAACCTTTCGAGTTTGGTCAGATTCTCACACTGCAAGTTATTTCATTGGGATAGAGCATTTTTCTTAACGAGACAGTTTTTTAGCTTACCATCGAAATACCTACCTAGGTGATTGCGACACAGAATATCAACCTTAGGTATTTATTGCACGCATTACAAATGGCAATGACAACCTGTAGGGACCCAAAAATATTTCAAGCAGGCATTTTCTTATCTCTAAACGTTCTTATCTCAAGTCTTTCCAAGATATGTGCTGCAGTTTCCTTCCGCAAAGCCTTACTTACTTCACCTTACTTATTTAACTTCATTTCGCCATTTGACCCTATCTTTTGCATTTTACATTTACATAGCTAGTTGGTTAACAAATGGGCAGTATTGCACACCAAGTTTATACTATCCATTCCTTTACTTTCTATTGTGTGGAGGTTTGAATTGAATACCGCTTTGGTACCTACCCAGATTAGGGGCAACAGATACTAATCGGTGCTAACAAAATCATTATGCCTTGCTGTCTGGCTTGAAAGACCCCATTTGTTACTACGAATTTAGCTTGGACATAGATTAATATAATAGTTGGTGTAGGGTCAGAAAGGCAGGTGAGGTTGTTGCCTAAAGTACTGATTTTGTAGCGAGTTGGGAGCTCTTGCTCAATTTGCATTTGGCTAGATGCTTTATCGTTTAGAATATCTCAGTAAAACGCTGTGCAATTCGTTTCTAAAATTTTTAGACTGTTCCACGTTCCACAGAATAACTGTTCTAAGGATTAATATTACTTACCTACTTCGGTACCATAAAGTGTATTAAAGCCTCTACGTTAACGATGTGACCACCGTCTCATACTTGCAACTTGCATAATCATGCAATTAATCAATTAGATAGGTACCTATAGTATAATTCATGCATTCATTTAATTTTTTATTTATTTAATCAGGTATATCGGATACACTAGCATTTGACCACTAACTTGCCTGGTGGTAAACGATGATGTGGTCGAAGATGGTGAACACGCTAGGCACAGGAGTGGTCCAACCCTGAAGGGCTGTGTGTTGCCGGTAAACGTTATGATGGCGCTACGATTTGGAAATTTCTTTTTTTTAATATATCTTATAGGCTAGCGTTTGACCACTATCTCACCTGTTGGTAAGTGATAATGCGTTCGAAGATTGTAAGCACGCTAGGCCTAGAATGGAAACTGGCTCTCAAGGATAGCCGGAACACATTAGATGTTTAGCGACAGATTTTCTAACTTGAGGGTGGTAGCTGGCCGAGCGGACACTAGATAGTGTCCTACCACCATACGGGGATTGTTGGTTCTTAACGATGATTTTCCTTCACCGGAGGGCCACTGTGAAAAAAGCACATCCATTTTTCGATCGAAAAATCCATTGGTGTACCGCGGGGATTGATCTCGGTACCTCCGTCATCAAAGCCAACCGTCCTTCCGATTACGCCACCGGGCCCTCAACAGCCGGTCTCGTTCCCAGTTCGTTTCAAGATCAAATAAGTAATATAAACATTCAATTATTACGCTACCTTTATTCTCATATAACTTAACCAGTTGGGTAGGTGTTAAATCTGAGATAGCGGATCTAAATGAATTTGAATGCACTCCCATTAAAGTGGTATGATGTAGGTCGTGTGGGTGACAATCTTGTTGACCTAACAATCTGCAACACAAAGGGTGGTCGCAGCGAGTGGACACTTGAGACTATTGTCTTGGGGACAGTAGGTAGGTATTATGTAGTTATGAACGGAGAGACGGAAATTTAGATTAGATTAGGATGTAGAATGACAGAGTAGTTTAGGTAGGTGCCTACCTATCTGAGGAATTCTTGAAAGTTTCCTTAGGTGTAGGTATAAACAAGTAGTTATTCAGTAGTATGAAATATATTGTAAAATATTTCATATGGAAAATGTAAACGTACCGACATAGGCTCTCTAAATTCATTATATCAAAAGTCGATCGGTCAAAACCACCCGGTCCTCCAGTAGTTTCTACGTTGATAGCGATGGCTTTGCGACCGATTTTCGTTGTATAGAGCGAGATGCAGGTATACCTACCTACAAACAGCTCTCTAGTTAAATCTCCCTTAGTTCATCGTTTGCGATGGATGACAGACAGCATCGACATTTATTCCGATAAAAGGCAGTTGTATCCTACTTTCCAGCGTAGTAATATTGAAATAAGAACGTTTCGGACCTTGCGGTAGGCCCCATGGTAGTCATAAATCGGCTCTGCTCACAAGCTAGCCATATTGTTCACGAGATTGCGTCATTTGTAACGTTTTCCGTTGATCGTCTTGCGCAACCTAATCATGTTACCCCATACTGAAGGTAACTAGGTACATACATAGCGCATAGAATTTAATAAAGCATGCTTTCAGTTTATGTATATAAAAGCTAGGGGAAAAAGAAAATCAACACCAATATTATAAATGTAAAAGTCAGTTTGGTTATTTGTTTGAGACTTCTTCACGGTCTTCAAACGGCTGGACCGATTTAGGTGAATTTTTGCACAGGGATAGCCAGTATTATGGATTAGGCGTTAGGATATATTAACGCGGGGGAAGCCGCAGGGCACAGCTAATTAAGAATAATTTAAGACTGTTTTAGGGACCGGAATATACATTAAATCATCAAAAAGACTTATAATTGGGGCAAAGCGGGGTTAGGAATCCCCGTTTTCCTTAAATGCCATGTAATTTCGCATATAAGATTCTTCAAGATAAAGGTTAAAAGAGTCTTACAGGGCAGGTAACGCATTCATACGCCTCCGGTGTCGCAAGAGCTCATATAGACGACGATAACTGCTTACCATCAGTCAGGCCGTTGGTCGTCGCCTTATTATAATTTTAAAAAAAACCTTCATCGCTGTGGCACTTTAAACCGAATATTATGTATAATGACGATTAAATAGAAAAGCGTTGATTTCCACAAGCGGTCAAGAAGAAGTGGTACAAAAATGTAACAAGTTGCAACTGAATTCCGTTGTAATTACGAACATAAAACAGTTATCAAATGCGAATCTATGCAAATTATAATTGGTAGATCAAACTCTCAAAAAGTAGACACCACAGACACCACGTCTCACCTGCCTTATTAGGCCAATGTTAGAGCTTAAAAGTCAGACGTAAAACTAGATGAAGATTGGAGATATATTTCAAGGTTCCGAGATACTCTAGTTGGATTTTTTGCTCCATAATCCGGCGCTTGTTATGCATAACAAAGTTAATGGAAATATCGTATCCTTAAGTCCCCGGTTTCCCACCAAGCCAATTTGTGCGTCCGTGGCGGGTATGCTCAAGGGCTAGGAGAAGCCTTTTTGCAAGATAAGTGTAAGTGAGAATTGTCGAAGCTGTGGATATGATTGGATGAAACGTGACATCACAAGATCTGAGGTATTTTCATTGAAATTTCTGGGAAAAAGTTGGACTTGGCGGTCGTACGCGGAATGTTATGCAATTCTATTGTTTTTGAAAGATTTAGCACATTTTTAACCGATTTCAAAAAAGGAGGAGGTTATATGTTCGACGTGTATGTATTTTTTTATGTATGTTCACCCATTACTCCGCCATTTGTGGACCAATTCTAGAAATTAGGTATTTTTTTATTTGAAAGAGTATACTCCCGAGGCGATCCCATTGGCAGTCAAGTCAGGATCTGTTGATGGAATCCCAGGGAAATCGAGAGGAACCCTCAAATGTTACAGGTATCAACAAGGTTATCATATATTTTCTAAAGCTATTGAGCCATTTGCGTATGGTCATCATCTCATAACGCTGAGCTAACGAAGGTCTTTTCTTAAGACTTTCAAACACTTCAAAGAAACATAAAATATTATATGAAATATATATATATATATATATATATATATATATATATATATATTCATATTACATTTTCATGTTAATTTGTCACTAAATCTAAGCTATGAAAGTTCTATATATGCGCTATGACTTCCTATGTTTCCTTTAATACTATAAATTGTGATATAGTATACGTAGGCCAGATTATGATAACTATCTCACTCAATTAAAAAAATTAAACCGTTGAAGCAGACTTGTTTGTCTGACCTCTCCCAGAGTCAAAGTGACCATTTTCTAAAACAAAAAAATAACTAGGTGCTGACCCACAGTTATTAGGCACTTATTACCCTCCGCATAGAAAATTAATGCGTTAGATAAGCTTTCTGGTACCTATGTAATAATACTAATGGTTATGTAAA
The DNA here is from genome assembly GCA_954871355.1 of Cabera pusaria. Taxonomy (NCBI): domain Eukaryota; kingdom Metazoa; phylum Arthropoda; class Insecta; order Lepidoptera; family Geometridae; genus Cabera; species Cabera pusaria. The sequence goes on from OX940905.1 coordinate 8,852,135, forward strand.
GCCACAGGAAAAGCTAGTAAAAGATGGCATGAAAATGAAATAGCATAGCTTGGTAATTTAATCGGTAGTAGCCAATGGTGATAACCAATAATTGAATGCCACACCTTTTGTGGTAGCCCTACCGGTGAACGCATAAATCTCTCGGACATGACGTGGGCGGTAGACGTTGACAATTTGTTGTCGTTCATTGAATCATGTGTTCCTCAAGATTCCTTAAATTACTTAATAAATTAAGTAGATTAAATTAAATATTATGTTTCTTTGAAGTGTTTCACACTTTATATTTTTTGTAATTTGTTAAACACAATCTAAAATTTCATCGTACCGACGGGACTTGAACCCGCAATCTCCGGAATAACATGTTCCGGTGCTTTGCCATTTAAGCCTCGGTGTGAAGTATCGTTACGACGAAATTAGTGGATTGCATTTGTTAACCCAATTATTAAAACAGATTAAATTAAAGTTTGAAACAGCTGCATTTAAAAACCCGTGACGAGAACAGTGACGCGCATAGTTCCGTTACATTCAAAGTTTTGAGTGTCATTGTTTCTGTGTACCTAATTCTGGTAATTTAGATTTGAGATCTGATTTAGATTTTGCCCCAAGAAATTATAGTACCTACTTATCCCTAACTACAACAGATTCCCTACCAACTAACATCTGTTATGGTTAGACGTCGTCGCTTCACTAAATGCTAATTATAAAGCGAGCGTCTCATTCAAACCATTATCATTTAAACATATCTATGCAAACTGTCTTTACTTGTGTAAACATGAGGAAAATCACCACAGTACCTATGTCTCTCGCCCTTTAATTCGCGGCCAACTGATATCGTTTTCTTAATGTGAATGGTACTCGCTGTAGCGATTTGTCTGACGCCAATTTATCTAAACTTTGATATACAGTCGGTTGCAGAACTTTTTACACAGCTAAGGTAATTTTTCCGCACATGCCAAATAGTAAGTAAATGTAAGTCTAAAACAGAAAACAGCTACCTAACTAACTAGGTGAATACCTACCTCTGTATTAGTATTTAAGCCTGGCTAGCTATCACCCTCAGGTTATAAAAATCTGTCACTAACACTAGTGTGCGGCGATAGCTGTTCTTAAGAGCCAGTACCCATTCTAGGCGTAGGGGTCTACCAACCTCGAACCTTAGATCTTTTAGAAAAGACCTCGGTTGAAAGGTCTAAGCCTCGAACACATCGTCACTTACCAACAGCTAAGTTAACTATTATTAACAAAGTTCCATAAAATAACTTTTTTTATATCTAGGTATAAGTATATAGGCCAGTGTTTGACCACACTCGCGCGGTGGTAAACGATGATGTAGGTACCTACCCTAAGGTGATATAATATTAAGTTCTATAAAAATATAATCTAGGGCTACTTCAGTAAAAATACTCCAAAGTCATCCAAAGTTTTCCTCCTCACAGTACCTATGAAAGTCCAGGGCTGAGTCCAACTATGTGACATTTCCCCGCATCCACTATCCAAAGGTTGGGTTGACTCAGCCCGCTAAAGGTTACATTGGGTACAAATTCAATAAGTGCAACCACCTTGCACTTATCGCTGTTTGTGTTAATGTCCTCTTTGTAGTGGTGGAATAATCTCAGAGATGCAAAATTAATGTGGAAGGTAAACACTTTGAAACAAAACCTGCAGCTTCTATTTTAGGGTAAAAGCATGTTACTTTTAGAATCGGCGATCAGCGATTTAGTTGCTATTCGAAAGCTCGATACATCGTCCGAAAGCTTAAACCCACTCACGTCACAGAATAATGAGTAGTACAAGTACTCACGTACAAACCAGAAAACAAATAAGTAAGTAGCTATTTTTCTGTGTGCAAACTCTAGCTAGACGTGATAAACTAAGTAACTACTTAGCTGCTTTTTAGGGTTCCGTAGCCGAATGGCAAAAAACGGAACCCTTATAGATTCGTCATGTCTGTCTGTCTGTCTGTCTGACGGACAGACGTCCGTCCGTATGTCACAGCCATTTTATTCCGAAACTGTTAGGACTACAGAATTGAAACTTGGTAGGTAGATGTATTCTGTGAACCGCTTTCCGATTTTTATACAAAAATATAAAAGTTTAAGGGGGGGCATCCCATACATGGAACTGAAACAAAAAAAAATTCTTCAAACCTATACGTGTGGGGTACCTATACCTATACCTATACGGTCTATGGATAGGTCTTCAAAAATAACATTGAGGTCCTAAAATCATTTTTTCTCTAAGTCAATCATTTGAAAGATAGGCGCGTCTAAAGTGGTAAAATGTGTGCCCCCCCCCCCCCTCTAACTTTTAAAGTATGGGAGTGAAAAATCTAAAAAAAATATATGCTGTAGATCTTAATAAAAACTAACAACGAAAATTGGTTTGAACGAGATACAGTCAGCAGTTTTTAAGATATGGCGACCGCAAAGATAACTTTTTGTTTTTCATACAAGCACTGAAAAACAAAGTTAATTTTGTAGTTGCGAAAAATCATAGTTATGGAATACTTAACTGTGTTACGGAACCCTACGAGTGCGAGTCCGACTTGCACTTGGCCAGTTTATTTATATTAATGCAGTCAACATAAGGAAAACGCAAACAATACGTGATTTAGTACCGATAATGTAAAGCTATAGGTACCTGTAATCAGTATTTAAAAAATGCTGTCTAAAAGAGATCTCTTCATAAGACCGCTCATTGACGCTATTACATTAAATTATTTAGTTAAGTACCTAGGTACCAAAGAGCAATAATTACTACTCCAGTAATTATTGCTCTTTGGTAGGTACTCTCTGTTTTTACCCGACTACGGCGAAGCAAAAAGGAGGGTTATGTTTATGACCGGTATGTGGGTATGTATGTATGTATGTATATATGTAAGTATGTATGTATGTTTGTATGTATGTTCATCTGCTCCCTCATTAAACTACTTATCATAATTTGACAAATGAGGTGTCGTTGGACGCGTCTTATTTGTCTGCTGGTTATAGGCTATGTAACGTCACAAGAAATTGAATGTGGCGCCCTCTGGAGGGCACAAAGTCAAGAGCTAAAAAAATTTTTTTACCCCACCCCATCGTGTGTGGTATCGTTAAATAGGGATTTTAAAATGAAGCTAGGGTTTGGTACATCATATTTTTGTCAAGCGTAGCGTTCGCGAGATATATCCTGTCGAAGTCAAGAAAACGAATTTTTACCCCACGGCGCGGCGTCGCAAAGAAGCAATAGAGAGGGTTATGTGTTTGTTGATCGCTATATATGTATGTAAGTATGTTGATTTGTATGCATGTATACATTTATGCAAAAACCCCAAAATAGTTGAAATAAAAAATAAGTTCTAAACTAAAACCCGACTACTGAAATATCACGCTCTAAAAAGTATGAAACAAGAAAATATTCTCATCTGAGATCGCTATGTACAAACTATTAAATATGTATCGTTTATTACTTATATCAAAAACTTACTTTTAATAAATGTTTTGTCGTATTATATACATACTCTTAGTGGTGCTCAGAGGATAGCCGTGGTCGTACGTCACCTACCGTAACAAAACAATACATTCTGAAAAGTAGCATACGACCACGGGTATCCACTGAGCACCACTAAGAATATGATACGATAAAACATTTATTAAAAGTAAGTTTTTGATATAATAAATGATACATATTGAATAGTTTGTACATAGCGATCTCAGATGAGAATATTTTCTTGTTTTATACTTTTTAGAGTGTGATATTTCAGTAGTCGGGTTTTCGTGTTTGAACTTATTTTTTATATAAGTAGTGTTCCAATAAAGTGTTTATCTATCCTATCTAATAATAATATATCTGTAATTAAGTAGAGGGATCAAACAGAAAGACGTCAAAATGCGAAGCAGTTATCGATGAAGTCGCAAAATCGCCGTTCACCGATCTTAAAGTAGCCTGTGTGCTTTTTACCCTTAATGAGCTTAAACACTGAACCAGTCTTCAAATTATAGGCCGTTACACTGGCGCTGAATATACATTGCACTTTGCCGATCAGTGCATCCATATTCTGAGTCTTCTTAGTATAAACATTAAACTTTATACTCACCATTCTCCATGCTTTGTAATGGGCAAACCATGTAACAATGTCGATGATTATTTGTAATAATAGGTACGCTGTTACTAATTAAACTTATTTAAATTACAATCGACGGTAATATAAGATACCATCTAGAAGGCTCTTACTACTCTACCTGTAGGTACCACGAGATAGTATTTTCTACATAATTATGCTTTTACTGAAATATGTATTAGCGTAGGTTTTTTTATATTTCTAATTGAATTATATTGTCAACAGTGAGCAAGAAGCAACAGTGATGAAGGCAAACCCTTGGCTGTACCACTACTACGCGGTCCAATCAAAACTTCACTACGGTCTCGCTTACGAAGCAGCGACGAGAATGTATGGGCCTCCACCACCTGACGTTCAAGTGTACCCTCCTACAATGCAATACGCGCCGACTCCTCCAGTCTGCATCAACGGCAACCAGCCTGTCATGATGCCGAACCCAGGGATCCAGCCGCATATACCTCACGTTCCTCCACACTTAGCTCCAATGCACTATGCCTACGAAAGACCGGACAACGGACCCGTAGACTACTCAGTCTCCTTACAGGAAAACAGGTAACTTATTGAACAATAAGCTTCCGGATCCGAACTTAATGAGAATTTAATTGTCCAATTGTATGTCTATATACAAAAACGTGTAAACCTTGTAGTGTCGATCAATCACACAAGAATGCGGAGACGAGCCTATTGTCCAGTTTTTTAGTGACCATTCAATCAGATTGCAACATAGTTATACCGCATGTTTAACTTCAGATTCCTGTTTCAGGTACCACAATATTCGGATAGAGGATACGAGGATCCAGCCTAACGCTAAGCGGAAAGGGAAAAGCTCAGATGAGAAGCCTAGTACGCCTGTTCTGTCTCCTAGGTGTACGGCTTCGACGGCAACGTCCGGGGATACTTTAGTAGCTGTTTCTGTAGGGTCTATAGCAAGCAGGCGTCCTGGCTCGAAGAACTTTAATATAACTGAGACGGAGATAGACCAATGGAATCCTAGTCCTACGTGGTCCGAATCTGCATTGCAAAAAGTTCCTGATGTTTGTCACCAAGACCTGAGTCCTTACGTGACGACGACACCACCGACGCCTTCCGGAACGCCAACTGCTTATACCCAGAACTATAGTCATACGTTCGTGTTCGACTGGTCACCGGAGCAATATGTTCCTCATACTAACAATAGATGTAACACTGTAACTACAGAAAGTTCCTACCAACAGACGTGGAATAGAGGTCCGAGAACGTCTTTTGCCTGCGCACCAGAGAATTCTGACGAGAACTGCAATCCTAATAGACTAAGTTTATCGATGAGGGTCAGCAATCCACCGCCAGCATACAATGCTAGGGAAGGGGAGGTGCTAAGAAGGCAAATAGGTAAGTAATTAGTTATATATTATTATATTAGCATAAAACCTATTGTTTATTAGCAGATACTTAGGTATCTGCTACCACTTCGACCCAAAACCTATAGAACTGTTCATTTTGGTTAAAAGCAAGGTTACACACTTACAACACAAGTAAATGGAAAATTTCGAAAAATAAAAAAGTTAAAAATTAAGGTGAGTTTTGGTACTTCGAAGTTTTCGCGAAAATCTAAATTTACCCATATCTTTTTATCGTGTTACTCAGGACCTTGATTTTTATACACCTAATAGGGACTATAAACCTCAGTATCTGGTATAAATTTCAACTTGCAAGGTCCACCCCTTCCTGAGAAAATCGGTGGTGACAGACGGACAAGAAAGTGATCTTATAAGCGTTTCCTTTTTTACCTTTTGAGGTACGGAACCCTAAACAATGACCTATAGAAGTTCTGGTGACAAAGAACAGACAATTAACTACTTAGAAAAAAAAATAGTATCTATGTACCTAGGATTTTATGATGCGAAGGTAGAAGTAGGTAATCTAGTAGTGGTGAGATGAGACGTCAACTGTTCAGTATTAAATATAATACGAACAGTTGACGTCTCATCTCACTCTCTCATCTCACAAAGATTAAGTAATGTAATAACATTACTTACCTACTCTTTGAACGTAAATTTCCCAACATCCCAACTGTGATGTTTATTGGCCTCTACTACTCGTATCTACCGAAATAATTAGGATAGTTTAAAAACTAAAACAACCGACTTCAATACCCCGCGTGTCAATTTCAGTAGCAAGTTTGAGACGTTTATCGTCATATCTCTGGAGATACTTATCAGATCTCGATGAAATTACAATGGGACCACCTCGGAAACGTACCCTACCGATTACAAAAATAATCATTCGAATCGGTTCAGAATTGACGAAGTAATCGCGTAACATACACACAAAAAAATGAAGGTTCACGAATTGTGAACCTCCTCCTTTTTGTGAAGTCGGTTAAAAAATTAAAATGTTTCCTTTGTTACAGAGTGTCCACATCCAGAGTCGCCGGACGCGAAAAAGCCTGCGTTATAGCGTCAACTTCTTATTAGATTTTTCTTATCTCACAGACATAGATTCAAATAGACATCGCAAATCTGTCAAAGCCTAGGAAACCAAGCGTGCTTAAAATTTGTAAGCTGCAACGATTATGCATAAACGATAATCAATGTCTGTGGAAAACATTTTATTATTCGTTACCTGTCATTATTAGCTGTATTAAAAACTTATAAAAGCTCTGGAACTCTCCTGTGATCTGTTTATAACTTTGTAAGATACTTTAAAATTAAGTGTATAATTATTTCTGTATAAAGTATTGTACCTACAAGATATTATTTTTATAATTTTCACATTTAATGTGATAAGTAATGAACTTAAATTGATCAAGTAGCATAATGTATGCAAATAAATCATGTAAAATTGTAAATAAATAGATTGTAAGCTATAAATACTTACCTATATTGGATCTGTCTATCAAAAATCTTGTTTTATATCATCAGCTTGTCTCTGTCCACTCTTGGTTGCTGACCTCTATCTTCGGCTCTTTCATACAAACTGCTGCCAGCCAGCTTGCGTATATTATCGCTCCACTTACCTATCTATACCTAGTGCGTCCCACGCTCGGCAAACATAGTGTAGTGGCCCTCCTGTCCACAATATTTTATGTCTAATGTGAATACAAATAACTTTATATTAAGTTTACCGAATGTGGCCTCGCCCTTCAGTCCAATAGTGTATGTCTATTGTAAATAGAGTCTATGATTGTTGTTAACACATATATATTTGAAAATATTCATTTCGAACGTTAGACGTTTCTAACTGTCTACTCATATCATTTACCGTCTTTTACCACTATCAGGGTAAAAGGCAGGTAAACTACATAATTTATATACAGTTCCTCAAAAATATTTTCTTCCTAGTAGTCAGTAAGATTATCAATACCATAAGGTGCCTATTTTTTTAGGTATTTAATAGAAATTTTCCGTCCACTTATTAAGAGAATATTAAATTTATGTCAATAGATTTTTATTTAGTGTACAAAACTTTAAAATGTAAATTTGATGAAATTATTGTTAATCAGTGTCTATTATCTAGTAATAATTTATAATCTTTGTTGATTGATTTTGAAAAGTAAATATTACAATTTGATGAAATTTGTGTTATTTGTGTTATCCCTAAACTATTAGGTATCCAAGGATAAGAAAGCAATAAAAATGTTTAAGAAGTAAATTAATCAAGTATTTTTATTTCTGATATCCTTTTTCATACAAATTTCAGATTTTGATTGAATAATACATTTAATTTTAGGGGAGATAAAATTATTTTAGTCAGGTCTCAGCCGCATATTTCTCAACAGACATAAATCTCTAGCAGTATCTTTTCTTCCATAAGGAGTAGACAAATCATACAATCTTAAAATCAAGCTTATATTAAACCCATCCGGTAGTGCCTTGATTAAGGTAGGCACTAGTTCACTAGGCATTTTCTGCAATACTAATTGGGCCCTTTCAGAGCCACATTGAACAACATACACCAGAAACTGAAGAATGAAGTGTGTCTGAGGCGTCACATTGCCATTCTTGCCAGCCAGTTGTGAAAAAGATTTAAATAAACTTTCCAGAGATGAATTAAGAGGCTCCTTTAAAACAGCTCCACAGGAAGCAGAGCTTTGAGAATAATACATACTTCCGTCGGGAGTGTTGTCATTGAGTCGCCTCACTTTGTTGCTTGAGCACATGGGGTCTAAGTCATCAGACTCGTCATGTCGCCGTTTCCTTGAGCCAGGAGACTTGTTGGATTGGCTATACTCGAGAGCAGCATAAATAGAATAGACTGTAAGCTTAGCCAACACGGCAGACTGTGGCTCAACAAGCTCTTCAGATAATTTTGCATTGTACAAATACTGAGGCAGGACATGCAACAACAGAGCTTCAGTACATTTCTGTATATCTAAGTGGAGCATTGCGAGAACAATATCTACAGATCTATCAAGGTCTTCCTGATATCGAAATTTGAGAGTTTCTTTCACTAAATTGGTGACAAACCAGACAGGTCCTGTTGTATTCAAAATGCTCTCAACTATATGGATTGAATCAATGTGGAGATATCCTCTGTTCTTTATATCTTCCCAAATTGATTGCAGTTGTTCCAATATGGGCTGTCGTGATATAATGCTGTGAGACAGACTCAACGGTTTGTTCTTTGGTATTGGAGGTGGATGTATATCATGCTGCATCTTCCGTATAATTTGATACATTAATGTAGCTCGTTCTTTAAAATTTTCTATTTGTAGGTCAGCTTCTGATGGTGGAGTCAGGAACTGTTGAACCATATTCAGTGGTTTTAGGAAAGCATCCTGATGAACAACATTGATATAGGAACATAACCATACCGAGGCGCAGACAGCTAAAGATGCCATTTTCTGTCTTAATGAATCCAGCATCCTTTTCACATCGGGAGCGGAAAGCGAGCCTTGTTCCCAGGCAAATAAGATCTCTCTTATAGCTCCACTAACATTCATACATAAGTCGTGAGGTTTCATACTGGTGTTTTTGAAGTCAAAATCTGGAGCAAACAAGTGATGAATGAAAAAGTCCACAAGCTGAGGGTCACACTTTTGTAATATTTGGTCGGGGGATTTATAGTGACCTTTTTGAGCCATACATTCTCGAACCCACTTTTCAAAGAACGAGTCTCCATTCTCTTCAAGTACTGCTTCCGGACCATACTCTTGTAGTATCATGCAGAGGATCAAGAATGTTATATCAAATATGTAGACTTTAGATTGTGGAGCAGCTTTTTCAGCAGCAGCTATTAGAGCAAATTCATTGAATTTGATCAGTCTTGAGACAAAGTGCTTAAGCTTTCCTTCAACTGTGGCCACAGCTAGGATAGTATCCAGAGTTGTAACACCGACAATTTGGCAAAGCATGGTATTCAACGACTCATGCGTTTTATGAAAATCTCCACTCATAGTTTTTAGTATACCTGCTAAATTCGGCTCTGCTCGGATGATGTAAGAAGGCACAGATCCTTGCAAACCAGTAGGTTCAAGTTTTTGTATAGGCTTGATATCTTTATTTTCCCGTTTCTGTTTGAAATAAGCCAAATGGCTTTCCGATACAATATTTAGTTTCACCAGAGGCTCGAGCAAAGCGGCAACACTGTTGCATGAGTTTTTAGCATCAACAATATCTAGTAGTGGAGACGCCTGTAAAAGTTTCTCAAATGCTTCAACGATTTCAATAGAGTATTCAGTGTCTTTGTTGGTCGTGCCACACATCTTGTGAAGATGGTGCATTACTCGTGGTACTTTTAAAAAGGTGAATGCTGCCCAAAGAGCTTGCTTTGAAGCATCTTTACTAGAATCATTCAGAGAAATGAAGCATGATCTTATTAGCTCACAGTATAATCTGGATAATGGGAAACCTTTAATACGCTTAACCATGAGAAGTTGTCCAGAAATCTGCTGTGGCTCTGCACTTGGAGTTGTCAGTACATTTATGGCAATAAGCGCTTGCAAGCAGTGAGTCACAGCATCAGGTTTGTAATTCAAAGGAGCAATTTTATCAATGTCCATACTACAAATCTTTTGTAGAGTCTCATGGATGGTCACAGGAGCCTTAAACTGGGTATTCATCATCATGAAAGCCTGAATCTCTTTACACTTTTTAGTGACCTCACTGTACTCTTCCGGATCATTTTGTTTGGCTAGATAAAACATAGCCAGGAGGAAATCTGTGCTTACTATTGAGTTTAATAATGATGAAGACTTCTCAAGTAGCTCTTGGCTCTGAACAGGGTTATTAGACGGGTACTTACTGAGTGAGTAATGGTACACTTGCAAGAGCCACAGAATTATTGACGACACAGCGTAGGCTAACACTTCTTCTTCGAGTTTACCTCTACAGGTGATGCTATCCAAAAAGCTTTCCAAGAATTCTAGAAGACTGATTACGCAGTGGGGTTTGTGGAATGCGTCAAATTTCGATATTCTTTGCAAAACAGCAGCATACGAAACCAAGTGTGACGCTAATGAGTGCTTCAAATATGAGATTACTAACTGGTTGGCACCGCATCCTACCATCGCTTGCTGCAGAATGCAATCGGCTAGGTTATACAAGTCTCCACTGACCCCTCTCGGTAGAATAGTCTTGATGTTGATGCCCCATTGAATATCCGTCCATCGTTCACGCCAAGCTTTGAGTATTAGAGCCTTCAGTGAGCTGGTTTTACTGGTAATCTTTGAAGCATCCATTGTCACCATTTTTGAGTAGCAATACAACACTAAGTTTTAGTACAGCGATGACAAGAGGCATGGCATATTTATTAAGTCCATTGAAACAGCACCAAACTTATTTAATTCAATTTTGGGATAGATGATTAATTTTTGTTGTAAATGTTATAATTTAACGACAACACAACACAGTTTTCAAGTCAGTCACGTCAAAAAATTAAAACATATGTTCTTTCTTAGATTCACGTACGTTTCTAAAGTTGCAGCTTTTAATGAATTCGATTGATTGGTCAAAATAACTTATTAGTATTTGACTATTACTAGGATGATGGATTATAATGGATGGCGTCAAAACTTTGGCAGCATGTCCATTTTCTGTTTGTGTTAGTGTCTAGAACTGCTAGAGTGTACCTGAGTAGGGAAGTGATCACTAGTGTAGAACATATCGATGAAAAGGTGACAAATGTAGAAAACTAAAACTTATGTAAAAAGAAAACAATTTATGTGATAAAATACGTAGTTACTTTATTGAACTTATGGAAATTAGTTATTGATAAAAAATGCTACAGTACTTAACTGTAATTAGGCAACCTTAAATCTGGCGGTATAGATTTCTTAGATTTTCTTAAACACAAATCTTAAATGTTTTTGCCTTTTCAATACGTCAATTAAATATTACAAATTTGAGCTACAAAGCTATATATACTTCTATACTAATATTATGAAGAGGTAACATGTATGTTTGTATTGAGTTAGCTCAAAAACTACTGGACTACAGGACTATTATTTTTTTCTCTCATATATAAATCTATATATGGTCTTTTAGAATGAACATAGGCTATATATTATCCTGTTTCAAAGATAGGTATATTCGTGAAGACCTATTTTGGAACTTAAGTCGCCAATAAAACGGTCGAGAAAACACGTTTTTTACGAAAGATGATTAATCTGAAAAAGATGTAAGAAAGTATGTATCGAAGAGTGGTACAACATAATAAGACCTACAAAAAAGTCCGCGATAACATATGTCAATCGCACAGACTCACAGTAACTATTTTAATCTTTATTTTTTAATAAAAAAATGTTACAGAACTTTCAAGGCTATTTTCTTCTATACAGTATTAATCCTTATTTGAATAATTACGCTAATTATCTTAGCCCTATATCATAGATTAAAATTGTCCTTTACAGTATACAGTATAAGAGCCCCGCGGCTTCGGTCACGTTAAAGACTTCTTTTATTTACTTAAAACTTTTATTTTCTGAAACCTTTCTATCATAAAAGACATCAAAGAAGTAAAAGCCAAATCGGTTCACCGGTTTTCAAGTTATTGCGTGACTAAGGGAAATAGGGATTCATATTTATAAAACCCAAAAAATCATATTGACTGTCAGACTTTTTTACCAACCCCTTGCAAAAATCTTGCAACACGTATTTACTTATTTATTTATAGAAGTACTTACGTAAATCTATAAGTTTTTATATATATAATTATAAATAATAAGTAATATCCGCGGGGAATTTTTAGAAAATGCTTTCTCAGCGGCAACCTACGTCATATCAACTATCTGCATTTTAAATTTCAGCGCAATCCAAAACAGTATTGATTTTCAGACTTTGTTACCCCACTGCACTCTTAGGGTGGCATTTTGAAAAAGCCTGAAACTCGTATTTACTTATTTATTTACAGAAGTACGGTTTGTGTGAAATGTCGAATAAAATGACTATCCAAACTTTGAACACCCGTTTCATCCCCTTAAAGAGTGAATTTTGAAAAATATTTTCTTCACGGATACTTATGTTAAAACAACTATCTGCATGCCAAATTTCAGCGCAACCCGAAACAATATTGGTTTTCAGACTTTGTTACCTCATTTCACTCTTTTAGGGGTGGAATTTTGAAAAAGCTTGAAACACGTTTTTACTTATTTTTTTACTGAAGCACTTGTATGAAGTTTCGAATAGAAAAGACTATCTAATCTTGTTTATTCATACAAACTTTGAACCTCCAATTCACCCCCTAACGGAGTGAATTTTGAAAAATCCTTTCTGAGTACACCCTTGCGTACTAAGACAAATATACTCTTTAAATTTCAAGTCTCTACGACCAGCGGTTTAGGCTGTGCGTTGTCTGTCAGTCTGTCAGGACAAAGATTCTTATAGTATTAGATAAATTATCGTATAAAACTACGCGCATCGCAAATAATAAAAAAAATGCAGTGAAACCACAAATTAGGCCATACTTACTTTGTAAACATTAATCAGCTTTTTTATTGTAAAAGGTAACAGGACAAGCACGACTCTCACTTGATGGTAAGCAATGACGTCTACCTATTACAGATACAGCAATACAGGAAAATTCTGGCAGTCCAGAATTTTGCACGTCACTCCACTGCGCCTATTACCTTGAGACATAAAGATGTTAATTTTCACATGCCCTGTAATTTCACTGGACACCTTGCCATTTCAACCGAAAAACATTCCTATGAAAATTAATTGGCAAAGTGGTGGTACCGGTCCAGGCGGACTAGCAAAAGTTCTACCACTACAGAAAAATTAGCACATCTCTTTTGTAAATACTAACGATATAAAGTAATTTGATGTCAATATAGTATGATCTATTGTATCGTCATCATCATCAGCCAGTGTCAGTCCACTGCTGGAATGTAGGCCTCTCCCAAGATGCGCCACTGAGCCCGATTTTCAGATCTTCTTTTCCAATCACTGCCCACCGCATTGCGTATGCCGTCGCTCCACCTGGTCACAGGACGTCCTACGCTACGTTTGCCGTTTCGCGATCTCCACTCTCCAATACTCAAAATTTGAAATCACCCCTACTGATCTATGTATAATCTATAATGAAAATTAAAAATATTCCAATGAGTCTGAATACGACATCTCAGCTGTAAGTTGGCGAGGAGTTGAGAATTCAGCAGATTCCAGAAGATGTCCCAGCATCATGTCAATGCTTCAGTGTCCTGTGTCGTTGAAGAAAAGGATACCGAATTTCGAATTAATCACTATGAAAGTTGATTTCATAGCGCCATCAACTAGAAAAATGCTCATACTTTTACAACGGCTAAACAGATTTTTATGTATTAGAGCTTATAACACTTTCGATTAAAACACTTTCAAAACCGTTTCATCATCCTTCATTGCTCGCAGAGGAAGACTTATAGGAAGACTTTCTATCTTGACTCCACTAGCTTCTATTCTTTTCCGTTTCCTCGGTGTCAGTTCCAGCTTGATTGATAATCTAGTAGGTACAAAATTGATTTCTCAAAATGTTTAGAACAAAATTTGAAGTGTTTAGTTGGATCCTAATTTTCACGCCTTACTGCCTTTATCCACTTGATTGGATTTTCGGACATTTTGGAAACCTACAACAAAATGATATAATATATTAATGTGGTAAACGCTCAGTAGTCATAATTAGATTCGTTTTAGACTAAGTTATAACTATTGTACATTGTTTTTGCAAATAAATGAATAAATAAATAAATAAAGTAACTGTGACACATTTTTCATAAAAATATATATAATGTATATAATGGCATTATCATAAGTAATAATAGATTGAATACGAGTAAGTATCAGTGCTGATAATATAATTAGGTACCTAGTTACTACAAATTTTGCGCATAATTACTTTGATCACTTTTTATAATATTTTAAGATCGTTCACAAAACGAAAAAACCAACTTCAAATGCCACGCTATCCATTTTCAGTATAAAGTTGGAGGTGTTTATGTCCATATCTCTCGAGATACTTATCCGATTTCAGAAAATGTACAATGGGACCAAACGGGCAGAATAATCTATCGAAAAAAAATATTTCCAATCCGGTTAAGAACTTGCGGAGTTATGAGATAACAAACATAAAAAAGGTGAACTGAGAACCTCATCTTTTTATTGTGAAGTCGGTTAAAAATGTTCAAATTTCGTTCTAATCAAGGCCCTAAGCTAACCGTTCCATCCTTAAAAAAAATCTTCATATTATAAATCAACTAGCTGGGTCCCGCGGCTTTGTCCGCGTTTAATGACAGCGGCAACATGCGCGTGGGCTGTGCGCGGTAGAAAACACTGCTTAATTTGCACATTAACCTTCCCTATTTGAATCAGATATTGTTCCCTATTTCATTAGCTTCAATTTTGATTTCGAGGAACTTTATTTTTTTCTAAAATAAAAGTAGCCAAGTTACTTGGTAGTTAATATTTTAACATCAGCATTTTACTAGTGAAAGTCCCGTTAAATTGGTCCAGTCATTTCAGAGATAAACCGGAACAAACAGACAGACAGACAAAATTTAAAATTTTGTTTTTTATGTAAGTACCGTATATTCTTTCATATGCATTTAGTGAAAAGCTGTTAATCTGGAATTACAAACAGACACTTCAATTTTTTTTATATGTATAGAATAAGTGTAAAATGTATATAAACGATTTATATATTTATATAATGTAATATTATAATATTACACTTAAAGGAATTTATATATTCATTTTTATAAGGGTATCAACTATATTTATCGACAAAGTTTTGGAGGGTTCTCGTACATCACTAGCCGGGTGGCGTAAAATAATGTTTGTTATTTACATAAATTAAAGCTTTAAAATGATAACCATTTACCACCTCGGTAGTTATATGACGAAAAAGATGTATATAATGTAAGCAAAATAAATATTTTGATGTAAAAAGTGGTTATATATGAGAATAAATGCCCACAAACACTTACGTGTGAAATGATAATTCTGGATCTTTTACGCCTCCTTTAGTTGTTCTTGATGGATAAAACACAGCACAACACGACATAATTTAACCATGTAACAGGGTTTCAGTCTTTAAAGCTATGTTTCTATTAAATTTTTAATTTATAAGTATGATGCGTCGCTATATTATGGCCTGCTAGCCTGTCAAAAATGGACACGCTCACCCATGCGCGAGGTTGTCAATTTGATATTAGCTTTCTCGTTTACTCTTATCTCGCGATCCCTGTAATAGAAAGGGTAGGAAAATGTGTTGATAGAATGAAAGTCGATGTGACAACGTCACATGGCTGACATGGCTCCATCCATTGTAATCCATCATCCTAGGACTATTAGCTCAATTTTTTTCTAGAAATCAAATCGTGTAACAGAAAACAAAAGATAATTTAGCCGTTCCGTTTTCCGTTGCCCGATTGGAGTTCCATTTATTATTAGATTCTATGTCTTGTATTTGCTGTTCCGTGTTCAAAATTTTTAATATTCATTATTATTTTTTCACTTTGAATTATACTCTTGAATCATAGTAGGACAAAACAGTCAAAACCGAATACAATTAATCTTGTTATTTAAAATAAAAATCTAAAATCCTTTTAAGCGAAGTAACGAAACGTAATTTATTTGACACAAACTGTCAAATTTCTTCCCCTCCCAACCCTCTTCCCTCTCTCACTTCTTTCTCAGACCCTCAGTGGTATTTTTTTAGTTTCTTTATGGCTCAAAACGATTAGTGTATTTAGCCAGTGTCAAGTATTAAAATAATTCAAGTTATTGAGAATTCAAGTCATAAAGATGGGTCAGTCATATATTAGGTCAAATTGAAGTCATAGTCTAGTCCAAGTCATACCCTTTTGGGACCTCCGGGAAATCCCAGCTGCCTGCACGTGCCTTCCCTAGAATCTACTACTTAAGATAGGATGCGAAAGGCACTTGATGGTCCAGCGGTTTGCTACTAGTTGAGAGCTGGAACTCGTTCACAAATCCCGGCTATGGACAAAGCTGGCGAGCTATGACCTCTTTATTGTTAGGTCATGCCGCTGAGTTAATTTAGATATGCAACAAAAGGTACTTTTATGAAGACGGTCAGGTGTAAACCAAGACCGCAATGATGCTTGTGGTGTTTCTGCTCAAGAAAACACCATGTAATTAATCAGTGTTCTTTAATTTGCAGCTGAAAATACACGGAGCCCCGGGCTCTTTACAGACCGGGTGCCCTAAATAATAAAAGCGTGTTTTATTGATTTCACTTTCTATACGACCATTTACTTGGTAATATCATATATGACTGAATGATGAAAATTTACTGTCAAACCCTTGGACAATGGTGATCTATTTGAAACAAACATAATTCAAAAAGATTGACTACCAAGATAAAAACATCGTCAAAAGAGTTTGACATAAGGTCGCCACACCCTCAGTAAAAATGTGGCTTTACTGAAGATTTTCAGAGGAATTTTGGTGAGAACGCAAATAGCATGTAAGTATTTCAAAATTGTTTTGTTTCCCTACACTCACACACATTCATCGGAACTTAATGGTTTATTAGGACGAGCGAAGCGAGCCCTAACACTATCCCACAACTTGAGCACTTTTGTGGTGCACTTTACTGAAAAACTATCACGCCTATTGATTTGTGCTTTAACATAGTAATTTAAATTCACATGTAGATGTGTTATCAGTAAAAAAAAATATCATTTACTAACATTAAAAATAACCGGCCAAGTGCGTGTCGGGCCACGCGCAGTGTAGGGTTCCTTAGCAGCCTGTTGTTCAATGCAAGTCTTTACCCGTTATAAACAAGCAACTAGGTACTTCGTCTTTAAAGGATTTATTCTAAGGATTATGTATTTGGTACAAAATTATCCAACAACCAAGTTCAACAACTATTACTGCTAAACTAATAAAGTTATCTTAACCACTATAGTTTTTCTTTAAAGTTCATGAAATGCACTATTATCACGATTTTTTCCAGATTTTTCAAGCCAGCTGCTAAGCTTTTAAAGGGGGGGAGGGTCAAAATCAAAGAATTAACTTCGTTGCGAACATAATGTTTGGTTACTAACGCCATCTGTTGGAAATCTAAAGAATTTACATCTGTCATCCAAATGACCTCTGGTATCAGTGTACCATTTATGGCAGATATCTGCCATTTAGGCAGATTTAGGACCTACATTTTGCAGATTTTTTCTATATCTTCTAGGCTAGCGTTTGACCACTATCTCACGTGTTGTTAAGTGATAATGCGGATAACGCTGACAATTCCAAAAAGTGGCAGATTTCAAGGATCTTTATGAATTTTGAAATATAAATAGAATTTTGAGAAATGTTTTTATTTAAGGTATAACATTCTTATTATGCATTTATTTGGTTGGAAAGGCCCTAAGGGTATATGCTAAGTCAATCTGTCCCGAAAAATATTTCATTGATATTTATACGATATGTAGGTACTAATAAAATATGTATTTTCTGAATGTTTGAGATCTCTAACTCAATAGGTTTTTTTTCTAAAACGTAAAATGTAAAAAACAGAAAAAAGAATTCAAGACAGACTGCAGCAATTAAATCAATTTTTTTATATATCTTTAGGACTAATAATAGCTACTATAAAAAAAATTTAGAGTTTTATAACATCATAGGATCATAGAAAAAAAATGATTAATTGACATTTGTACCATGATACAATTTTGGCACAATAACATTTTTTTCATACCTAATAATATTGAAAATAATAATATTGAAAATATTTCCCTATAATGATGTAATATTTATTTTTAAAAAAAGGTAAGCCGTAGTGAAAAAAAATAAAAAACCCTTTTTTGCCCCTATTACGCATTTACATATACATTACATGCTCGCTTTTAATTGCTTTTTTCTGCTATTTATGTACATATCATATATCACATATACATAATTTATTAAACATAATATTCATTTTCAAAATAACAACAATAGCTTCTATTGTGAAAGTAAATAAATAAAACATTCTTATATCAATTGTAAACTTTAAACTTTCGCGATTTGAACACATAGTTATAAATATTATAATTCGGGACTTATCGCGCCTAAAACATATTTTTTTATTTAACTCGACGTATCAACCAAGTTGCATTGATTGTGGTCACGAGACGACGGAGTCAATTATCAATTTTATTATTCAATCTTAGTTAGCTATGTTTCAAGGAACAAAATATTATTATTATGACACTTCTAATGAAATGTCATAATAATAATATTTTGTTAATTCGGCTACGGAACCCTAATGGGTTCCGTAGCCGAATGGCAAAAAAATGTCTGTCTGTCTGTCCGTCCGTATGTCACAGCCACTTTTTTCCAAAACGACTAATAATTTGGGGATAGTTAGTATAATAGTTTAGAATAGTTTTGAAATTCCTAAGAATACACAGTTGAAACTTGGTAGGTAGATGTATTCTATGAACCACTTTACGATTTTGATACAAAAAAATAATAATTTAAGATCGTTTACAAAACGACAAAAACCGACTTCACATGCCGCGATAGTAATTTTTAGTACTAAGTTTGAGATGTTTATCTCCATTCTCCATATCTCTGGAGATAAATATCAGATCTCGTTAAAATTTGAATAGGATCACACAGGAAGCATACTCCATCAAACTAAAAAGAATTTTCTAAATCGGTTAAGATTTGACGGAGTTCTGAGGTAACAAAAAAACTTTATAAAAAACTGTCGAATTGTGAACTTCCTCCTTTTTGTGAAGTCGGTTGAAAATAAGAGATAAAAGGGAGTACCCAAACATATACTTTTAAAAAAATCATCAAACCTATAGATACGTGCGGGGTATAACTTTGGTTACATACATTATGCAGGGTTATTGGTACTAAATATGTCGCATTTTAGCCCCCCATTAGCTGCTCACAGTAAGACGGAAGGGAGACACACATTTTACCACTTTAGAAGTGTCTATCTTTCAAACGATTGACTTTGAGAGTAAAAAGTTTTAAAAGCCTCAACATAATTTAAAAAAAATCTATAGACAACTAGATACCCATAGGTTTGATGATCTTTTTTTCGTTTCCGTTCCATGTATGGGGGAGCACCCCCTTAATATTTTATTTTTTTTATTTTTGTATAAAAATCGTAAAGCGCTTCATAGTTCATATACATCTACCGACCAAATTTCAACTGTGTATTCTTAGGAATTTCGAAACTATTCTAAACAATTATACTAACTATTCCCAAATTATTAGTAGTTTCGGAATAAAGTGGCTGTGATATAGGGAAAGACAGACAGACAGACAGACATGACAAATCTATAAGAGTTCCGTTTTTTGCCATTCGGCAACGGAACCCTATTAAAGTGTCAAATTAGGCTGAGCGCAGACTATAGACAAAACAGTCTTAAGACTGTCTCAAGACGCAATCAGTATTGCACCAACCACAAATTATATGTAATAAACTTTCATCCCCTATTCCCTATTATTATTTTACACCCTTGAGGGTAAAACTTTTTCAAATTTTGAATGTCATATTTATTTATATCAAATCAACAGCCTAAACAATAAGTTTCAAGCTTCTAGCTCTAAAAATGACGATACTTCCATACAACATTTCATCCCACTGTCAACCCTTTTTTGTGTGAACTAAATTTCATTTTATTCGGTTCAGTAGAACATTCATATAAACCTTACATATTTCCATACAAACTTTCATCCCCTATTATTTTATTTTAATGTTTTGTTCCTTGAAACATAGCTAACTAAGATTGAGTAATAAAATTGATAATTGATATTTGAATATATTATTTATTTACTTTCACAATAGAAGGTATTGTTGTAAATTAATATTATTTTTAATAAATGATGTATATGTGATGTATATACTCGTATGTATAAAAATAGCAGAAAAAAGCAATTAAAAGCGAGCATGTAATGTATTATATTATGTAAATTCAAGATTGGGGCCAAAAAGTGTTCATTTTTCAAAACGGCGTACCTATTTAAAAAAAATATTGAATATATATATTATTATAGGGAAATATGAAAGGTACGAAAACTTTTTTTTGTTATTGTGCCAAAATTGTATCATGGTAAAAAATTAAATTTAACATCAATATTTTTTATTTTTCTATGATCCTATAATGTTATAAAGCTCTTATTTTTTTTTATAATAGCTAATATTAGTCTTAGAGATATATAAAAATTTGGATTAATTGCTGCAGTCTTGAAAAAAAATATTTTTTTCAGTTTTTTACATCTTCTGTTTTAGAAAAAAAAACAATTGAGTTACAGATCTCAAACTTTCAGAAAATATTTTTTTATTAGTACCTATATGTAAGTTTTTAAGTTTTCATGGTCACTAACACTTTGTACCTATATGTAGTATAAATATCAATCAAATATCTTCCTGGGGGAGATTTTCTTAACTTAGGGCCTTTGTAAAAGTTTGAATATAAAGGTAAACTTTATTTTTAGGGTTCCGTACCTAAAAAGGTAAAAAAAGGATCCCTTATAAGATCACTTTCTTGTCCATCTGTCTGTCTGTCTGTCCGTGTGTCACCACCGATTTTCTCAGGAGCGGGTGGATCTAGCAAGTTGAAATTTATACCAGATACTGAGATCTATAGTCCCAATTAGGTGTGAAAAAATCAAGGTCCTGAGTGAACATGATAAAAAGATATGGGCAAATTAAGATTTTCGCGAACTTGTAAGTACCAAAATTAACCTTAATTTTAAACTTTTTTATTTTTCGGATTTTTTCCTTTACTTATACTGGCAACCGGAAGTACCCTATAGGTTTTGGGTTGAAAACCTATAGTGGACTTCCCTTTGACTTAGAATCATGAAATTTGGCAAGAAGCCAGTTCTCATAGCACAAATAAAGGAAACATTCAAAAAAATTCAAAAAGGTTGAAAATGAAAGGATTTCCCCATACATACATAGTTCATTCCAATCAAGATAGACTTCTGAGTTATATGAGCGCTCTTACAATTTAGAGGTTTAGCTTAATTGGTAACGTTGTTGGTACGGAAGTTTCGGTGGGCGAGTCCAACTCGACTTGGCCGGTTTTATTATGCCTTATTTTATGCCATAATTCAATAATATGATGGCAAATTTTATGCATTTGTTAGAGTGGTTGGTGTTTTGGCAAATTTTTTGCCAGTGTCGGGCAGATTCGCAATTTAATATTAAAATAAACTGGCCAAGTGCGAGTCAGACTTTTGTCCCGCACACGTAGGGTTCCGAATTTCCGAAGTCCGAAAGCCACGAACTTCTAACACCGACTAAGTGAATATTAACACAAAGGTAATTATGTAATTAATTTAATTAATACTGGAAGACCGAGTGTTCGTACGACTAACTTTCTACAAATTCTAGCTAATTGAAGCTCTTTAAGTACTAAAATTGAAGATAAATTATTCAATTCTGTACACTTCATTTCTGCAAACAAACCTTAACTATGTAAACAAATCGACCGAGGCCCACAAATTTAACAAATGAAACGCTTGCGCGTGCTAGTTTTTCCTGTGCTGCCATCTAGCTGCGTCGAGGTGAATTAATTTCGTATCGTATTGTATCGTAAAAAACACGTTTTTGTTTTAAACCCTTTAATTTTTAACTTTGTTCTGTTCTTAGTATTTGTTGTTGTAGCGGCAACAGAAATACATCATCTGTGAAAATTTCAACCCTATAACTATCACGGTTCATGAGATACAGCCTGGTGACGTGACAGACGGACAGACAGACAGACAGACAGACAGACAGACAGACAGACAGACGTACAGCGGAGTCTCAGAAATAGGGTTCCGTTGGTACCCTTTGGGTTCGGAACCCTAAAAACTGCCTGAAAAATTATTACCAGGCAGAAAAACTACGCGAGCCCTCAACCTCAAGAACACAAGTTTTAGGAAAATATACAATGAAAGCACACATACTTTTCCCGCTAAAACTCCCCACCCCACCCAACCCACAGGCCACAGTAATTTTTTTTTTTTTTTTAAGTTTTATTATGGCTCCACACGATTAGTGTATTTAGCCAGTGTCAAGTATTGAAATTCTTCAAGTTTTTATAAATTTTAGTCGAAGAGATAGGTCAAAGTCAAGTCACATTTCAGGTCAGTTTTTTTCAAGTAAATGTCTAGTCTAAGTCATACCTTTAGTAAAGATGTGGTGTTTACTGAAGATTTTCAGTGGAATTTTGGTGAGAACGCAAATAGCATGTTTTTCAACATTGTGCTGTTTCCCTACACTCGCGCACATTCACCGGCACTTAATGGTTAATAATCCACATTTATTACACATTAACTCGCGGAAGAACACAAGTTTTAGGAAAAAATACAATGAGATCACACACACTTTTCCACGTTCCCGCCAAAAAACCACAGTAATCTTTCTTGCGAATTTGCGACTGAGTGCTGCCACCTTAGGGTATTTCTCACTAGATTTAGGGTAAAACTCAACTCACAGGGAAATTTTTAGGGTATAATATTATTAGGGTATTTTTGTCATACAAAATAAATATAATTTATTGTGCGTAACTCTACTTGTAATCATTTTCTGCCATAAAAATATTAGAAACATATTTGGAATATATTTCACCCAGGTTATGGCAAGACTTGTGAATGAGCGACTTTAAGTATACAGCACAATTCCGTGAACACACCCATAGAGCGATGTAATTTTAAAACATTTATAAGAATTCAGGGTATTCATTAAAAGAAACTGCAAATCTCGGGTAAAAGTTGACGGAGCCTAGGGTAAAGTGAAAAATTGACCTGGCAACACTGTTGCGACTTTTGTGCGTGCTTTTGTTTACAAATACAAACTTTTGCAAAAAGGCACGGAACTTGGAAAAATGAGTTTTAAAAACTACAAAGAAAAGATTGACGAGGGAGACACCGTGATTCTGTATATGAGTAATAATCTGTACGCTCTGGACGTACAGACAGAAATAAAGAACAAGAAAGGCGAAAAAGTGGAAAATGTTTTTCAGACACCTTACGGGGCTTTGAAGGTTAGGACTCTTATAGGAGCTGATTATGGAGGTCGGGTAAGTGTTTTTGTTGTCACATTAAGTAAGCTTTTGTTACGTTTATAGGACCAGTGCTGTGGCGAAGCTACCTGGTCCTACTAATAATCTTTCGCTACCTGCGTGACTATGATAGGTAGGTAGGTCGTTGACTGAAGAATTACAATCTCTGATCTTTTTCCAATACTTATATTTCAAGTTGGCTTATTGCTATATACAAAGCACATATTATTATATGGGATACAAGGACGTCTGATACACAGGTGGTTCCTCGACCCGGTTTCTATCACCTCGGATAATGAAACCGTGGGCCGAACGAATATAATATATCTTTTCCAATAATTGCTTAGTAGCTCTGTTGACATTGTGTGGAAAAATCACCATGACAACCACACAACATCCAGACTAAGGATCTCGCCTTGAACCACAGATCCTTTGATGCAGCGAGTCATTGCAGACCGCCACACGTTCATTCAGGAATTAAAATACTGTAACTGTCCAGAAACCTACCATTTCAAAACGTTTGTGAAAAAAAGCTTAGAGCTCTTAAACTATAACTCTTAAACTACGAATAATCGCGGAACAAACATACATAGGGGTGATTTGGGTAACAGGTGTTCTACCTCTGGGCTTCTACTTGACACTAATACCTGCGACAGCCTGTATAATGTTTTCTTTAATTAAATTGCTATTCAGCTTCACACCTTTGTTGTATAAGTCATTTGTATCCCTTTATTGTTTTAGGTAGAATTATCTAAAGGCTGGGGGCATGTTTTACAGCCTACTCCAGAATTATGGTCACTTACACTGCCCCACCGCACTCAAATAATCTATACTCCGGATATAAGTATGATTATGTTGCAACTTGACTTGGTCCCAGGTTGTACTGTTATTGAAGCAGGTTTGTATTTTATTTATATTTATTAGATAACCAATATTGTTTCTAGCTAGCTTTTGCCGACTATCTCACATGGTGGTAAGTGACTACTTGGTTGAGATGGTAGCCCTTAGCATAGTCCTGAAGTCTCTACTGGGTGGCCAGTTTCGCTCAGAACATATCAGGTATGCGGCAGACATGGCAGTCCTTTCCCATGAAAGATAATAGTATACATTTTCTTCATACCATATAACTTAAAAAACATTACCCTATTATGTCCTACAATTTTTGTATAACAGGTACTGGTAGTGGGTCTTTAACTCATGCTTTAATACGTCGAGTGCGACCCCATGGTTATGTCTATACATTTGACTTCCATGAGCACAGGTCCAATGTTGCCCGAGAAGAGTTTGCTTCACATGGCCTAGGAGATTTTGTTACTGTGAGTATTAGAATATTAACAAATTTCAAAATTGTAAACCGGGGTGGTATTTTGAAATTCGAATTCCATAGCGATTTTGAGATTGATGTATATATAATCTGTTCATTGAGACCTTCTCTCTCATTATAATTAAAATATATTGGTCAAGTTGTTGTCTGACATGTGTATAAAATAAACAATTGCATTCAGAAATTTGATAATGCCTAAAAAGATGTTTATTTTCAGAACTTCTGCTAGTCCGTAAGGGTCTCTACCACTAGGAGCGCTATGCCAGCAACCCCGGGCCTACCTTCGCTTCATAAAAGAGCTGGGTTGGCTTGGTTAGTTGCTGTCAGGGGGGAATGCATAATACACCCCAAGCGGGACGTCAGTGCAGGACATATCGCCCCCACCTCAAATTAGAATTAGGGTCTCTACCCACCACTTAGTAAATTTTTTTTAATGAGAAATGTAGCATTAAGCTTACGGCTTACCTGACGGGAAGTGGTCTCAGTGGTCAGTCGCCAATGAACACTTGCAACACTAGGGGTGTCACTTTTGCGTTGCCGACCTGTTAAGATTCTTTTAACGTCTCTTTCAGTGTTGCCTATCACAGTATCTTTTATTAGAGCCTGCCATCTTTTATCACTTACAATCAGGATTCATATCATGCACATTTTTTAGGCACAACACAGAGATGTCTTGGCTGATGGATTTGGTGACGATTTGAATGGGAAAGCTGATGCAGTATTCCTTGACCTGCCAAGTCCTTGGATTGGAGTACCACATTCAGTTGCTGCAATTAAAGAACGAGGTAAGTTTTTTGAATCATCCCTAAAAATTAGAATTCTTTGCTTTTGTACAAGCTTTTCAACAGACTTCCAAAAAGAAAGAGGTTCTCAATTCGTTTGGATGTTTTTTTTAAATGTATATGTGTTACGCGATTACTCCGTCAATTATGAACCGATTCGTATGATTCTTTTTTAATCGGTCGACCTCGGAAACGTACCCTACGTTTCCGAGGTGGTCCCATTGTAATTTCATCGAGATCTGATAAGTGTCTCCAGAGATATGACGATAAACGTCTCAAACTTGCTACTGAAATTGACTCGGCGGGTATGGAAGTCGGTTGTTTTAGTTTTTAAGCTATCTAAATTATATTTCACTTGAAATGTATGTTTGTTTCTATAGAATCTTGCTACTCATTTTGAAGCAGATATCTTCAACCGATTGAGCTGAAATGTTGTATACACATTTAGTTTGGATGATAATGCATGGTTAGATGTGTGACGTCATTCTAAATACAACATGGCGGAACACCCAAAAAGGCGGACGAATTATTTAATTATTTTTAATGCACTCCTACAATATGGATATCAAATGAAAGGGCTTGCTAGAATACTTCGATAAATAAAGTGGCGTCACTCTAAATCGCGGACTTCTAAAGATGGCGGACTAAGTTTTTTATGCTTTCCTACAATATGGGTATCAAATGAAAGTACTTGCTGAGAATACGAATGCGAGGAAAAACAAAAGATGGTGATCATAAACTCCGTTGCTCCAATCCGTCTTAAATTGTTTTCTGAGAAAACTGTCCAGCGAAAACTAAAAAAATTAAAATACATAAATAAAAAATAAAAAAAATGCTTTATTAATAAGTTATTTTTCAAAAAAAAAATGAAACCGACTTCATAACCACAAAAAGGCACTCAAAAGCGAAAAATAATTTACTTAAAATTATTATAAGCGTTACCCACTTCTCTATTTGAAGTCGGTGCCAGCCAAGTCTAATAGGTAGTAGATAGATAATACCTACCTACTATGATACACCTACCTAATATGATATCTACCTACTTACTAACCTACATGTACCTACTTACTACTACTACATACATAGTATCTATCAAATATCCAATAGACTTGGCTGGCACCGACTTCAAATAGAGAAGTGGGTAACGCTTATAATAATTTTAAGTAAATTATTTTTCGCTTTTGAGTGCCTTTTTGTGGTTATGAAGTCGGTTTCATTTTTTTTTGAAAAATAACTTATTTTATCCTTTTTAGTGCAAAAAAAGTTTTAATGAAATTACATGCATCTATTAAATTTCGTGTCTGGGCCGTTATACACTGACGGATATATACTTTTAGAAAATTTCAAGTATGTACCTATAACGGTTTAGAAGATACAGATCTGTAAAGTGCGCACATATAGACACACGGATGGACGGACGGACGGAAGGACGGACGAACAGACAACAAAGTCTCAGAAAGTGTTCAATTGGTAGCCTTTGGGTTCGGAACCCTAAAAAAATTTACTTTAAATGCCGCGCTAAAGTGAAAATATTCACTAGTAATAATGATGTCATCAAGGTATCAAAGGACAATGTCCAAAATGGCCCTGTACAATTAAAGCATCTGACACACGATATATAATTGTCTATTTTATTACAATAATTCCAAATACTTTTATAACACGGACTAGTTGTATTCCAAAATGAATATTAAAAAGTATTATTTGCGATTATTAACATTAATTGCCGCCATATGGCCAACAGAGTACTAAATCACTCTACTACGTTATATGAGGCACTTCCCTATATTGTGGATACCCGAATTATGAAAGCACTGTGTAGCCAACCTAACAACGGAAAGTATTATTTACGTAGTAACTATTACTATTACTTATAATTTTTTTTTGCTGTCTTGATTGGTACAAAGTACGTTCATAATTCTGAGTTATTTAATTATGTATGCAGTGTTGCGGGACTGAAATGGCCGCCATCTTCGCCAAATGTCATGTCATGTCAAAAAATATTAGGTATGTTTAAAAAAGTTTGCACCCTAACAAGACTTTGCCCGGTAGAACATTCCTGTGAAGACAAATTATTTATATTTATATATAATTATTTATTATAATTATTAATATATAATTATTTATTGAGGGCCCGGTGGCGTAATTGGGAGAACGGTCGGCTTTGATGCCGTGTGCCGTGGTACCGAGTTCAAACCGCCGTGCACCAATGAATTTTTCTATCGAAAAATATATGTGCGCTTCTCACAGTGGCCCTCCGGTGAAGGAAAACATCGTTAAGAAACCAATAACCCCCGCATGGTGGTAGAACATATCTAGTGTCCGCCTGGCAAGCTACCACCCTCAAGTCAATCTGTCGCCAAACATCTAATGTGTTCCGGCAGCTATCCGTGAGAGCCAGTTCCCATTCTAGTCCACTTCTCTATCTTCGACCGCATCATCACTTAGCAACAGGTGAGATAGTGGTCAAACGCTTGCCTATAAGATATAAAAAAAAATTATCCCCACCTTTATTTCTATCTCGCTCACAGTTACCGTAATAATATCTTATATGCAATAGCAACCTCCATTGTGTATAATCTTCTTGGGACTCTTCTACTAAAACTAGTACATTCTCCTATGTTTGAGGTATTTATCTCCATATATCTGGTGATACTAATCAGATCTCGATAAAATTAAAATGGGACCACCTCGGAAACGTATCCTACCTATTAAAAAAATAATCATTTGAATCCGTTCACAATTGATGGAGAAATCGCGTAACATACACACAAAAAAAAAAAAAACATACAGACGAATTGAGAACCTCCTCCTTTTTTGTGAAGTCGGTTAAAAACAAGCTTTTACTTAATTACGCTAAAAATAATAAAATAAACTTTTCTTTTCAAACGTTTACTATCAACTTATAACTTCATTACATAATTTATATGACATAAAAGCTTGTCTCGGTTTAAATACTCTCAAGGGATGTGCTGCCGGAACACTGTATGGTTTTGGTAGCAGATTTTCTTCTTAATGGTGATAAGTTACTATTTGGTAGTAAGTCAGCCGTCTTGTTACATGTCTGATACAAACTGAATAATCCTGCCTAATGATCATTACAACTACTCCTAATTACCATCACCAAGTGCATAGAATCATTACAATGTTGCAGTCCATTTATGTTCCTACAGCAGTCAATAACAACACAAAGCATGAAACAACATCATAGATTTATCCAACTTTATCAAGATTGAGTGTCCGAGTCACAGTGCAATTGTACATCAGGAGAACAACTTCATTAAACACCAGAACACCACTGACTGAAAAATGTTGTTATATTTGGTAACTAGACAAGCTAAACTCTCTAAGCAAAACGCTCGTCTGAGGGCAACCGATGACGTCTATAACACTGGTACGCAAAATTCTTGCTAACATAGACCTAGCTAGAGAGTCATTGTTGTCAATGTAGAGACTACCGAGCTTCAAATTTGTAATATGACTTCTGTATTATATTGACTGTGCCATATCTACGTACAGCGTATGTAGCGGGAATCGCGAGTGATCCTTATAAATCGAGAAATCGATTACAATCTGATTACTCGGCGTCGATTATTCAGATCTCAGTGTAAGTTATTCGATTCCATTCATTAATCTGGATTGTCGATAGCGAATTGTGGATCTATTTGTGCCGATTTGAAAGTAGTGAACCCCTGCATTAGGATAGGGTTGGCAGATTTACAGAAAAGGAAAGTCCTGCACTGTGCGTTTGTACATGAACGTTTTTTTATATATTTTATAGGCTAGCGTTTGACCACTATCTCGCCTATATTAATATATAGATATTGCCCGCCTGACTTACTATCAAAAAGTAGCTTACCCACGATCAAGGAGAAAATCTGCCGCCATAATCTTACGGTGTTCCGGCAGCGTACAGAATATACTTGGACTACCCTTGAAAGTCAGAATATTCTAGGCCTAGCGTGTTCACCATCTTTGTTTACAATATCGCTTACCACCAAGCGAGAAAAGTCAAACGCTAGTCTATATGACATAAAAAATAAATACTTAAAAACTTAAAAACTATCGCAAATCAATATGTAAGTTACATGAAATAGAAATCTCAAATATTCGAAAGGAGCATTAGTATAACATAGCCGAGCCTCCCATGTGCTCCAAATAACAGGTGTCTAAGCATGACAGGTTAATACTAATAGCTCTGATGGATATCGGATAAATCTAGCCATGATCTTTTATCATTATTGACTCACGCTGGCTTTCTTGTGTTATACTTTATCATAAGTTTCAACGCGATAGAAAAGTAATGTCGAAGGAGTTTTCTACGTTATGTTTTGAAACTACGTCGAGGCGTCTTTTAGCCTTAATGATGGTAAACCTTGACATCTTGAGTCTCACACGCCTTGGAATTATATGCCTCTTCAAACGGAAATAAACTGGCCAAGTGCAAGTCGGACTCGCACTCGTAGGGTTCCGTAACACAGTTAAGTATTCCATAACTATGATTTTTCGCAACTACAAAATTAACATTGTTTTTCATAGTGTTTGTATAAAAAACAAAGTTATCTTTGCGGTCGCCATATCTCTAAAACTGCTAACTGTATCTCGTTCAAACCAATTTTCGTTGTTAGTTTTTATTGGGATCTACAGCATATATTTTTTTTAGATTTTTCACTCCCATACTTTAAAAGTTAGAGGGGGGGGACACACATTTTACCACTTTAGACGCGCCTTTCTTTCAAATGATTGACTTTGAGAAAAAATGATTTTAGAAACCTCAATGTCATATTTGAAGACCTATTCATAGACACGCATAGGTTTGAAGAAAAACGGACGGACAGACAGACAGACAGACAGACAGACAGACAGACAGACATGACGAATCTATAAGGGTTCCGTTTTTTGCCATTCGGCTACGGGACCCTAAAAATTGGCTTTGACGTCAGTGGTACCGATTTAAACTCCGCCGTCCACCAATGGATTTTTCGATAGAAAAATGTATGTGCGATTTTCACAGTGGCCCTCCGATGAAGGAAAAACATCGTTAAAAAACCCTTAAACCCCGCATGGTGGTAGGACACTATCTAGTGTCCGCCTGGCCAGCTACCACCCTCAAGTTGTAAAATCTGTCGCCAAAACATCTAATGTGTTCCGGCAGCTATCTTTGAGAGCCTGTTCCCATTCTAGGCCTAGCGTGCTACCATCCTCGACCGCATCATCACTTACCAACAGGTGAGATTATGGTTACACATTTTTTATTTCCTGTAGAGCCGAACTGGATAAAATAAAATATTTCTTAGCAGTGTATTTATTACATAAATTTTGTATGGTAATCACGCTGAATATACGTTTTTAATTTAGACTTTTTACACACATATATATATATACTAGCAGCCCGCCCCGGCTTCGCACGGGTAGAACATATATGCCTACAAAATTTGCATCAATATAAAATTTTAACATATTTAACAGTCATCGTCATATTTCAACCAATTTACACAAAACCTTAACGAATTATGCACTTAAACCTTCCTCATAAACACTCTGGCTATTGGTAAAAACGGCATGATAATCCGTTCAGTAGCTATTGAGATTATTGCGAACAGACAGACAGACGCAGTGATGGATTTTGTTTTATAATACTTACGTAGTGATATTGGACGGCCCTTTGGCGTAAAGGATAGTTCACTGATTCTGACCCGACGGTCGTTCGTTACCTACCAATGAAAGTTTATGTGCATCCATGAATCATGGGTTTTCGTACAGAGGTAGTGGGATCATTAAATCTACCAATAATTAAGATAGTTTAACTAAAACAACTGACTTCAATGCCCCGCGAGTCAACTTCAGTACCAAGTTTGAGACGTTTATCGTCATATCTCTGGAGATACTTATCACATTTCGATGAAATTACAATGGGTCCATCTCGAAAACGTACTCTACCGATTACAAAAAGAATCATTCGAATCGGTACACAATTGACGGAGTAATCACGTAACATACATACACAAAAAAAAAACATACAGACGAATTGAGAACCTCCTTATTTTTGGAAGTCGGTTGAAAAATAGCTTACCACCAAAGAGAACATCTGCTGCCGTAACCTTTACGTAACTAAAAAAGTAGGGGCGTGTAAAAAGTGTAAAAAGTGTGTAAAAAGTGTCTGTCTGTAGCATCTTAGCACCCAACCGGATGAACCGATTTTGATTTTATTATTGATAGTTTTTTTTTGTTTGATAGATATCTTCATCAAGAGTGTTCTTAGCTTTGATTTATGAAAATTCGTTCAATCGTTATAACACTATGAGCTTTTTTCTAGTTAATTGCGCTATGAAATCAACTTTCATAGGTCTGATCAATTCGAAAATCTTCTTCTTTAACGATATTGTAAGAACATGGAATTAGTAACTATGAACTAATCTGTGGTTACACTGCAAATATTTTATTAATTTTGCGACGCGTGTATGTGAAATTCGTGATATCTTCCAGAGTTTTCATTTGATTTATATACTGTAAAGGACAATTTTTATCTATAATATGTGGCCAAGCTAATTAACGTAATTATTTGGATAAGGATTAATACTATATACTTGAAAATAGCCCTGGAAGATATGTAATATTTTTTAACAAAAAATTAAAGATTAAAATGGTTACTGTGAGTCAACCTTAAGAGATAGACATATGCTGTCGCGGACTTTTTTGTAGGTCTTATTAAGTTGTACAACTCTTCCGTAGAAAATATTCTTCCATCTGTTTTAAATTGAGCAGCGTTCGTAAGAAATGTGTTTTTTCGACCGTTTAAACGGGATAATATATAGAAGAATAGAAAGTCCATTCTATATATCAGTGAAAGAATTTTTTAAATCGGTCCAGTAGTTTTTGAGCCAAATCATTACAAACATACAAAAATACAAATGTTCTCTCTTTATAATATTAGTATAGTCCCCGTCACGAGAAGCTATAAATTATGTAAACAAACATCTTTTACTAAGTAAACATTTTATACTGCGAGATAATAATAAATTGACCATATTCAATCGACATGAAATATAGACGGGTTATATGAAAGTAACAACCTATTTAATTTAGTCGGATCATATTTTAACGACGCAAAGCGCCATCGTTTGTGTTTCTTGGTACCGGACGCAGGGATTGTAAACTATCGGGACGCCATTTTGAAATAAACGCGTCATTCGAGTTTCGAATGCGTACGAGTACGAAATTCATTTTTTTTGATGGTCCAAATGTTGTGAACTCCTGAACACTTGTTTACATAATTTATAGCTTCTCGTGACGGGGACTTTATATATATATATATATATATATAAATATATATATATATATATATAATATCAAAATTTCATAAAAAAAGGATAGGCTGTAACTGAGACTTCGCTGTCTGTCCGTAACAAATAACAAATACTCAAAACAAAATAAAATCATAATTTAAAGGGGGTTCCCAATTCCCCATGCAAGAAACGCGTTGTTCTCGGCGCTTTTAGCTCGAACTTATTAAATATTATGCGTTGGTACGGAACTCTTCGTGTGTGATTCGGACTCGCACTTAGCTGCTTTCTTGATTGTTTGAGTATGTATGTTTGATACCAATGTCGACCCGTCTATAAAATTACCTTTAGTATGTCATTTCAACCCAAATATTATAAATGCGAAAGTCAGATGGTATATTTGTTTGTTTATTGGGGATTTATTCACGGTCAAACGTCTGTTTCTATTTAGCTGAAATTTTGCACAGAGATAGCCAGTATTATGGATTAGGCTATCGGATAATTTGTAACGCGGGCGAAGCCGCAGAGCACAGCTAGTTACATATAAAAGTGATACAAATGCCACCCATTTCAGTAGATGTTAATATGTTCAAGATTTTACATATTTTTTTTATATCTTATCTATTTAGGCGACCACTATCTCGCCTCTTGATGATATGGTCGATAAGTAATGGTGAACACAACACGCTAAGTCTAGAATACTCTGACTCTCAAGGGCGGTGTGCTGCCGGAACACCGTAAGATTATGGCGGCAGATTTTCTCCTTGATGGTGGGCTACTTTATGGTAGCAAGTCAGGCGAAACATCGATTAATGGTCCTACCACCGGTTGAAACCACTATACGCGACAACCCTAAGCATTTGGCTAATTGGTACCAAATAGCTATAACTAAGATACGCATCAGGGCTGCCACAATGCGACAATCTACACAATAACGCTTATTTATCCTTGAAAGTGATTTTAGTGCTATTGTCATTATCCAATTACCCGAAGATTTGACTGATAAGACTTTAATGGGAATTGTCTAGTTTACTTAATAATGAAGGTACTTTAGGTACCGGCCAATAACTACGTATTTACATGTAACTATCTAGGAAACAAGCTTAATAGATAAATTAAATCTATTTGCAGTGGTAGACCTTTACGTATTAGGCAACATATATATATAGAGGTAGGTCGAAGAAAGTGTAGATGGACTGTGTGGTGGAAAATATGATTGCAAAATAAGTTGATATGGAAATAACAGCAGATAGAAATCAAAGTAAGAGAATGACATGTTCCACCGTCCCCACTTACACTTACCACAGGTGGTATGAACACATAATATTATTATTAAGAACGGTTGTACACTCACGGGTTTTTTTATCGGAATTGCTCCGACCAGTTTCAGACACGTTTGGTGTCCTTCTTCTGGGAGCCACGTCTACCGCAAGCTCCTCGCGCAACGAGCTTCGGCACGTAAGTAGTAACGGTTCACGTATTCATAGAGCATTAAATAACCTCTATAATTTCAGTAAGTTTTTACCAAGATAGAGAAAAATTTTACATAAGTACTCTTACATAAGTAACTCTCACGCACTCCGAAACAGGACCTCTTAATAACCCTTTATGAATCTCTTGTCCAAATATGTCCTATTAACAAATGGACTGACCAATAGGGCAGGATTACAATAGGTACTATGTCGTTCATCGTTGTATGAGAAATGTTGGATATTCTTCATCTATTCCTAGTCTTGTTTTGAGACATAAGATGATCTATTGGGGTAATGAATCATTTTAGTCTTCATCTAGCCGGCTTTTTGAATGATGGGGCAGCGTCAATGAAAGCGACAGTATTCATATATTTTTTAAAGTTGAAAGGTAGATGTTTTTGATTTGTATTAAGTATTATAATATAGTATATATTTTGTACTCTCATATTATTTTTTCTGAACAATATGCTAGGATTTATTAGCTGTATGTTTATGAATAAGTACATTTTTATATTCAGAATGTACCTTTATTTAGACAATTTAGATTCCTTCGTAATATTTTATCAAAAACGGAAAATATTACGAATCGCATTTCTCGCATTTTTTGGCGAATAATGTCTAATTTGTTTCTATGAAATTGGTTTAGGTATACAAATTTGATGACAGACTGTCTAAGTAATAGATCAGTAACAAATACTTTGGCAGTATAAAAATATACCTTATCATTTTGGTTTTACGGTTCCATTTGTCGCGGAAACCTTAAGTGATAAGATATCCTCTTTAGCAACATCAAATATATCTCCCGTTTTTAATAAGGCAGTACTTTCGCATTAACCCGTGGTCATTGCATTCAGGGCAACACAAAGGTTGCTATTTTTCACCCAAAGATAACGTCCCGACCTAGACAGCTAAGCAAAAGGGCTGTCTTATTAGAGTTTCGCTCTTTGCCTATGGGACCACCATGGGAGAGACTCTTATTACTTAGGGCTGGTTTTACGGTTGACTGATAACATTTATCTGACGGATATGTTTAATATTTAGTCAGATTTTGTGCAGGTATTTTGTAACATGTCAATGTTGTTGACAAATTTCTTTTAGTATATTCTTTTTAACTGGATACACCTAAAATACATGAAGTTATGAATTAAGTTTCATCAATAAATTATTAAAGAACATATTTCTTACGTACTAACTGCTTTAGTTTTAATTCTAAAAATATTTCCGTATTTCAAAGCTGGAGACTGATACAACATTTGTTTTCTGGCAACTGTGTTTTTGTTAAAATAAGTTTAGTAAATTTCACCAACTTTTTGCAACTCATTTTCGCCCACTGCAGGGCAGAAGCCTCCCCCCTCTTACGACACTCATGACTTATCCATCTCGTTAACCCTTAGTCAAAACTTAACGGTGACTTTTCTAACCGTCCACAGTTTACTCGACATGTCGTGTTTAGCTGTATCACATTTGTTACTGTTTAGATGAGGGTACTTAGCAAAGTGTGGGATTTTGAATGTACTCTTATTATTTTGAATAGTGTTTTGTCACGGGTTTTGTTTTCCATCAGACAGATTACAAATGTTTAACTTGGTATAAGGTATATAGGCTATTTTTGTATGTGTAAATATTTACTCTATTACGTTAATATTATTTAGTAATGGCGGTTTTCGTGAGATAAAATAATATATTATGTAATTAAAACACTGAATACATTATAGATATATATATATACATTCAAGCGCAAAAGCTTTTGCGCTTGAATGTTTTTTTTATGATAAAAATCGTTATTACTAAAGTACGAGCAATTAGCACAAGGTTTCTGTACTTTGATAAATTTTCGAGTCAAAACTGACAAACTTGTCAAGTTAACCAAGTTGTTTTTAATGATATAAGGTAACAGGACAAGCACGACACTTGCCTGAAGGTAAGCGATGACGTCTACCTATTACAGATATAGCGGTATGCAAAATTCTGGACTGCCAGAATTTTGCATGTCACTGCACTGCGCCTGTCACCTTGAGACATAAAGATGTTGAGTCCCACATGCCCTGTAATTTCACTGGACACCTTGCCATTCCAACCAAAAATATTCCTATTTCACGGCTGAAAATTAATTGGCAATGTTGTGGTACCGCCCCAGGCGGACTACCGGAAGTCCTACCACTTCAAGTGCGCAAATTTCTACATAATTATATCTGTGGTGCGTGAAGTGAGTGCACCAAAAAAAAACTATGATATTTAAAAAGTTGCGTCATGCCGCAGATCCTGAAACAACTAAAATGGTCTACTTAATATTCTTAAAATGAGCATTAGTCTCTGAGATTGGTCTATTTATAGAATTGGCATTGCTCTATTCTTAAAATAATTAGTACTAAATACCGGCAAAATGAACTAACTACCTATCTAATATTTCAAGACATTCTCAACTAACATTCTGGCTAAAGGTCACCCATAAACTTGCTCACAATCCACTATGCATAAGACTTATGTATCCACGTCTAATACCATACCTGGCGTTCGTAAAGTGTAAACCTATCGCCAATTACCACCAATTACCACCTCGGGAACCCATCAGAACTTATCTCGGATCTTAACGAAACATTTAATTTGATTAGCATTAAAGGCATCGATGGATTGATTAATGAATCCGTGGTGGTTGTAAGGGCTTATGCTTACTTATGTTTATAGATTGTGGCTTTTTGGATTTGGATTTTGGCTTTTACCGTTGTTGTACCGTTTAGATTTATGACAAATTATTTGAGGCTCGTTGGTACTCATAAACGCAATTTAATTCAGAGTTTTATCTCAGCTATATCAATTTCACGAACTTTGTGTTTGTGAATACCATTTTAGCACTTTTCTATCAAATTCATTGAGAAACTTTCCGTTTTAAATAAAATAGGCATGATGCGCCACACGGCTTCGCCCGCTTTATAAGTTTCCTGTGTTAATCCAGGTTAAAAAGTACCTGAATGCCAAATTTCATCCAAATCCGTTCAGCTATTTTTTTGCGTGAAAGAGTAACAGTTATCAATCCATCAATCAATACTATATAGTATATAATTTATATAATTGTATAATTTATATATTGTATATAATTTACATAGTTCTCCTTGAAAATATTGTCTGTGTGTATGAAATTCTGCATCATGCAGGCAATATTTTCCGCGATGCCAGAATCAGGTGCACATTCTTTTTCATCAAACATCTTAAATTTTAACTCTCAACATAATATTTTGCATTTATAATATTAGTACGTAAGTAATACTTTGGCAAACGTAGCGTAGGACGTTCTCAGACTAGGTGGAGCGATGATATTCGCGAGCTCGCTGGCAAGAGCTGGATGAGAGTAGCCGAGGATCGTGCTCAGTGGCGTGAATTTGGAGAGGCCTATGTCCAGCAGTGGACAAGTATAGGCTGATGATGATGTAGTACTAGTAGGTAATATTATATTTTCTGTGCTATTATTAGTAGGATGATAGGATTTATTCGTTAATTTCGTTATTTTAAACCACA
The DNA here is from genome assembly GCA_954871355.1 of Cabera pusaria. Classification (NCBI taxonomy): domain Eukaryota; kingdom Metazoa; phylum Arthropoda; class Insecta; order Lepidoptera; family Geometridae; genus Cabera; species Cabera pusaria. The sequence goes on from OX940905.1 coordinate 8,890,019, forward strand.
TACTGAAAAAATCATCAAGCTGTACCGCAAGCTGCCTATAAGCAAATTATAAAATTTAGCACACAAGATAATCATATCTATTTTCTTTCTGCTTTGTCTCATTCGATGAAATATACCTATAGGTACCTGTTTATTGTGAATGACCGGTTTATACCATTTTATCACAGTAAAACTCTTTCCAAAATCCAAATGTATTTAGTGCATTTATAAACTTTCGTATGTACGTAACCTAATGATTAAAGGTTTAGGTTAATCCCTGACCTTACGCGGATTACATTTACTTTATATACGCTGTATACATTTACTAATCTTCAGCACAAAGGACCTTGTCGCAATCAATCAAATACACCTTATTGGTTTATAGCCAAGTGAAATAGTCGTTTAATTTACTTTGACAAAGGTCTCAAGTGATATATTAACTTCCATAATGTGTCCATAATGTATCTTGTTAAAGCTTGTTTCCAATAAAAGCGTTTGGTGTAACGTCATCGGTTTACATACGCACAGTTATTTATTAGGTTTAAGTACCAGATTTAACATATTTACCATGAACGATGTTTACTTTATCTATTTTATATGTTAAATCATAAATGCTTGTTGTGAATCATTCAAATTCTTTGAAGAAACGCGGTGATCGCTTAGTACATACAAACTTATTTATCTGTAGAATTGTGATAACAGCTATGGTATTACAGCCTTTGATGTTGTACTCAATTTAGAGTCACGGTATTAGATAAAAAAAACATTAAGGTAGATAAAGAGGAACGTGCTTCAAGACCTTGCTTCTTGACAAATTTCATGATTCTAGGTCAACGGGAAGTACCCTATAGATTTTGATTCCCTTGTGAAATCGCAAAACATGCGAAAATATACGACATAAACGGTCATATCTTTTGATCGCGTTGACTTATAAGTTCCGTAGACCCGAGTATTTGGTATAAGTTTTAACTTGATATCTCTACGTAGTCTACGTTTTCCTTAGAAAAAGGGGTTTTGACAGACAGTTAGACAGACGGATAATAAAGTGATCCTTTAAGGGGTCCTTTTTTCCTTTTGAGGTACGGAACCCTAATAAAAAGTTCTAGTTTTATTTCCATTTATGTGTTTAGAGACAAATCACTAAGTGCATTTATTCCATATGCAAGATTAAAACAGCAAATACTTAAAATGCTATTCTTGGTCTTAACCCTGGAACAGTATTGGGCGAGTCAGACGAAATGTCTTGCCTTTTATCAGTGATTCATCAGCCTAAAACAGCGGGTCGCTCATTACCATTAGTTAATATGCGGGTAGTGCTGTTAGGAGCTAGACGTGGATTACAAATCTTATCAAAATCCTGATAAATTTATACGCTGACACATTCCATTTGCTCGCTCCGTCGATAAACATCGGGGAACCTGAATCTGGTAACAGATTGCTCTAATCGTCTACTGTAACAGCTGTCTGTTTATTCTTCCATTTTGAGTAATTTGTAACGCTTCAGTGTCTTACTTACGCACTACTTCAACGGTTTCATTTTGTTGAATTACGTGACCTGCAAAAGAGCCAATGGTATTCAGTATAAGACATGTGACAAATTGAGAGGTGCAGTATTATGCTGAGAATATGCCAGAACTACCTATATGTAATGTATATCTCGCAATCAGATAGCTTAATTAGCCGTTCAATTAACAGCCTAGCCTTTTAACTAAACAGCGCCGTTCAACTAGATTCCTGAATGATATCCAGCCATAGCGTTTGTTGCAACATTTAATAAACTGGCTGGCTAATGCTTAGGCCAATTATATACGAAATAAAGAAGTATATTTAAAAAGATTATTAAACGGAGAAAAAGAGAGAGAGACTGAGAGCTACTTAACATCTTTATGATACTCTAGGCATACTATTGCATTTACTGATTATATATTTTATTTTTAAGTAAATGACGTTTACAACCTCCTTAATAGATTTTTGTACCTACATTGTCTATTAAACAAACGTACAAGATTATGTTTGATGTATATACCCATTAATAGCTCTAGATTTTTGTAATTACCTATAGAATTTACGTCATTGTCGATTGAAGTTGTCCATAATTATGTTACTGATACCTCACGGTATGAAGACCTACACGAGTAAGACCACGTAACATAGCTAGTTGTATCATTATGTTAATATCTGCATAAATACTTCAATATTCCGTCAGTCAATCTTGTTATGTGCAAATTCTTGTCTTAATCTTAACAACAAAAAAAATCTGCCTCGCAAACTAATCTAAATCAAATCTACGTAATACAATTACAATAAATTAATTCGCTTATTCAAATAACTTCTGTTACTTCAATCAAATTCCATAATGGCTTGATAGAGATCTCGTATCCTTGTTACATTTCTAACGTTAGAGCTAGACGTATGAAATACTTGTATGACATAACTTGTCCCCTCAGGCATCGCTCACACAATGCACTAAAACCACTTTAATTAAGCACCTAAGAAAAATATTCAAAGTTCTTAATTAAAGGTGTTAAGGATGCAAATCGTAAAAAAGTTACACATCCAAATGATTAACGAGCACGGCACGTGCTACCCAAAGGCAAAGATACAAATGCAGCTGCGTTACCAACTATTGTTACATTAACTAGTATAGATAGCTCCAATGCTTTAGTAGGTGTAAGTTTGTAAGAAGTTGCGCCACTAAATCAAATTGCACTCAATTAAGATAAAGCGCCTGGAACGACAGCTACGGACAATAGTGCGTATGACTAATACAGTTTTGTTTGGCTAACCGAATTACAACGAGGCACGGGGCTGGTCGAGTGAATTGAATTCCAATCAATATATCAGTCTATTAGTTACATAAATCAATAAATCGAGCTTGAATATGTATGCGTTCTGGCTTGGATTTAATCAACTGCTCCAGATTGTATCGCCGAAAATGGTTTACTGTTACGGAGTTTGGAAACGATTTCATTGACAAGTCTGGATTTATTTTGTGCATATCAATGGGCTTGGATTCGTACATGTTGTTTGCCAAATTAAGATTTGAACATTACATTCTAATAAACGTACTATAAGAATATGTGTCGGAAATACTATTCTTGCATCTTTTCAAGCTATGTCTCATTATCATTAACACAATTACAGCCTTATTTCCATAGGGATCAGCATAAAATATCCTAATTTAAATCACATACAATCAAATTCAAAAGCCTTATTTGAATCCGGAAACCTTTTCAACGAAAATAATTTGATTTTTCGAATTGAAATTCCAAAAGTTTCCGATCGGCGCATTGTAAATTGCAAAGATCCGAGTCGAAGGGAAAGTCCAAGAAAGGGAGTCCACTTTTTCGAATAATTTTAAATAGTCATACAGACCTTCTTTAATTTATCCCACTCAGTGGCGTGCGTTAGAAAAGGAGTGGACTAGCACAGACTGCTGATAATGATGATGATGGCGATCTCGGTGTGACCTGTTAAACTTTAATCTTTCATCAATAGCTGACGATCGACCAACCATCACTTTGTCAGAGGTCAGAGCTCTAATAAATCTTGCATTACTTCATCGAACCAAGCGTCCTATCCAACCCCATTGCGCATAATCCTTTTACCAATAATCTGCTACCTTTAATTATCATTACACAAACCTGATTAATTATGCACACTAGGTACAAATTCTTGTATTATGGACAGCCTATGCAGTAGCAATATACTTCATTTACGATTCATAAATAGGACCGCTTGTGCTAACCTTTGTGCTGGTTGATTGCATTAATAAGGTAATTCCTTGTTAGAATGGCAACTAAATCTAATTGTTTGTACAATTCTATGTCAAAAGCTAACGACCAGGAAGTTTATAATGCAGCACAGCCCTTGAGAGTAAGCCTATTTCTAAGCCTGCGTGTTTACCATCCTAGACAACATCATCGCACCAGGCGAAATAGTGCTCAATATGATACAAAAAATATACTTCACGAATATTTTTTTACAAGACATTAAATAATGGTTAGTAGAGGATATGCAATTTTATATTTATATAGAAATATCGTCCTACATTTTTGGTATGTTACACTATCTGTTTAATCCATCTTATCTGTAATACTATCACACCTGTACATTAAAATATATAAAGTATTATTATATAATCTGATATCTGATGTAATTAAGTTATTAGATGCTCTCCAAAGCCTGAAATATTTGTACCCGTCGTAAGTGTAAGTATACTTAAGATATACGCATGACGTAGACCCAGTGACGTGTAGCATGCCTTGGGACAACTAGACTGCTTATTTACAAAGTCTTGGGTGCGCCGAGTCAAGGCGAAGGGTCATAGAGAGAAAGGCACGGTGCCACTATGACCAATCATAATGGTAACAATTAGCTAACTAGTCAAGGTGACCGGATGTCCAGGCTCACATTTTTGTTAGGAGTGTCAGTCAATATTCGTGACCCAGCTAAAGTTTGGACAGCTTCGCGTTATTATGATTGAATGCTTAGTTTTGGACAGGTTACGAAAGTTACGAGGGAAATGCATTAAGTTATTAGACCATAGAAATTTTTTGCTGATGCTACACATTTTTCAACCGACTTCCAAAAAGAAGGAGGTTCTCAATTCGTCTGTATGTTTTTTTTGTGTGTATTAGTTTACACGATTAGTCCGTCAATTGTGAACCCATTCGAATTATTATTTTTGTAATCGGTAGGGTATTTCCAAAGGTCCCATTGTAATTTCATCGACATCTGATCAGTATCTCCAGAGATATGATAATAAACGTCTCAAAATTGCTACTGAAATTGACTCGCGGGGCATTGAAGTCGGATGTTTTAGTTTTTAAACTATCTTAATTATTTATATGTATATCTGATAGGCTAGCTAGTGATTGACCACTGTGCTGATGTGGCCGAACTTGGCAAATACGGTAGGCATAGAATAGACTCTCACGGGCTATGCTGCCGGAACCACAGATTATACAATATTTACTACGTAAAACACCGTCAGGTTATGACGACAAATTTTCTGCTTGATAAGTAAGTTACTTTTTCGTAGCAAGTTAGGCGAAACATTCAATCAATCTTGTCCACCTGTGGAAGAACACCCATGCTAGGATTTGAACCGGCGACTTCCCGCTAGAAGTCATACCATCTATAATTTACGCCAATGGGCCGTTAAACTATAATGTGATGTAAATTAATGTACCTAGTACAAACGCGGTGTAGTATCTTAAAATTTCGGTCGTCCAACTGCTGCAATGTTGGTCGCATATATAATTACTTATACTATTATTTATTCGGTGATATAGTCAAGATCGCAGGTTGAATGAGGATTACTATTCTCTATACTCTAAAGACTATAGAAACATTATGAGCCATTGGAATTCAGGCAAAGCTCGAGAAGTTAGGTCACACAGCTGACATTGTGCGTTGATCCACATTCAAGACCAGTTTGGACTTGTAGTACATAAAACTATAGCATATTGTTGTTCCATATCTATAATCTAATACTGAATTTATGTACTCCAACATAGTTATTGCAGAATCTGTATAGGATATGATGAGGGTGATACTTTGTAGTAATAACATTTAATAACAGACCGCTACATCAAAGAACTTTTACTCAAATTCTAAGATTTAGAAATGTATGCAGATTTTTAAGTAAAATACTATTCTCTAATTACTAAAAGTGTGATGGAAGTCAAACCTTTGCTTATCCAAAGTTTTAAAACACAATAATAAAACAAGCGATAATTTAAAAACGTTTTTAGGGTTCCGTACCCAAAGGGTAAAACGGGACCCTATTACTAAGACTCCACTGTCCGTCTGTCTGTCTGTCTGTCTGTCTGTCTGTCTCTCTGTCTGTCTGTCTGTCTGTATGTCTGTCTGTCTGTATGTCTGTCTGTCTGTCTGTCTGTCTGTCCGTCTGTCACTAGGCTGTATCTCATGAACCGTGATAGTTAGACAGTTGAAATTTTCACAGATGATGTATTTCTGTTGCCGCTATAACAACAAATACTAAAAACAGAATAAAGTTAAAAATAATAGAGGGTCCCCATACAAGAAACGTGTTTTTTCGGCATTTCAATGTAACGCCATCTATGAACGCTTAGTTAGGTAAACGTCGCATAGATGGCGTTATATTTAAATGTCGATCCCTAACACCTTTCTTAGACATTAGATGGCGTTATAAGAAATAAAATGTTTATTAATTTTTACTTATTGCTGGCGAAAAATGATGGCGGTATTTTTTTCTCGATCTTATAAAATACTGTAGTGTGGTACGGAACCCTACGAGTGCGAGTCCGACTTGCACTTGGCCAGTTTATTTAGAAATAAGCTTTGTTATTACTATATCTAGTATATCTACTAATCTAGGACCAGATTAACTCAAGACAAATCCATCGGCTCACATACGTCAGGCTTATCAGGTGTAGTTAAGGATCTCTGGTGGTCACCTTCTGGATTCATCATCAGACGAGCTTGATGATATCATAGCATTGCATTTTCAACCAATTTATATGTACGCAATATTTCAGCTCAATTAAACACCGAACACTACACCAAATCTATATCTAAATAAAAGCTTGTAGAAATTGATATTAGGTATACTAAGGAAATTATTACAATAGAGTTCCTACGCTCTTCCATCCGTGTAGTGTTAACAGAAACTTTGAGGATTAGCAGTAAATACTATAAAAAATTCAATAACGGTAGAAGCTGGTTACGAACAACGATGACGAGTTTATTTTAGGGTATGATTTCTATATTCTGAAGAAATCTATCAAAATTGCTCGAGTTTCCAAATTTTGTTCAGCTTTTTGAACACGAATGTTCAAAAATCGAGCGTTTGCATTTTATTTATACTTGCTTACTTGTTCTCTGCCTGCTCTAAATCAATCCTAACATCAAATATAACTTCTATCTGTGGGGCTATACTTAAGTTTAAGCCGTTGAAGAATAACACGCATTCACAAATACCTTTTGAGTAGTTGCTCTCAATACTTCCTCTGACAATGGCGGGACGGTTTCGACATATGATATGATTAGGACTATTGTTAACATATTACCTACTCAATACATTGCATAACATGCCTAGAGCGTGTGTGTTTTTTGATGTCGGTTGGATAGCATGTGTTATCTCAAATGAGAGAAAGGTATTGGTAATTTAGACCATGTTTATAATTACCAACCATCATGTTACCATGTACCAACTTACACAGTTTTTACAATAAAATATATTCTATTCTATTATATATATTATATATCTGTTGATTTATTTTTATTAGCTTTTTATTAGCTTCACCTGTATGTTTGTATGTTTGTAACCGACTTCTTTGGGCGCGATTTTGACCTACTTTAAACGGCCAGGTTTCGTTCAAACTTTGTAGATTTATCGAGGACCGATGACAATACACTAATTTAATAAAATATTATTCCAATTTTGAACTAAAAAGTAGAAAATAAATAATAGTTTTAAAAAACTAAAAAACACGCTTTTTATAGAAAACCGAACTAAAAAATAGAAAATAAATTTTAATACATTTAAATTAAGAGTAGTGTTAAACATGTCAATAAATATAAATTAATAATAGTATGAATAATAAATTTTAAAAAAATATTAAAAAAAGCGTGGGGATCTTTTAAGATATTATCAAAATGATAATCACTCTACTCATGTCTATCAATAAAATATTTATAACTATTGACACCATGCACCTCACGCTTTTTTTTAAATATTTTTTTTTAATTCACACTATTATTAAATTATATTTATTGAAATCTTTAACACTATTCTTAATTTAAATTTATTTAAAAAAAAAACTATTTTTTAGTTCGGTTTTTAAGATTTATTTTAGTTGGCATTTTGCCAACCGTTAATAGCTTAACTATTCTCAAAAATCTGACAAGTATCGGTTAGTTACTTTTTGATTAGACAAAGACAGATGGATAGAGTTCTAGAGATTATCAAATCTGCGATTGAACTTGTACCCAGTTCTATCGCAGATTTGATAATTTTATTGTAATGATAGCACATGTTAAAACATGATTTTATGTTTATTGATATACTTGTCGTCTAAATATTGACTTTTTTCTTCCTTCGCGCGACATTCTTGCAATGGAGAGCTTTGTGTGCCAAAATATATTTTCTGTTACTAGCCAGAAGTCGATCACTTTTCATCTTATCTGGTAACCTTCCTTGCCCTGTTACAGAACATCACAGGAAAAAACTCAGTAAGCATAAACATCCGCAATCCACAAAGAATTTCCGACAAATAATACAAACGGGAACTAAACATTCTTACCAATAGCACGTCACTGTCTGATACCTACCTCGATAGCAATCTTCGATCCAATCTATCTTAAGGCATGAAAGCGTGATAACTAAATCAAACAACAATTAACAACAGCCGGATACATAATTTAAAAATGATAAATCAGTTTTTAATCAGCCTTCATTAGAATGGTTATTTGTATTTTCCGATATTCTCGCGTCACGTTGGAATGATTTAGTTTCAATATGCGTGGACGGCTCCGGCTAAAAAGGTCTACAGTTAAGGACAGTTGTTAAGCTTGGAACAAAAGGCAAGATTCTTAGACATGAAAAATATTAACCGTTAAAATAAAAATAATCGTATAGAACTTAAGTGTTTTTGTTACATATTTACAATCTCGGCCATTCAAGATTTAACCGCACTTGACTGACTTGTCAAACATCATTTGTATCGTGCTTGTCTGAAAGTGAAGGTCATCGGCAAGACGATACGCTGGAAAACCAATATCTGTCCAATCCATAAAAAGCAACTGTTGAAACAGTTGCTCTTCATGGAAACGAGCTGAGGCGTCTTCCAAGCTAGCTAGCACCGAACTTCATGCTGAAACTTGACGAACTGATTAGTGATATATGTGCCTATCTTTGTTAAGGACCTAGGTGGTTTAAGCCACGACCGTATTCTAACAATTATCACCCATTTGTTTAAACTAGGAATCACATAAAGGATTAAAGTCTAAAGATTGATCTGATCAGCTAATGAGAATTTCTTCCGAATATCAGTTACTGTTCTACAGGAATAGAGCGGTGCTGTACCGTCTGTCCAGCAAAGTAATTTATCCCTATAGCTTGTTTATTATTGCTTATAAACTCAGTCCTTTTGCTGGTGGATTTATTTTACTGCAAAGCTGTACATATGCGTTGAAATATGACTATTTTTCTCGTAAAATCTATGCGAAATTTATATTCTGCTATGGAAATTGTGAAATTTATTAGTTACATTTGTAACAATCTAATCATTGTCATAATCTTGTCCTTACTCCAATTTATATGGGGACGGCGCATATTTTCTTCTGAAACTGTGCACTAGTTTAATTTGCCACTCTTTCATATTCATTTCTTACATATATTCTGAGAGCCAGTTCCTATTCTACGCCTAGCGTGCTACCATTGTCGACCGCATACCGCATCATCACTTACCAACTGGTGAGGTAGTTGTCAAACGCTAGCATACGATATATCATCTACCTACAATTCATTCGTCACTCTCCTAATAGCATGAATTTCGCCCCCTTCCCTTCTTATAACATGTCCTTTTGGCCTTTGTTTTGTGACATCCTATTGTGTCCGAGATTGGAAAATTGACTTTCATGACACTTTAACACTCATTACTTAGGCATCGGCCTGCTTTTTGAATACACCGCTAGGCTTATAATTTACTTGATATCGATTGAGTGATAAACTACAAACTATTAACTGCTTGTAAAAGTCTTAATTGAGTTCCAAACAAGTATAGGTCGATCGAACTTTGTTATAAAAATGTAAGTAGTGTAGAGTATTGAAAGTTTAATTAGACATGATCTTCTCTGTAAGGAGGTAACATCACCATATTCGCTATGTTATGTCTCATTACCTACTTTTTACTCACGACGATACTGACATAATCCACGGTACGGCGCTTAGGCCGGCGGTTAAGTATATGACAATATGTGTACAAAAAACGAATGTTCCTGTTTATATAAAGTGTCCAGTGTAACAGGGCACGTGAGACTTTTTACACATCTTTTTATCTTAAGGTAACAGGCGCAGTGCAGTGGCATTTTTGTATGCCGCTGTATCTGTAATAGGTAAACGTCATCGTTTACCATAACGCAAGCGTCGTGCTTGTCCTGTTACCTTATATCATAAAAAAATACTGCCAAAACGCCTTATAACGGATTAAAATTTCTTTACACGGTTTGTACTTGATCAGTGAGTAAATGAAATATGTCGATAACTCGCAAGAGGACGCTGAAATGAATGATGTTCAACATATTAATTACGTTTACGTTTTTTCAATTATATTTCTGGTACCATCACACCTTAAGTTCAATAGTATTACAACTTTGTATAATAATAATAATGTGCCGCATTAAATTAACGTATGCTGGCAATTAATAGAAGATGTTGAAAGTTTTTAAACAATTCGCCTCGGGCCTTTGAGGCTTCGGAAATGCATCTAGGCACGCTAGGAGTTATAGGGTTACCAGTACATATTTTGCTATTGTAGCTATTATGAGCAAAACTGTCTGAATTGTCCCATTGTAGAGTTATCTAAGGTCTCCCTTTATTTCACTTGTCGCGATTTTAGGCTGTTTTGTCCATTTTAAGTCCAGATTGTCATATGTATAGAAAAATGGTTTGCAAATATTGACAACTTACATACGAATGTTGCAAGTAAAATAAAAGCTTGTGATAAGCAATACACTTTTGTAAACAATTTAGATTTATATGATTCCTGTATATATCATAGACAAAAATAGTAGTTTTATAGTTTTTCCCAGAAACAGTAAAGGTCGCACAATGACGAGTTGTTGACATCCCTGACGGTTATTAGTCGTTGTAGTTCTCTGTAACTTCATGTTAGTGTGGGAACAAATACCAGTGTAAAGGTTGTCGAAGTTGCTAAATCAAGAAGCGGATGCTAATCTTCGTAGAAATATTTAGGAGCGTCTTTGTCGTTATTGACGTTTGGTTGAAGGGTTAGGATAAATGCGCTGTATGGATTCTACAAATTTCGTCTTAGTGCCGTTCCGTTTCCCTAATCCAGACAAGCACAATTCCATTTAGATTAGACGGTATCGTCACTAGTATTAATGTAAATCCTTTTCTCATTTTATCTACCATGCCACCGTCGATGCTCAACATAAATATAATTTCCATCCTAAGATTGTCTGGAAGAGATCGCTTTCAGTGATAGGACCGTCCATTATACCGGTAATTTAGGTAGTGCAATAATGTTTGTTTCTTTTCCTCAATTGTGTTGTTTAACAACAAGTGGCATAAATACTAATTAAGAAAGCAACTCAAGTTTGTCCGTCTGCAATAATAATAATACAATTACAAACCAACTTCCAGGAAGGAGGCAATTCGTAAGTTAATTTTTTTAGTTTATGTTTGGGAGAGTTACGTTAAATTACATATATAGCAGGATTTCCAACATTATTTTTTTGTTCGAAAGAATTTTATACCGAAATGTTGTACCATTGTAAATTAATCGAGATCTGATGAGTAGCTATCTTCAGAGATTTGAATATAATCACCTCAAACTTGCTACTGAAAATAACTAATGCTGCACTTGAAGTTGGTTTAAATCGTTTTTTAAACGATCTTAAATTATTTACTTATGATCATGAAACCATAGTATATACAATATAAAATATAAGTTGTTGCTGTTGACAGAAAATTAAGTCTCTTGTCGACGAGGAAATAAATTCTCGATTAAATATATATCAGGTAATTGTTGCTAACGTATTAAGAACTAGTTGTGTCCCGTGGCTACGCGTTGCAAATTACTTGTAAAAAGTTTACTACCCTATGTATTATAGTCTAGGTTATAAACTACGTGTGTGCCAAAATGTATCGCAATCCGTAGTTTTTTTGTGCGAAAAAGTAACAAACAACCATGTATCCATCCTCACAAACCTTCGCATTTAAAATATCAGTAGGACTTCTTTGGTTTGTTTAAATTGCTAGCAAATATAGTACCTATTAGAACTATAAAATAGAAAGAGTCCTTAAGAACTTATTCCTTGAACTTAGTCAATGGAGATTCTACAGCGTTTACCAATAAACTAATCTAAAAGAATGGAGTTCCACCTTCCTAGGTAAGTACCTTAATTATCGCTCTTCCAGATATATTAGCAAGCTCTAAGCTTAATTATACGATTGATATTTCCATTTTAGTCCCGCAAGTTGCCATGATGTCTGCCTCCATACCATAATGCGTGTTTCTATCGATTAGACCGTTTAATTCCAGCTATAAGTTACCATTTAGAATTATCTCGTTTAAAGCCGACTGAGTTCCTTGCATGTATTCAAGGAAGAGTTGTAGCACTAATGATTATGTTGTTATTTATTTTGTACCATTTGTTCTTTGTTTGGTGTAGTAAATGTACTTATAACTAGAGCCGGTACAATTGCAAGGCGGTGTTTTATCCACCTGATATGTAGGTACCTAAAATACTTACTTAATACTTGACCGCCTACAACTCTCGCAAAGAGTGGATACGACTGCGATCTATATGAGACGCATTTGTCTGGCACTGGACAGTAATGACATGTGGCGCTGGAGAACTGACATTAGTTTTTTTTAAATATCTTATAGGCTAGCGTTTGACCATCATCTCGCCTGGTGGTAAGCGAAGATAGTGAACACGTGCTAGGCCTAGAATACTCGTGATTTTCAAGGGCTGTGGTGCTGCCGGAAAACCGTAAGGTTATGGCGTCAGATTTTGTCCTTGATGGTTGTAAGCTACTTTAAGTTTAATGTAGATAGCGCAACTGTCCTGAACAGTCTGCCGAACTGACTGAAAAGCATGCATGTATGGAAGATGGTTTCGAATAGTTGCACTGAATAAGACTAGAGTCAGTAAGTAGTCCAGTGCCTTATTGTCTCAGTACCGTCTTTCATTTCCAGACAAATACGATTACATCTTAGACAGCAAATCCACTTAACACCAGGTGAGATAAGCAGTTAAGTGCTTGTCTGTCCATAAATAACTACCAACACCGTTACTCTCGACATAAATACCATGTTTTCTGACATCATAATTATATCGTTGTGAAAGTGTAGAGTAGCCCAGAATTTTTAAAGGCTTTTCTGTGTCCAGTAGTGAGATTAACAGTTCCTTTGCAAGCCATGACAAACGGCAATTTATGACGGTTTAATCAATCGTTATGTTTTAGCAACACATAGTAGTCACAAATAGTAAATCTACGCAGAATTTATTTATCCCACCTGTCTTAATATATATTCAACTCCATGCCAACTCTTGTAGTCTATAAACAGCCTCAGGAAAATACCTTGCTCTATTTCATCGAAAATTAGATGCCGAAACGCGATGTAAACATCCTCCAGTGTTACCAGCATAATCGTAAGCGGGCCGCGTGTCTAACGTCGCATAATAACACGTCCGGACGCTTCGGCCGCCGTCGCGCGACTAATCAATTGGCATGCGCGCGTGATGTCTTCATCAGTCGCCTGGGGCGGTTCCGCCCTGCGCTTGCGCATCTATGGTACTAATATGGTGGTATGTTGTATGGCTAATATAGTTGTTATTACGGCAGGTGAAATGCAAAGGTTTTTTTTGCAATAAATACCGATAGATACCTTATACGAGCTAGGCCGCGCGGCTTCCCCCGCGTTAAAAAGTATCCTATGTCCTATTCTACCCTATTTATTGGCTATTATCATATCTGTGTTAAATTTTATTTTAATCATTCGAGCCGCTTAGTCGTGAAGAAGCCACAAACAAATATACTAGCTGACTTTCGCATATATAAAATATTATATATGCGAAATGGTGACGGTGTTAATTCACTATCGATCTTGGTAACTTTCTGTTGTGTTATTCTCTTTGGTCCGTGACCTAAAGATCAGATGTAAAATATATATCTGACACTCATTATCTTAAACTTAATTATTTCTACAGTATTACATCACTAGGCCTTTTCCGATGACATTGTTCTATAAACAATGTCATCAGAAACGAGCCTTAGTTTTTTACAAAAACCTTACGCCATACACATTTCTAAGTCGCACCAAAGGCCAACAAACACAAACTTAGAGTTAATAAATAGTACAGAAAGTGGCCACTTAAAGGAATCACAGTGAGGGCAACAAATCCGAGCAAATTGAACAGGATCGGCAATTACTGAAGACAATGCGTGCGTGAGAGCTGCGCGCACGCACTTGCGAATTGGACTCGTTACTCGAGAGGGTAATTAGGGTATCTTCCCACGGTCAAACAGGTGGGTTAGATTATTTTACGATGAGAGGGAAATATATGCTAAAATTAAGCTAGAGCATGGTGGGATTAAGCAACTCACCTCTATAAATGGACTGGTTGTCCCATATAAGTGACAGCAGCATTTCAAGCGCAACCGCGAGTATTAGCACCGTCATTAGAAAATTTCAGTCCGCTACTGGACATAGGCTCTCCTATATACGAACTAACTGCGAGTGTTCATCAAGCGAGCGTCTTGCCTGTCCTTATATCATAAAAAAATGATGTCGTCGTATCGATTTTACTAAGTAAATATTTCTCGATCTTGTGATCTTCTACCGCCACCTTATAACATTTGTACAACAGTATAAAGTGGCATATCCTATAAATTGTTACAAAATTTGTCAAATAAAACGGTGGATTTACTAGAATTTCCTATAAACGTGTAAACGTCGGGGAAACCTATTAATAATCGATTAATAGTGCACCGCCGGAGAGTAAATCATATCTTGGTGAAGGCTAACATAAGAAATATTTCACAAAATAGAGCACGATTTAAATATCGGTATGTTCTAAATCAACCACCTACTTCAGTACCTACCCAACCGCCGGTATTAATAAAATGTTAATCGAGAGGATACATATAATTTATCAACAGTAGGAACATTAACCCTCTTGCCACGACCCTGACATTAACATCTACGTTTTCATTCATAGAACATCAAAATGTTAAAGTGAAAATTTCTTTAGCGGCGTTGTGCACTTTTCTTGGGATGGGTAAAAAATTTTAAACTCGCGTCAGGGTCACATGTCCTGATCGTAAGACGAAAATTCGTAAGACGGAGCGCAGGGCGCTTGCGCGAGGTGTCATTCCAACGGAGTGCAGGGCGCTTGCGTGAGGTGTCATTCCAAAATATACAAAAATGACGTGTTCAAGTTTTCACTTCTGCCGGCACTCCTGGAGTGCAACCCGTTGTTTTTTTTTCTGTGTTTTAATTAGCCACTACACAGACATTTCAAGAAAACAAATGTTAACTGAAAATTTAGTTTAAAACTTAAGGAACTTAAATTTACCGGTGAGTGATTATTTGATCACCTGTAGCTGTTGCTTCATATCCCTTAAGATTTACATTATATTTTGATAAAAATGACACTATTGCTACATATTCTAAATCGGTTAACGAATTCCGTTATAATAATTAAAGCTTTGGTTCCAATTATTGCGGCGCTATTAATTTATATTTGGTTTAGAAGTTTGGTTTAACCCATACTGTTAAACTATGTCAACATCGACCGATAAATCGAGTCGGCAATCGAGTGAATCGGTTTAAGTATCGAGATCGGTGCGTTTTTAATAAGGCACCTGCTGACGTACGTGTGAATGAGTTTTATTACCATATCCGTTCAGAGTTCTACCCATTGGCACGTCCCTAATGATTTAGTGGGGGTTTCTCTCGGCAGTCCATTTAGGAAATCCTATATTAAGCGATTCGAACTAATGACAATATTCGGATGAATGATCTACGATTTGGGTTGCGAAGTCGATTGTGCGCCCGTTGATGTCTTTAGTATGCACGAGAACGTGCCACTTCATACTACGATTTGACCAAACAATTGAATTTATATTTTGGAACCTTGTCAAATTTAAACTTATTATAGATATAAAGTTACACTGCTTTACTTAGTTATAAAATGTATTGTGGTAAAGTTCTATATTGCACCAGAATATGATAATACTATGTAGTTCGTAGTATATTTTATCTTTCTTGTTATATTGATGTTTGGTTATTGTTAATCGTCAACAAACATTTTAATGGTGGGTGTGATAATATAATTTATTGTAGAATAGTCGTAGTAAGGCTACGCGACTGCACAAATCTTAGATAATATGCCTATTTCAACATTAAATCGAATAAAATAAATGTGAGGCACATAATTTTAATGCTCCAAATCATTAAAATGAATCGACGTCATAAATAATTTAATATCGTTCACAAAACAAGAGAAACCGACTTCAAATGCTGCGCTAGTTATTTTCAGTACAAATTTTCAGGTATTTACCTCCATATCTCTGGAGATCTTGATAAAATGACAATGGGACATAACAGAAAGCATACTCTCTCAAACAAAAAATCCAAGTTAGTTAAGAAATAACGGAATTATATGGTAATAAACAGGCAAATTGAGAACCTCCTCCATCTTGTGAAGTCGGTCAAAAACACAATTATCAGTTTTATGGAAATCTAATAATATGTCTTGTGTCCCAATCAATAAAAAAGGACATGTATAGAGGCCAAGACTGGGCAAATTACTGAAATCAAAAGTAACCATGAGCCTTTCGTACGATGTAAACTTCATAATTGCAGCCATGCCCTGTTATAACCATGCTTAAATCCTACTTCCTACTAATATTATAAATGTGAAATATTCCTAGAGAGATATTTATGAACGGGGCAAGTGCACCTGTTATCATCATCGCTGAAAATTTGCGCGGCGCAGGATCTCGTACATTGAGGCAATATTTACAAGATGAACAGTGCAATATGCTACAGCACCATCTAAATACGTTTATATTAAGTTACATTTGAGATGTGCATAGATTGCTTGAGCGCAACTAGTCCGGGCCCGGGATATAGCACACGTCCTTACAAATAGCAAATTTCAAGGCTATAGTACCCGTACCTACCTTCTCTCTTGGCAAAGCTCCTTAAGGGAGGGGTATGGGTTTCAGCGTAAAAAAAAAACACTTTTTTGTGATTTTTTATCTCAAATATCGATTGAGCAATTTTATTCAAACCTTCTATACATTATTGAGCATAGTTTTGACTATGTTCTGTAAATTTTTCATGCAAAAATATTGAACGACTAGCCCGTAACAGAGCTTCCCCCAGAACGTCTTGAAAAAAAAAACTATTTGCGGTGTTCACTGTAACTCGGCTTGAAATTCTCTGAAAATGAAAAACCATAAAAATTTAGTCAAATTATAATCTAATCTTCCCCCCAACGTTCTCTAATTATTTATTTTTTTAATTAAAAAATTTTTGGCAGCCATCTAAAGTGTGAACCGTTATTTTCCACGAAAATTTCCGCCAATTTGTAGGTGGGAAACACCCTTAATGTAAAAAAAAAAATTTTACTAAACGCAGGGGGGAGGTATTTTATATGTAGAAAATGTGTACAAAGTTTGAAATCAATCGGACCAGTAGTTTTTAAATGGCAGTGAACACCGTAACTTGTTTTTTTTTTTCAAGACGTTCTGGGGGAAGCTCTGTTACGGGCTAGTCGTTCAATATTTTTTCATGAAAAATTCAGAACATAGTCAAAACTATGCTCAATAATGTATAGAAGGATTGAATAAAATTGCTCAATCGACATTTGAGATAAAAAATCACAACAAAGTGTTTTTTTTTACGCTGAAACCCATACCCCTCCCTTAAAGCCTTACAATCCTTTATTTAAAAGAAAGCGTTAAGTCCAATCGTATATCTGTCGAAAGCGACACCGGTGCGACATGGCGCTCCACTAACTGTTAAGTAACCTGTGGCGCTGTGAGCACAACCTATTGCCTCCATATACGCACAGTACGAAAACGGAATACTCTGTAATTAGAAGACGTTATTTATTGGGATAAGGAATTGGATACAGATCGAGTTTATTTAGGTATAAAGATAGTATAGTCATTGGCGATTAATTTAACTTTCCATTTGAAACTCGTGAGAGGGACTGGGTTTATAAAAAGGAAGGATAAAATGAAGTATTTGAATTTATAGATATCTTGATAATAATCAGGATATCAAACATTACATCTCTTGATGGTAAACGATAACCCCTAACAGGAAATGAAACCAGGCCTCCGTCACTCGCCCATAGCTACAGCGCTTTATATCTAAACTTTCGACCAGCGCCGGCGTTGGTATCCGCCAGTAGGTTGTCACTGCTCACGCGCGCGCAACGTATATTATTGTTCAAATGACGGGATAACTGCGCATTCGTATTCTATATGAAGAAACGATTTTTGTTTTTCATTGTTATTTTGCGGATTTGACAAAAAACAAGCATAATATTTTTTAATTTTTTTATGCTAACGATACTAAAATTACAAGACGGCGTAAAATGTGGTAAAATTCACTTTTCCGACTTAAAACTCTACTCATAGTTATGAACTTTGATGTTATTTTGTGAGGTAAATAAAAATAATTCGCAAACCTTTATTTCATTGAGTCAACCCTTTACTAAATCGGGCGCGCGCCGGTACATCGCGCGCTGAACGAAGTAATAACAACGCTAGGTTGAGCGCCTTAGACACATTTTTGCTTGTATTGTCTGAAATAAGCGTTGGCATTGTGTTTTGTAGGGGAGTGAAATATCTGTAACGTAGGTTACTTCGTTGTTATCTGTAACATTACTGGGCATCCGTAAATAATATTTATTTCAAGGTTAAATAACTGACAAACGGGGGTAAATGCCAGTCCTACCATTTCGTCAATCAAGAGTAACTTGTCCATTTCTTTGCACGGTTTAGTTATATTTGCAAAAATACTGTTCTCAGCAAATGGGCAGCTCTGCATAATAGGGAAGATGCAATATTTTTAAAATTTGCTTTTATTTTCAAGAATTACGTGTAGAATAGTACACTCATAAATTATTTTTGTTCTATCTTATTAATTTATCCCAGAAATGCGGTTTGAAAGTCTCCGTTTTTTATAACACGCGAAAACGTTACATCTATACCGATGACGTCATGTTTGTCTTCATCCGGTCCGATGTCAATGTGATTTATCGTGTCACTCAACAGTCTCTTTTTTGTTTCAGCCAGTGTGACCAGCTTTAGTAAAATTATAAGTTTTTAGCAAAATTTTACCATAATCTATTTTATGTTTATTTATCAGTGCAAACCGTACATAAGGGTTCTTATTTCAAAAATTCTTGCGAAATTCTTCATGTGTATACCTTGTATCACTTCAGGGTTATTATTCTTTTTGTGAATACTGACCCATCTGGAATACTGATTTTTACAAAATAATAATTTGAGATCGTTTTAAAAACTGAGCGGCTGTGTAGTTTGACATAAATTAATGACACAGCTTTACTGAATATAAAAATATATATAGTAGTTTTAGTACGTTTAGCTACTATAGCCATAGATGGCTTAATTTTGTATTTTTATCTGGTCACCCTGCTTACGCTTATATGCCATTTTAGGCCATTTCTATAATTTCGAACTTTCTGAAGTATCTTTTCCTGAGCAAATAAACTTAAAAGTATTGATTGCTAAATCATCTTCGGTATTGTTTATTTAATAGTACTTATAGAAATGAACAATCCATCAACTTCAGGTAGCTATAACAGCACAGTGAGGAAGAAAATACGTGTTGATTTTTGTTTTGTTCCTATGTGTCCATCTACTTCATCAAAATTTCCAAATAAGTTGTTTCTAAGTGGACCTAGTGACCCAACATTAAGAAAAAAATAACTCAAGGCTGCAAAGAGGGATGAAAATTATTCTCCTAAAACTGTTATTCGATGCTGCGAAGATCACTTCGATGTAAGTTTGTAAATAATGTGATATTATTCATCAAGTCTATTGTGAATGCCTGCATAGAATAGAATGTAAATAAATAAATAATGATAATAAATGTAATGCTTTGGTAAATCCTACTTCCATTTTATCTCAATTAAGTTGTTAATTATGTTTATTTGCGTTTTGCGAATATAACGAATCCTATGAACCGGCAAGCCACAGACTAAGTAGAGAATGTAGAGATAATAGAAGAGATGTTACAGAACAAAGTAGTATTAATATATATTATGTTACTCTATGATACTGAAGTACACAATACACAGAAAAGCGGACAGTGATGACGTCACTACGCGCTACGTTTCAATATACCTTTCGTTTCACGTAACTTAAAACTCAATTTTTTTGAGAAATGTATAATAATATTAGATAAAAAATATACAGTGGCCCTTCTTTTGTATTTTATAATCATTTTATTCACATATTATTCATTAATATTACTTTTGCATCTTCCCTATTATATTTAAAATATTATGTTAGTATCTTGTGTAAGTCATCGCTGTTTTCATATATCACGTTCAAAATATTGCAGTACAAGATATCGCTTACTCATTTTAATTGCTCTGATCAATGACCCGCGATTAGAACTTTTTCTCGTATTTAAGCTCTAAGGATGCCTATCTCAAAAGGCCGGGTTTCAGCCCATATTCACAGTGTACGTTATAGACAGTGAATGAGATTTCAATAGAGCTTGCTTAGTTCTTGTTCTTTATCACCTGGCATATAATTTGCAAAGTTAGCTTAAACTATATTTAGTAAGCAAACTGCCAGCAAAATGAGCCTACTACCACAGTCTTTGCCAAAAAATACGTCATGTAGATACTGCAAAAGTGCGCAACTAATGTGCTAAAGTTTAAAAAGTTCTGAGCCAGCAACAGTTTCGCAGATACTCAGAACTGTTCTAAATTCTGGGTGGAAACTTGCAATGTGCTTTTTATCCTTTACCTTTAGTATTTAGTAAATTTATCGGTGTCTCTACTACTAACATGTATTTTGTCTCATTCTTCCAACTCTTCCAAGGAATCTTTAAAGACATTGACTTATTCAAACAACACGCATCTTTCATCATTATCAATTTGCTACAGAACACTTTTCTGAGCTTAGAATCGTATATTATTCTACCAGTTCCAACCTCCGTCGCTGCTCCGATTATCCCACCGTTCAACATCGATCCGAACTGGCCGATTCCCAGAAATAAATAGCGAAGTATTTATAAAGTTAAAGCACTGGGTGATCTCTCTCGGAGATTGCGATACATTCTTGTATCACTTGTAAAATACTTTATTGGTTTGTACTCGGTTTTATTACTATTATACTGACTGTATGAGGCAATTGTTTTGACATGGTTCCGGGGTCTGCTGAGGATTTGGTTTTATGTCATTATCTTAAGTGATATTTATCTGCATGTCCCTAGACACATTGATAACACCACAGCCGTTTATCACACTGGATTCCTAGTCACTTATAAAAGCGATTGCTGCTAGTTTTGTTTTTTAATCGTTAATGTATGCAGAAAACGCCCTTCATAGTTTCTTCAGTATAAGAAAAAATACCTAAAATAACAAAAAAGGTATCTGATCCAGGATAAGTTTCCATCCTCCCAGAAACATAATTAATTTAAACTGCATTCGTTAATTTTATTAATGTGACCGAACCAAAATCTACGATCAGTGAGATGCCATCGCCTCAGCCTTCTCATTTTCGAAATTAGCAAATGTATAAAAAAAAAGAAAAGCCAGCAAGGGACAAGATAAAGAAATATACGAAGAGGTGGCTGCGTTCGAGGCTCCAGATAACAATATTAACGCCGGGCTGCCGAGCAAAACAATAGAAAGGGACACTGATACCATATCCGAAACATAAAACAGCAAAACACCCAAGCGTTCATCGCAAATTGAACTTAATACAGTAAAGTAAATAAAAACTAAAACGCTAATCCTGTAGCTGAATGTAATGCGGTTAAACTTCTGGCAAACATCAAGTATGTTGGCAAAGGAGTGAAAAGGACAGCGGATGATGACGATGATAGCAAAATGAGTGGAGTAAGCTTTTCTCAGCCACCCAGTCAGCAACATAATTAATGACGCTCGTGTCGCAGACGAATTTATAAATTGGCTTTTATTCCGTTTTAACAAACTTGGGGCACGCGTGATTCTCAGGTGATATTATATCTACGCAATCCTGAAATAATTACAGACGGTTTGGGAGGCCGGTTTTAAAGTAGTATTCTTATTACTGTTGATTTGTTTGTTTGGGAAAATGGTTAAAGTAGTGATCTGTGGTATGGATACAATCACTTTACAAATGTTTCTATGTACAAGATCTGAAAACTTAGCAATCTTAGTTGTCAGAAGAATTTTTTGTCAGTTGGTCAATTTCATCGCCATGTCTTTAGATCAAACATTTAGTATGTTAATTTTACGAGTATCGTCAATATACTTATATAATAGCATCGTCAATAAGATGCCTATACTTAGCAATGGATCAGATATGGTGTGCATAATATTAAACGTTGAGGATATAATTAGTCTGACTTAGTAAAATTTTATTTCAATGTTTTTTTTTCTATACAATCATGATTTTTCGACATGACTCTTGGTAATACTATCAATATCTACATATTTACTTTGCGATACTACACCTCAAAGGATGCCTATTCTATTGTTAGTACAATTCCGTGTCTACTGATAATAAAATCTAAGTTGGGTCTAAGAAGATAAGACGTTACCGGTGAAAGTTCCGTAGTAATGTAAATAAGATACTAATAATTTCGAAAAAGGAGTTGGAATATATGTGCTATGTGAACTGAAGTCAGTTATTGAGCACCTTATGTCACAACCACCTTCTTTTATGAAGCTCCATTCCATCTTGGGATGTATCATCACATCACTTACTACCAGTATAGAGATCTTATAGAGGTTCTTGACTTGTTTAACTATAATAAAAGCTAAAAGGTTTCCTACCTCAAAACTTTTACAGCACTTAGTTAATAAATCCGCACTCGTAATGCTTTCTCTCGCATAAAGCGTCCGAACAAATTCCATTGGCCCGATTATTTGTTTCGAAAAATAATGGCATATTTAGTGTCCGATAAGCATTAATGTGTAGAGGTGAGCATAAATACTTGCCAGCAATCTAACATCGAGCACCGCCCTGTGAGTAACTCATTGCTATCTACCCCGAATATTGTTAATCAGTGTATCATTAGCTAAAGGGTGGCGTGTACACTGGATGGTTGTAAAAGTGCGTCTGGAAAAAGAACTCAGTT
The DNA here is from genome assembly GCA_954871355.1 of Cabera pusaria. Classification (NCBI taxonomy): domain Eukaryota; kingdom Metazoa; phylum Arthropoda; class Insecta; order Lepidoptera; family Geometridae; genus Cabera; species Cabera pusaria. Next base: position 8,913,091 of record OX940905.1, read on the forward strand.
CTAACTCGTCAGAAGTCAACTACGACGTTGTGCCATTATTTTTTGAGAAGTTTTGGGTACTGTTTGGTAGCATTCCATTGAATGTGTCCAAACAATTGCTGCTGTTTTTCTTTTGTTTTTATATTTCTATAAAAATGTGATAACCATTCATTAATTGACTGAGTTCTGTTAAAATTAAGAAGATCAACAAAAATTTGATGTAACATATCATTGATTTTGAGACCCAAGTTAAAGCAAAACGGAGCTTATTATCAACTAATGTAATATATATATATATATAATAATATAAGGTTATATTAGGGAAAGTATTTCCTTAGTTAGCAGAATATTTGCAGATGGGTCAAAAAGCATGTCGCACGGGTGATTTTGTTTGATGCGTTAAATTACTATCACTATGATAAAGCAGTAGAAGTATTTTTATGTCAAAGTAATTTTTTGTCAACGTATCGCTTAGGTTCTGCCCTGATTGGCTAAATGTATCAAAGGTTCTACATTCTTACAGTCCTTTGTTACATTCGATTTGAAAATCTTTAAAGTGGCGATTACTGATTGTGGGCGCCATATAGGCTTCAGAATTTGTAGACTTAATATCTCTGATTCTCTCTCTCTCTCTCTCTCTCTGACATCTCTGACTGAGACTCCAGGTGCAACTGTTACTTATACTCAACTAGCTGTGCCCTGCGGTTTTTCCCGCGTAGACATCGTTTCCTTGAGAATTCTGGGATAAAAAGTACCAATATGTTGTTCCAGGGTCTAGGCTATCTACTTACCAAATTCCAGCTCAATCGGTTAAATAGTTTTAGCGTGAAGAGGTTACAAACATAGACACAAAATTTCGCCTTTATAATATTCGTAGGATATATCAGGTACCTCTATGTTACTACTTACTAACTTCTTAACAATTTGGTTTTTATTTCATCCGTGTGTCTAAAGTCTAACATTCGGAGATGTAGCAGCGAGCGGGAGATAGCTCCATACCGCACCGCACTGATATAGATAACCGGGGGTGGTTCGGCTATAAATATTTACTCGCGTTGCGGAATGGGCATTGCGCATTTTCAGATTATAATGTAAAACGTACTTTAGAGTGCGCTGGTTTATATGCGATGAAGCGCTATTAAGAGTAGAGTAGTTTCGGGCAGCTAACTGAAAATTATGCGTCAAATTGTTCTCTATGCTGTGGACTTTATTAATTCAAGTTAGCCTACTACACTGTTGCTTTTAAAGTTATTTTAATTTAATTTATTTTTTATATTATTTTATTTTAATTTGTTAGTTTTTCTATTGAGTGTTTATCTAATTATCATTCTTTGGTTAGGTTATTTGTTTTAGTTTGAAAGTTTTCGCGAAAATTATTCATTTTAATGTGAACGGACCGCCATATCCGAAGTAAATACACGCAAACAAAAGCCGGTACGTTCACATTAAAAATTTATTTGTTGTCATAGAAATTATCCCTAATTTTTACGACACTTGGGAAGAATTTTGGCACATTGTCAGTTATATTAAAAGTAATAAATGGTGGTATATTTTCGGTTGTGGTAAAAGGAATACTGACTACCATTGCTAAATACTGTTTTTAATAAGTAGTTAATTTACTAGAGATTAGAATTTTTAAGTCTAATGTAAAAAAGAACTTGTTTAGGATCACTGTATTGCCCTGCCCGTCTGTCTATCTTTCGATACTTTTATCAACCGACTTCCAAATAGGAGGTTCTCAATTCGTCTGCGTTTTTTTGTGTATATGTTACGCGATTACTCCGTCAATTGTGAACCAATTATCATTCTTTTTGTAATCGGTTGAATGAATGAATGAATGAAATTACAATGGGTACACCTCGGAAACGTACCCTACGTTTCCGAGGTTGTAATTTCATCGAGATCTGATAAGTATCTCCAGAGTTTTGATGATAAACGTCTCAAACTTGCTACTAATACTCGCGGGGCATGCAAGTCGGTAGTTTTAGTTTTTAAACTTTCATTATAGGAAATTAATTTTAAAATTATAGGAAATTAATTTTAAAATTATAGGAAATTAATTTTAAAATTATAGGAAATTAATTTAATATAATAGAACAACTCCGAATAGTGAGTTTACTGAAGTCCTGTCCAATAAACGCTCGCACAAGTATCGCCAGGTTATTGAAATCAATTGAAATAGCTGTTCCTTAGAGAAATTATCTAATACCGATAAATATCAAACGGAATATGTTTGTTTGTACGCCTGACAGCACAATTCTGCCATTTCCCAGGATTGTTTACATTAAATTACCACATTCGGCTTAAAGGTGGTGTTTATAATGGTGGAGTAGGGTTACCATGCTACAACAGAGTTAAGAAAAATCTGATTGTCTTCGATTTACATACTTACATAATTCCATGGGTAAGCAAAAAGTCTTCCTCTTATAGCAAAACACGATCGTAACCCTAAACAATACTTCTGGATAAATCTGCATTCAAAAAACTACCGATCACTTTATAGACCTCGCGTCAGAATTCCTTAGTCAGTCTGCGCGCTGCTGTCAAAGATTTCTGGACAAAACCTTTCTTGACCTCAAAAAAAAATCTGTACGTTGTGAGCGAAAATCTAAGCCAGTCGTCATTGCTACATACTACGAACACTGTCAACATTGACTAGCGTAATGCGAGTAGCTTGCTACATGGCAGTTCGCTAGCATACAGAATTAGGCCTCTCTCATGACTTATAACACTAGAACGGAACTACCAGGACCACATAATAGTGAAAGCAAATGTCTCAATTCAATAGAGAATTTGAGCGTTTCTGAGAGCCTGGTAACCCTATTCATTCGGTACGGTTGAGCCGGTGTGCCCGCGGCTTGGGCGGGGCCGACGCATGCTCGGCCACCCCAGCGACGACGCCCTGCGCCACACGCGGCTCAGCCAGGATGGGGGATATATGACCTCGTGGTATGCCACACGTCACTCGACTGCTTGGTATCGTAGGTACGTTAGTCATCTAATGAGTAATATCAGGTATAGTAACGAAGCTGACTTGCTACTAAAAAGTAGCTTACCACCAAAATCTGCCGCCATAACCAGACGGTGTTTCGGCAGCACAGCCCTTGAAATTCAACGAATATTAAAATACCTTAGTATCAAGCCTATATGTACAGCTTCTCTTATATAAGCTTTTATTTAGTTTCTGCACAATTCTTGCAAGTTACAACTTGCAAGTTAAATTTGACCCACTTCCCGGTGTTTGATTTTGCATTATTTATATAAATGGAATGACAATCAATACTACGGTACCAACGAGGTCTATATATTTAGGTCTGTTGATGGAGCTGGAAGGTGGCCTTAGGACCTCATAAACTAACATAACATGATAAACCCGTCTTTTTTGGGCTCGTTAGATTTGATGTTTCTTCTAACTTTTTAGGCCTCATTCCAGGGACTTCAAAATACTAGAAATTCATCATCATCATCATTATAAGCCAATTTCCGTCCACTGTTGGACACAGGCCTCTCCTATACTAGAAATTTCTGTAGTGTAATTTTGAAAGTTATAAAAATTCTTTTGTTAATTTACTGACTCATCAATAAATGAATACCTGGATTCATAATAATCAAGTTTAAAACTTATATTATGAACGTATAATTTGTTTATGATTAGTCTTTATGTATACAGGTTAAAATAATATGACGATTTATTCAACATATAACTATCTGGAAATCATCAAATTTCAGACATCTACCTATCAGTTCATTCTATTATCAACATAAAGGCTACCTACCTTCAATCTGTGTATTGTCCAAAATGTTTAGATCACGATATTCTATCGATATAAGCCACCTTGCTTTTCATCTATCCTTCTCTGTTCGTTTGTTTTTGCAAGACATGAGTAAAGAAAAGGAACATTGGTACGTAGTATTATTATCTGTTCTGTGACATTAGGTATCTGAGGTATAATTCGTAAAGAATTTAAAAAGGATCCTTACCTTAGATTAACTAATAGGACTGCTTCACTTTCACTAAGGGTAACTATCCACCGAGACCGGTTATCTAAAATGAATGGGCACAGATAACCCAGATTAGATTACAGAGTAATATTGCCCACCGAAAATAATTAATCGGTTAATCTAAAGAACAATACCGTCTGAGCGCAGCGTTCGACCTCATTGCGCTGTGGAGGGCACGCTCCCTTACATTGCATATCAGTAAGGGTCCATATACAAAAACACCAGTAAGACTTGGCCAAGACACAGAATAAATAATAGTACAAGTAGCCAAGGTTCAAAACAAAGTCAGGGGTACAATGTGTAAGAGGCTTTTCCCATTTTGTGGACGGACATTTTATAAACTGCGAATGATGACAAGAGGAGGTAAGTAGAATAAAAGGGAAAAGTCATATTAGAAGTAAGATACAACTGAGCTTTTGTGTGTATATAAAGCAGTTAAAAGGACATGATTATGAAGAGGATTCAAATAAATAATATGAACCATTAAAATATATTAAGTAAACCAGCGAGATTTTTTTGGTAGAGGTTATAAGCAAAAAGTAATAATACATTCCGGTATCCTGATAAAAAAAGAACTATCAAATTAACATTGCGCGCGCATGCCTGACAAGGTATGTTAATGTACCAAATAAATACGCGTCAATGTATCATTGACAAATCTGGAGAAATCAGTCATGAGAACCAGCATCAATATGCATCAGCATCAATATGCTCTTCTAGTAAGCACTTGATCGTTGTCCATTATTTTTCTATAACTTGGCGAAATTGTTTTTTACATCTTATAGGCTAACGTTTGACCACTATATCACCTGCTGGTAAGTGACGATGTGGTCGAAGATGGCAGCACGCTGGGCCTAGATTGAGAACTCGTCTCTCAAAATCAGGTGCCGGCACAAAATAAATGTATGGTGACAGATTATCCAACTTGATGGTGGTATCTGGCCAGGCGGACTCCAGACAGTGCCTTAGCACTATGTATGGTCCGTTACCTGTATCCTGCCAGGTTACTAGTCGGAGGTTTCTTAGTTCCAATGATTGCCAGTACTTAAACCATTTTAGTTCCTTTACTGCTGTCGAAGTATATTGTAGGCCACGTGTGATTTCACCGCGTTATCTACGCTAATACATCAATAGCTTGTCCAGTATTGTTAGTGACGCGGCTCTACACGTAGTTACTGTTATATTAATCTGTGACTACGCTATTGTCGTACCCCAGCTGTATATGCAGGGCTGTTATGTTACTTATCGATATGTTCAACGTAGTTAAAATTGTGTTGAGAAAAATGTACGGAAGATTATTCCCAAGTGTCTGCACTTATCCAGGTCTCTTAAAAAAGGGCGTTACAAGTATTATCCTAGCCATCTACAACTTTTCTCGCGATAAATAAAGTTGTCAAAGAGTAATAACTCTTTATCGCCGTCGCTAACCTGAAAACGTCGATCATGTAAAGTTTTTGGTAGTAGGTAATTCAACTTGGATAGTAAGATGGGAAAAACATTGTAGCAAATTAAATATGCTGGCGTGCGATTTACTCAATGTATCTAGTCCAAGAGTTCAGAAACAGATATTTTGGAAGAAATTTGCGAAGATCATTGCTCAGCAGTCTTATTAATGTTTGCAAACACTTACACACAATGTAACGTGGGTACCTAAATGCTATGGTGTTAGATACCATTGCTTAAACCTCAAAAGTACACAAGAAGATACGAACTCTAGACACGGACTCCAGCTTAACTTTTCTCTTAATTAAGGTAATTAAAAAGGACTTACAGAACATTATGCTTATATTATCAAGTTGGCGAAACGCGCAACGTTTTATTGTAATTTTAATATGCCGGCTTGTGATTTTCATTGAAATGCTCTAGTCCAAAAATTTATAAAACAGAAAAGTCTGGAAAAAATAAGTAAATAACCAGTTTCATCACTGGTTGCGAACGACTCGAACGACTTGACGACCACGAAAATATTACAGTGCCCAACTCTTTTATCGATGTTGCACTATACAAGCTCATCTCTAAAGTAGTACAAAGTGATTGAATGCAAGTATTTACAGCACAAAGCTCTGTTACGTAACCGACACTTATAATGTTACAAAATGTTACACGGAATTAGACTAGGTCTTTCAAATCTGCACATTATCCAGTCCGCAGATACAATAGAAATAAACATGTTTATTTGTGCGGAAATGTTCTGATTGTTGACCCGAGTTTTTATTTTTTTATGTGTTATGTGAATGGTGTTTGATCACTATCTTACCTGACAATCTTTACTTATAGTATTAGATTTTTAGCGGAATTTCATGGATATGGAAAAACTTGGTTACTATAAAAAGGACTTTTTACTGTTGTCGTCATCTACAATTTCATCAAAATGTAAATGTTGGTAATTATAAAGATAGATTTTTTAAAATTTTGTTTTAATGTCATATAGTCAAGCGTTTGACCGCCATGTCACCTGATGTTCAGTGACGATACGATATAATTTCAGCATTGCAATACCGACAGCGGCGCCATCTATTGATTATTTCACAAATGCTCTGTTCAATTTCAAAGCAATTACGAGGAATATGTCTATGCTCGTTGATTACATTTAGCCTCATTTGGCAAATATATTGCGATTGCTCTGCGTTAGAATATACAAATTTCCACAGGTGGTACAAACATATCTTTATTCTACCTGACTTGACCAAAAAGTATCTTACCACCATCAAGGAGAAAATCTACCGCCATAACCTTACGGTGTTCCGGCAGCACAGCCCTTGAGTTTCAGACCATTCTAGGCCTAGCGTGTTCACCATCTTCGACCACATCATCGCTTACCACCAGGCGAGATAGTGGTCTAACGCTAGCCTACCAGATATAATAAATAAACTGGCCAAGTGCAAGTCGGACTCGCACTCTTAGGGTTCCGTAACACAGTAAAGTATTTTATAACTATGATTTTTCGCAACTTACAAATTAACTTTGTTTTTCATAGTGTTTGTATGAAAAACAAATTATCTTTACGGTCGCCATATCTCAAAAAATGCTGACTGTATCTAGTTCAAACCAATTTTCGTTGTTAGTTTTCATTGAGATCTACAGAATATATTTTTACTAGATTTTTCACTCCCTTACTTTAAAAGTTAGAGTGGGGGACGGGACACACATTATACTACTTTAGACGCGCCTATCTTTTAACTTTGAAAAAAAATAACTTTAGGAACCTCAATGTCATTTTTAAAGACCTATCCATAGACACCCCACACGTATAGGTTCGAACAAATTTTTTTTTTGTTTAAGTTCCATGTATGGGATGACCCCCCCCCCCCCCCCCTTAAACTTTTATATTTTTTATTTTTGTATAAAAATCGAAAAGCTGTTCACAGAATACATCTACCTACCAAGTATTTAATTCTGTAGTCCTAACAGTTTCGGAATAAAATGGATGTGACATACGTACGGACAGACAGACAGACATGACGAATCTATAAGAGTTCCGTTTTTTGCCATTCGGCTACGGAACCCTAAAAAACCTAATTCATCATAGTAAGTAATTAAAATCAATACCACCAGCGTTTCCCGATCTAATTGCGAAACTATGTTTGACTTTAATGTATTGTCTGATCGTTCCATACAATCATAATTCTAGTAATAATTTGAAAGCATACCTTTTTGTGGCAATATTTATTCACGAATAAGAGACATGGCTACAATTGAAGTACTTATGATTATAGGTCTAAGGTAATATTAATCTGAATTCTAATGTAATATAGTTAACTCCAATTATACTTAATACTAAGGAGCCATAAATCCTGCACTAGGAGTAATCCTGTGTCGCAGGACTTATCCATAGTAACTAAACGAATATCTACCTATAGCGTTTCCTGTCGTGAAGGCAAAACTGTATCCCTCCGCCAAAATGAACTTAGAAATGTTCGCTGTTCCAGTCCCTAATCTAATTTCGAAGCTTTATTCACCATAGCAAGTTTAACCCAAGAACCAAAAGCTAACGCGACAAGACACACATCGGTTACACGTCCTCAGCAATCTGTCAATTAGCCAGCATTCCTGTGCCCTGACCCAAAGGCTCTGTCGCAACGGATGATGACTAACCTTATTGTTAACTTACGGTCTACAGCTGTGATGAATTTGGAGGCGATAGGCAACTTCGCCGAGCAAAGTTCAATAGCACTTTTGTAATACAGTAAAGATATCTCGGGTAAAATTATTGCTCAATTGATATATAGGTAATGCTCTCATCAAAACTGTAATTAAACAACAAGCGAATGTTAAAAATAGTTCATGAAGTCCAAAACATCTATATCCGACTGTCCGTCCGCAATAATGTTTTTCTGATGTCATTTTTCGACATCCAAAACTGACCAAACATGACATGCAAATCAATTCACACTGCCCAGTTAACCAGCACTTTAAATCCCTTTCCGTCGCTCACATAACAGTAAACTTTCAATTTGTTCACTTGAGATGAAAGATAGGGCCTTCAAAAACCCGCTACACTATCAGGCATCGTGTATTGTGCCTTACAATGGTAGACGATAGTGTCCGTAAGGATCGAACTCCCCGTGTCAGGCCCCGTCCGACCGTCTAACGATGTTTGAAACGCGCCGGGGGCTATCAAACTCTTACACAATCGAAATAAAACAACCTCCTACCACTTCATAATGCCCTGGTCTTTTTGGTACGTCGACAGATGTTTTCTTTCCCATGTGATAGTTACCGATAGCGTAGAGATATCGAAAATTTTACAAGTCGAAACTTAAAGACGCGACGTCTTTTATCCGAAGCCGGCGGTTGTTATCTGTCACATCTTATCGACCAATAAGGACAGCGGACGTCACTCACTCTGCCAATCTGAGCGGCGCGGGCGCATCGCAGCGGGGGTCGAATTTTATATCATTCCATTTTTAAATGTGTATCGCGTGCCAGTGTGATATAACCGGAGCACAAATGTAACGCTCGGAGGCTTGCACTTGCTCCGTATAATGAAGCCATTATACTCAGTGATATCGACCAGTGAATTGAATTAAACCAACGAGAGCGATGTCAGAACTGTATAAAATCATTTTGATACATTGAAATTCGCAATTCCTGTTTGCAATATTTTTTTATAAATATGATTCAAAAACATTTGATTTTTTTAATCTTGCGCCGCTGCTTTGCTGTTAATTTGCTATTAAATGTAGTTTAGCTTGCAATAACTATAAATTATTATTAGTCAGTTAAACAGGGGTGTGAATATTTCGCTTCACGTGTTACTTAAAAGCGAAAACTTCGCATCCCTGTTTAACTGACTACCAAAAAGGCTATCAATTCGTATGTAGTATAAGTTAAGCAATTATGTATCTCATAGGTGGTCTTTTTATAGAATTTATTGAGATCTGATGAGTAGGTATCCCAAGATAGTATGGAGATGAACACCTCAAACTTGTTACAAAAAATGAACTGATTTTAATTATTCTTTTATTCTTGATAGTATAAATGTATAGAATAGAATAGAAAAACTCTTTATTGTTCACCAGTATAGAGTAACAAAATATCAAAAACTTAACTAGGATTGGGCGGTCTTATCGCTAGAAGCGATCTCTTCCAGACAACCTTAGGATGGACAGAATTAAAAGCAGAAGAACACGGTGGTACAATGCTTAACATATAACTTATAAGTAGCATATTACTAAAAAAATTATACTATAAATATTGCACAAATTTGCTACTACTGTGAATGACTCCCGTGCCATGTGAAGTAGATGATTTAATCATTTACAACCTCAATAATCCATATCGTTGGTTGTGCAACCATTTTAGTGGCGGCAACCAAGTCACCAAATGTCCAGCAGTGGACTAGTATAGGCTGATAATAATGATGATGATAAACTAGTCACCCGCTTGTGGGGCAACCACTAATAGATATAAATACATATAAAGAGCTATTAGGCGCCTCACTCACTAGGCCACCAGTAGGGCTATTCTGTAAGCTATCTCGAAAGCGCAATCCGCGGTGAGATTCGAATTTCGTACTACGAAATTCAATCGTAACACGTATCGTAATACGGTTGAATTTCGTGATCATAATCAGAATAGCCCTACAGTTGCGCTATCGGGAAAGGCAGGTACGCCAATCCCGCACGAATCACACTGCTGCTCGAGTGTCGACGATGTTATTCGCACGTATACTCTGTTAATGAAACAAACGATTCTGAATTTCTGATGTTTGTTCCGGTGTTTATCCTTTGGTACGTAGTATTATTATATGTTCTGTGCCTTTGGTTAGCTGAAGACAGTGACGCGACCAGTGGCGCCGCTGTGGTGTCTGTGTGAGATATGGGCCCTTTGAGATAGATAAACTTTTTATTTGCACACAAAAAGAACAGACACAATACTCTAAACTTATAACTAGCAATGCAAAGGGCGGTCTTGTCGCTTAGAGCTATTTCTTCCAGACAACCAAGTAACGGGCGGTGGTGTTAGAGATACATTATTATAAATCCTTGGAGCATTTTATTAACATTATTTAATTTCTTTGCAAGATTAAAAAGACCGTCTATACCAGTTAGTATGTAAATACAATAGATGTGTATTTGGAAATTAAAACTTCAGTTACTTACCTACATAATTAGAAAATTAATTGGAAAGTAATTAACTAATCATGTATTAAAGAAAGGCACTCTTCACCTTGCCACCTTGCCTGATATTTATAAAGAAGTAAGTTCACATGACTTTAAAAAAGGAGGAGGTAATCACTTTGGCTCTTATATAGAGTCCAAAGCCTAATTGGCCTCAAAAAAGCTTGGTGTTTTGGCCAAGGTGAGGCAGTACTTTACACCAGGACACCTTCTAAATTTGTATCAAGCACAAGTCCGATCCTGTATGGAGTACTGCTGTCATCTCTGGGATGGGTCTGCAAAATATCAGCTGGAGACGTTGGAGTTATTGAGAGGAGAGCCAAGAAACTCATAAACGATAACAATCTAATTCATTAATTCATGAACATTCATTCACGAATTCATTTCACCGTACCCCTTCTACCATCGTACGTACAGGCGCGCACAGACATGCGTCGATACATGGTAGATATTCCATTTTGTCGCACGAAGCGCTTTGCATCCTCATTTATTATTCGAACAGCGAAGGGATGGAATTCCCTGCCAGAGTCTGTTTCCTGTTAAGTACAATCTGGGGGTCTTCTAGGCAAGCATGCTACATCGTCGATCACATCTACACTTACATCAGGTGAGATAGTGGTCAAACGCTAATATAAAATATTTAAATAATAAAAACAATTTGTCTGCTCTCCTTTTTTCTGTGATACGTACTCGTACGTACGTGATTTTGCCGCCAATTTTGAACCGATATAAATGGTAATTTTTTTCATAAGTAGGTTATATATACTCCGCGATGGTCTTATTATACAATTCGTTGGGCCTGTTGAGTAGCTCCAAAGATATGGGGGATAAATATCTCAATTTTTTAACGGAAAATGACTCGCGTGGCATGTAAACTCATTTCTTTCGTTTTTATATAATTATTATTATAAATGCATTGCCATTTCGTAAGAATATAGTCCCATATTATTTTCATGGAAAGTAAATTAGTTAAAGATAGCAAATTTCAGATGTCTAGAGATCCGCTTTATGTTTTATTTTAAACAAATTCATTTAAAAACTGGAATTTCACCTGATTTACGCGATGTCGATATAGCGATCGACGATTGTTTCGGAGGCCTTCTTCGGGATCTCAAGTGCTATATCGACATCGCGTAAGTCACGTTAAATTCCTTTTTTTTAATTAATAATTTTTATTATGTTATTGAATTTTTTTACAGTTATTTTGTGTACCTACTTATCAACTATTTTACAATTGCGACATCATGACGCTTATAAGTAAGTATTACCAAGTTTAGCAGTAATGGCCCTTTACAATAATTATTTTAAGAGATTTTAAATCTAAAAAGTAAAGAACTATGAATAGTGAATGTCAGACGGAAAATAACATTATTCATAACGTTATTAATGACTTAGACTTCCCACACATCTCGATGCAAGCGTACACACCTGTGAAATGTGAAACGAGCTGCCGTCTGCTGTTTTCCCGCAGAGCTACAGCATCCTACAGGAATCCTTCCAAAGCGTTAAATGAATCTTGACAGGTCGGCAACGCATGAGTGACACCCCTAGTATTGCAAGTATTCATAGGCAAGCCTGTCGCACTCCGCGCTGTAGTTATAATAATATTAGTACATACGCAGCAACCGGCCGCGCTACAAATTCAGTCAGTAGGTAGCGTGACGGGCGCTCTCTATCGGACGCGCGCCTTTACTTTACTATTAAATATTTTTCTCACAACACTCAACCTTACAGTAAGAGTCAGCTGATGGCCCACGGGCTGATCGAGTGATACAGACTCTCGCTGCGCGGACTTACGGTGTGCGCAACACGCGGTTTCAAGCAACTATTAGTTTATTCTGTGACGCAAATTCAAGATCGCATCCGAAGTGTGTAGCGTATTTTGAACGATATTGACGTTGTAACTAGGTTTAATCTCGCATTTTGCTCGCAGGGAGTGCATCTTCTGTACTTGTACTATTCATTATTCTGTGTCATAGGCGACGATTGCCGCTACCCATCAGGTGGGCCGTTAGCTTCCTATATCATAAATAATAAACTGGTCAAGTGCGAGGCGAACACGTAGGGTTCCAACAGAACAAAATTTGCTTAACAAATTTTTTTTGTATGGGGTACCCCCTTTAATTTGAATATAATAATAAATGCTCTTTAAAAATGCTAAGTTTAAAGAGCATTTAAGTAGTTTTACTTTTAAAGAGATATACGATTCCGATAATCCTAACGATGCATTTAAATTGTTTACTGATATTTTCCAACTTCTCTATACGCTGTGTTTTCCTGAACAAAAAGTTAAAATGTTGTGCACAAAACGCCCAAAATGGATAACCAAAGGTGTACATTTATGTTGCAAACGTAGAAGAGAAATGCTATGGAAATATAGACTTCAGCCGAATTCTCAAAATAAAATAGCATTTAAACAGTACTCTAAAAGATATAGGAGAGTTTTGTGCCTAACGCAAAAATCCCAAAATGATCACTTTATAAATTCGGCAAAAAATAAATCAAAAGCAACTTGGAAAACCATCAATAGTAACAAAGAAAAACACCCCAAAGAATACATATCTAAATTGAAAGTGAACGGTAATTTAATAACAAATCCCAGAGATATTGCACAGGAATTTAATGATTATTTTATTGACATTGTTAAGTTAAATAATAAAAGTGACATAGTATACAATAATAATAATATTTATCATAAAAACCTAATTCATTATTTTTGACACCAACGAATACATCCGACATTTGTAAAATTATTAACTCCCTTAATAACACAAACAGTGTAGGATATGTTGGTGTACATACTAGATTGCTCAAAAATGTATCACACATAATAGCTCCCGTCTTAAGCCATATAATAAATATAACATTAGGAACTTAGGACTAGGTACTAGGTGCTTAGGATTAGGTATCAATTATCAAACCGTTACATAAAAAGGCGCAAAAGAGTCACTTGGGAATTATAGACCCATAGCACTATCCGTTTTTGCAAAAATATTTGAGAAAATATTGCATTACAAATTAAACTCATACTTTGAAAACTGTGATATATTTTGTCAAAACCAATACGGTTTTCGAAAAAATAAGAATATTAATATGGCTATTTGTAATTTCCTGAACGATGTCATAAACAATATGGATAAAAGCGCACCCACTGTAGCTTTATTTATGGATATGACCAAAGCGTTTGACCATGTCAATCATGAGATACTTCTTCAGAAATTAGATGCTTATGGAGTAAGAGGCATTACAAATGAACTGATAAGGTCATATCTAAACAACAGAACACAAATGACGCATATACATAACATTTGTCCTTTAACAAAAACTGAAAAAATCTACTCGTCGAAACCCCGAAATATTCTAAATGGTGTACCACAAGGTAGTATCCTGGGACCGTTACTATTTCTTATTTATATTAATGACTTACCAAAGGTGACGGAACATACTATGACTCTTTTTGCTGATGATAGTACCATATTATTTAAAATTAATAAAATAAATATAAATAATCTAAATGACACTATTAATTCAACTCTGACATCAACAATAAACTGGCTTGACATGAATAATTTGAAAATTAACCTGGACAAAACGAATATTATAAATTTTAGACAACGACCAATACGGCAGCTTAATATTGACATTAATTATCATGGCAAAATGATTGACGAAGTTGAATCAACAAAATTCTTAGGTTTGGAAATAGACAATAAAATGACATGGAAACAACACATAACATTAGTAACAAATAAAATAACGCAATTTTCATATGCATTATATAAACTGAAAAAAATTTCAAATCTGTCTACTTTACTCACAGCATATCATGGCTTTGTAGCATCGACCCTAAGGTATGGTGTTATATTTTGGGGCTATTCTAGTGATAAATTAAAAATTTTCAGAGCGCAGAAAAGATGCATTAGATCTATGTGTAATCTTAAACAAACAGACTCCTGTAAAGATTATTTTATTAGGTTAAAAATATTAACTTTCCCATGTGTGTACATAAGCGAAGTAGCACTTTTTGTCAAAAAAAATCCTGAACGTTTCATAAAATTTGATGCTGGTAGTAGACGAGAAAATAAAATTAGAAATCATGCCTATAAAACCCAACTATTGAAAAAAAGTGTATTCTGTATGGCACCATTAATCTATAACGCTATTCCTCACTCAATTCGAGACATCATTAATGTTCATATCTTTAAAATAAAGCTAAATGAATTTCTTATCATCAAGGCGTACTATTCTGTTGACGACTTTTTTAAAGATAACGATGTGATTCTAAATTTTTAATTTTTGACATATCGATGTTATTATTATTCACGTTATTTATTTTCGTTCTTAGTTTTAGGTTTTTTTACAATAAAGATATCCAAACAAAAATATAAAAAAATCATTACAAATAAACAATATTATAAAAAAACCTAAACCTAGAGTGCCGCCAGCAGCGGGGCAGGGCCCAAGCTACCGGTGGTTAGGGCTGCAGAGAGAGGAACCTCCTGACGATGCGTGCCGTGTCAAGAAGTACCGCCTTCTGTATCTGACCCTTGATCCAGCCGTCTAGCGAGAGTCTCTTGAGATGTTGGTCGAGACTCTTCGCTATTAGGCCGTTCGCAGAAATGACTATTGGGACAATGCTAGTCGAATCAACATCCCACATGGCGGTAACCTCGAAAGACAAGTCAAGGTACTTGCTGATCTTGTCCTTTTCAGCCTTCACGAGGTTCTCGTCATGCGGGATGGTGATGTCAACTAACACTGCCCGCCGCTGGGACCGGTCGACTATCACGATATCAGGTTTATTGGCGACAATAGTCCTGTCCGTGATAACCGATCGGTCCCAATAGAGCAAAGCATGACCATTTTCAAGAACTGGCGCAGGTGCGTACTTATAGTACGGCACCTCAGACTCGACAAGGCCGTATTGAAGAGCAAGTTGCTGGTGGATGATCCTGGCTACGAGGTTATGTCTGTGCAAGTACTCGGAGTTAGCAAGATGAGAACAACCGGAAATGATATGTCTGAGTGACTCTCCGGGACGGCGGCATGCCCGACATATGTCGACCGTACCGTCCTTCATAATATATTTCCGGTAGTTGTTCGTCTTGATAACTTCGTCCGCAATTGCACAAACAAAACCTTCGGTTTCCCCAAAGAGGTCCCCGAATCGTAGCCAGTTCACCGACGCGAGCAGGTCCACATCGGGTCCCGTTAAGACTCGATAGAACCGGCCATGCAGCTCCTTGCTCTTCCATATGTCCTTGCGGTCCTCGGTGCTCAGCACCTGAGGCTTGCGCCAGTTCTCTTTGCCTAAGGACAGAGGGGTGAAAGTCTTGTCAACTGACACCACATCGCAATGCATCCCACACTCGTTGTTTAGGAAATATTCCCGGAGACTGCATACCTCACGGTTGTGGAGTGTCTTGGCATTTAAAAAGCCTCGACCACCCCATTTCCGTGGGATATACAGTCTCATAACAGACGAGCGTGGGTGAAGCATGCGATGTGATGTCAATTGCTTTCGAACTTTTCTATCCAGGGCGTCTAGTTCAGTCTGAGTCCACCTTAGTATGCCAAAGGTGTATATAAGTAGGGGCATAACCCAGCCGTTGAAGGCACGTACCTTGTTGCCTCCTGACAAAAGACTGTTAAGTACTTTCGTCAGGCGACCGAAGAAACGTTCCTTCACCGACTGTTTTATCCCCCCACTCTCGATACCCAATGACTCTGACATACCAAGGTATTTATAGGTGTCGGCTTCGGAGAGAGATCTGAAAGTCATTGTATCAGAAAGTTGTAAATTCATTGAATTAACAACTTTCCCCCGCTGCACGTGCATGACCGCGCACTTATCTACACCGAACTCCATGTTGATGGCGTTGCTGAAAGTCTCAGTGACTTTCAATAATTCCATCAAATCATGGCGCTTCGGTGCAAAAAGTTTGAGGTCATCCATGTACAGCAAGTGTGAAATGACTTCACCCTCTCTCCTAAGCCGATAGCCTAGCCCTGAATCCTCTAATAATGTGCTTAGAGGATTTAGGGCTAGACAGAACCACAACGGACTCAGACTGTCACCCTGGAAGATGCCTCGCTCAATCCTTATAAAGTCCTGCGGACCAGAGAGACTGTCCCAACCACCCGGTTGACGAAGGACTGTGGTCCACTGCCTCATACAAGAACCTAGAAAAGACCTCAGAGTTGTATCAATTTTATACAACTCCAAGATCCTCTCCAGCCAGGTATGAGGCACTGAATCATAGGCCTTCTTGTAGTCAATCCAGGCGGTGGAGAGAGCACCTTTGTTCCGCCGGACTTGTTGGCAAATGGCCGTGTCAATGAGGAGGAGCTCCTTAGTACCACGGGACCCAACCTTACATCCATTCTGAGAGGGGGCCAAAATATTGTGCGCAACAATGTGCGAATTAATTTTAAACCTCAGAATAGATGTAAGAAGCTTGTACAGCGTTGGCAAGCATGTAATGGGTCTATAGTTCTTCGGTTCCGTGGTACTACCGGACTTGTGGAGCAGGAAGGTGACACCGGTTGTCATGAATGTTGGCAAGGAACCAACCTCGAGGGCTTGTTGGAATTGCGCCGCTAAGCAGTCGTGTGAGCATCGAATCCACTTTATCCAAAAGTTGTGTAATCCGTCCGGTCCTGGACTTTTCCAGTTCTGGGCCGTACGGATCGCACAACTAACGTCTTCGGGGCTAATACTAATAGCCCCCATGGATTCGATAGGCTCACACGCGCGCTCAACGACGCTCATCCAATCGCCCTCCGTGTGTTCGACGGGCACCGACCAGATACTACGCCAGAAGTTATTCATGGTAGTAGTATCCGGACACTGCTCCTCATTCACACGTTGATTGGTTCCTTCCCAACCTCGGTATACCTTCCTTTGGTCACTTTGGAAGAGGCGATTTTGATAATAGCGATCTACACGCGCTCTATAGCGACGAATACGGTTTGCCAATGCATAAACTTTCTGCTTCAGAAAGTCAATGCGTTCCGTGACACAAGTCATGTAGTCCCGGGGTCTAATCCCGGTCCCAGCAAAGGCCTGATTCACGAAACTCATGACTCGGGGGCAATGATTACCCCCTCTGAAGCAGATCAACTTCGCAATAAGAGTCCTAAACATATTGATGCGACACTCGATTCGTTCTTGCCACGCAGGGATAGCGGGGCGTCGCGGTATTCGGTCAGTATCCGGAAACTTGACGCGAACAACGCGACACGCCGCTATAGCCGCGCAGTAAAGAATCGAGTGTGTATCAACTAATGTTTCACTAGTCTGCATATATGGGACTAGCAAAACGTTTAGGGCTCCCATTAACGCCAGGTTACGTTTATTCATTGGCAAACGTGGTAGTCGCGGCCTAGAGTCAGGAGTAGTGCGATACTCCAAAATCGCGTCTTCCAAAGCCCTCCTCAAATGCTCATTAGTCTGGGTACTTACGTTATTATTATTATTATTATTTTTTTTAGCTGAAGTTGCAATTAATATCTATGATTTTGTAAAAAGGATTTATATTATTATAGTACTTAACACTTTAATGCTTGTATACTGATAAAGTAGGACCTAACGACACTAAATTTGTAATTTTAACTCTAACAACTCTGTAACCTAGGGACACAAGCTGAATAAATTCATTCATTCATTCATTCATTCATTCATAATTTAGTTTTTATTATTTGATATAATAGTAACTATTGTATTGTAATACACACTATAAGCAAATTTCAAATCTGTCTATTACGGTTTGTAAGATCGAGCATAAAACACCTAAAAAAACGCGTTTATTGTATGAGGACCCCGTTTTATTTTTAATTTTAATCTGTTTAATACATACTTTGTGAAGATTTCAAGTCTATCTATTATGGTTCATAAGTTCAAGCAAAAAACGCCGAATAAACACGTGTTCTGTATGGGGTCCATTAATATTAATTTACTTTTGTTTTTAGTATTTGTTGTTAAATCCCCTATAGTAATTCATACTTCGTGAAATTTTCGAGTGTTGACCTATTACGGTTAAGGAGATACAGCCCTGTAAAGTGCGGACAGACGGACGGACGGACGGCGAATTCTTAGTAATAGGGTTCCTTTGGGTACGGAACCCTGATGATGATGAAACACAATTTTTAATTATAACATATGCATTACAGTTTTACTTTTCGTCTTCGCATCTGTATTTGAAGATTCATTAGCTTCTGACAACGATATCCGACGAGCAACCAAGCTTCAATTAAAATTTCCTGTAACAGCTTTGAATGACCCAGGCCCAATATTCAGTTACTCATATAATTATAAGCTTAGTGATGGTACACAGTTTCACGGAAAAGTAGATGCATCGAAACAAAAACTCACAGATATATTTCAAGCCTTTTCTAAATAAATGTTCCTAACCGACTATAACACAACCTATTACAATAGTATATACGTATAAACATTCGCTTTTTTTTTTGCTTCAAATAAATGTGTCGCTTACGTTGAATTTGATGTTTCTATTTAATTTCGTAGCACGTACGTCCTACGTTGCACTTTTGCTCTCGGTGTGAATAGCGGCCAAAAGTATGAGCACGCGCGATGATTTTCCGTTCGGCGGAAACTAACCCTTAGCGTTGAATGAAAAAAAACTTAAAACCGCCCACCCTACCACTAGTAGATAGTGGTAATCAATTACCATCAGGTACGCCGCTGGTTTATTTGCTGCTTTTCAAATTTTTACCGACTTCAAAAAAGTATGTTTCTTAATTCGGCTGTATACATATATATGTTTGTAACTTATATATGGTTGTAACTTCGTTGTTTATTAACCTGTAAATTAAATTGTTGTTTTTTTTTTTTTGTTACAAAGGAGATATCCCTAGAATAGTACCATAGTAATTCATTAATTCATCGAGATCTTATTAGTATCTGCAGAGATATGGAGATAAACACCTCAAACTTGGTACTGAAAATTAATAGCGCGGCATTTGAAGTCGGTTGTATTAGTTTTTTAAAACGATCCCATATATAAAAAAACTGTCTCACCTGATATGGAGCCAAAATGCGCTTTTAGATGGAATCGTGTTCGTCTGGATTGAAATACATGGCGCAGTGGCGGAGCGCTGGACAAATAACTTTAAGCCGCGTATAAATTAAGCGCGGCAAACCATCGAACATTGGTGCGCGCGGCGGCCGCGCTCTATGTAGACGGGACCGCCGCGCGCGGCGACGCGAACATTGCCGCGCTCGAACGTGCCGCGGGGCGATCCGCTCGCTGTCGGTTTTTTAGACCGCATCAAAGGAGCTTCAGTCGTTCGCTCGCGCGCAGTGGGGACGGTTGTAGTTTTGGTGATTTGGCTCGCGCGGCGAATACGTAAAAATGGACAACGAAAAGTGCCGTTTACTAATACAATTGTATAGCGCAAAAGAATTTTTGTGGAACAGCAAATCCTCCCAATACCACAATAAATCGTTGAGGTATGATGCGTGGGTAGAAATCAGTAAGAAAATGGATATACCTATTCCTGACTTGAAAAAAAAAATGACTACGCTTTTGGCGTCCTACAGAAGAGAAAAATCTAGAATAGCTAAAAGTTGTCGTACTGGTTCTGGTAAGTACCTATTTATTTTGCATTTACAACAAAAAATAAAACGCATTATTGTAATTACGTAAATAATTTTTATTTTTATTACAGCGACAAATGAAGTATACGTTTCGAAGTGGTTTGCGTTTGATGATTTTAATTTCATGAGGGATAAAGATCTACCCAATGAAACATTGGACACAATGTCTGAAAATGTGAGTACAAGTTTTAATATCTATTTTGCCAAGATATTGCACCATTGGTAACAAAGTGATGGGCTAGGTGTGAACGTATTTGTTGTGCAAAATTTCCCGCTCTTCTTGGGATATAGTTAAGAGGCAGTAGTGATGTAGGGGCAGTTTCATTTCTCCAAGTTCCAGGTATAATTTGCCCCTCGTTTCCTTCACTATCTATACATCCTTGCGGCGTGTACTGTGATCTTGTCAGAGTTCTTTTTCTCAAATAATTATGCAAATGTATTGTTGCTAAAACAATTTTAGTAGCAATCTTTGGTTGCAGTAACATAGGTTTGCGTAGAACTCTAAAAACTGAGCTCAGAATCCCGAATGCATTTTCCACACATCTACGTGCTCGAGATAACCTGTAATTAAAGATTCTTTCCTCAGAACCCCTTTCTAGATCTCCTGGAAATGGTTTCATAGTATATTCATTTAAAGCAAAAGCTTTGTCAGCTAGAATCACATACGGTACTTTGAAGGAATAGGGCACTTGAAGAATGGATGGAGGAGGAAGTCTCATAGATTTTTCTTCTAGTTTTTTGTATAAGTTTGTATTTTTGAAAATACCTCCATCAGATAGTCTACCTTGACAACCCACATTTACATACGTAAAACAATAGTCTGCATCGACTAAAGCTAGTAATACTAAACTAAAAAACTTTTTGTAGTTGAAAAATTCTGTGCCACTGTTTATAGGTGCTTGCAACACTACATGTTTGCCATCCAATGCACCTACTGCATGAGGAAAGTCCCATTTGTTTTCGAAATCGTGTGCTATCTGCAACCATTCTTCTTCTGAGTCCGGTACCTGCAACAATTAATTAAACATTCGTATTTTTTTTATAGTTGGCAACAGCACAAATAGCACAAAATAATGATACAGGACCAATTACACCTTCTGCTATGGAACAAGAAATAGAACCACCAAGTGACATTATGAACGCTCCAGATAATCTGAGAGTAAAGAAAAAGAAAAAGGTAAACGCTGAAGAAGATTCCCCTATGCTGAAAAAAGCATTTCAGGTTCTAACTGAATCCGCTGCATCATCTGCTGACCCATATTTTTCTTACGGCCAGCACATTGCTAATGAACTCCGTAAATATGATTCACGCACTTTAATTTACGTCAAGCAAGCGATTAACAATGTGATATTTGATGCTGACGTAGGAAAATATTCGAATTATGGGTATTGTACCCAAAATTATTCACAGTCACACTACACCTCAACGCCGTCTCCTCAGACTTCGACTCCGTCTTCTCAGATTCCAGACACTACTCCTACTGATGAACGTGAACCAACGCCATTGCCTATGGATGATTTTTTCCCCTAAATAATAATAAGAATTATATCAATAAATAAATATAATAATAAAAGAAAACTAGATATTTTATTTACTCACCTTTACCCAGTCTTTTAGTGCATCGCAAAGTGCATCACAAACTTCAGGAACAATTCTTGAAATTGACTGTTTTGATACTCGAAAAAGGTATTGCAGGCTAGTATACGAGTCTCCAGTTGCCAGAAATCTTAAAGTTATTGCTAATCTTTCAGTAACTGATATTGCCTCTCGAAATTGTGTGTTCATTTTCATAACACTTGGTTCTATTAATGATTTTATTAATTCGAACTCTGTAGTTGACACTCGCGTAAAATTTTTTATAGTGTTTGCAACGGCTTCATATCTTATGTCTTCCAGAAGTTTCGGGCCATATAGCGATCTATTTAGATATAATTTTTTCATCCACCAACGCCTTTTTCTTTTCTTTTTTTTACAAATAAGATGGTGAATCACAATGAAAGCGGCAGCCGCCCGACCACGCGCGTCCATACTCGCAGGTTTACAAGAGTGAACTGGTCTGTCTATCCGCCGCGGTTTGTTCGTGATGGATCGCCTGCCGCGCGCGCCTGCCACGTCCAACTAAATTTATATCTACATATTGGCTCGCGCGGCAAATGAACGTCAACTCTGGTCGAACATTGGCTCGCGCGGCTGCCGCGCTTAATTTATACGCACCTTTAGTCCAATCCACAGACTGCGACTATCCCAACCCGTTTTCTATACTAGCTGGTACCGATCATTATGCCGGCTAAAGCCTACCACCTATTTACCACCACCCATGATCATTGTGTGGGGTAGATTTAGGTATTAGCCGGGGTGACAATGGCCACCACTAAAGAGCGTCCACGGCGGCAAAGAGATTGTAGATGAGCTACGATTACCAAAATGTGAAGCCTTTTTTTACATTTATCTTATAGGCTAGCGTTTGACTACTATCTCGCCTGTTGGTAAGTGATGATGCGGTCGATGATGGTAAGCACGCTAGGCCTAGAATGGGAAATGTCTCTCAAGGATAGCTGCCGGAACACATTAGATGTTTGGTGACAGATTTTCTTGAACTTTAACTTTAAGTTGAGGGTGGTAGCTGGACAGGCGGACGCTAGATAGGTTCCTACCACCATGCGGGGGTTGTTGGTTTCTTAACGATGTTTTTCCTTCACCTGAGGGCTACTGTGACAAGCGCACATACATTTTTCGACAGAAAAATCCATTGGCACGGTGGAGATTCAACTCGGTACATCAAAGCCGACCATTCTCCCACTTACACCACCGGGCCCTTATCATTGTCCGTGTTCAGCATAGTATCATGGCGGATGGCATATTTTTGTACATAAGTAGATTTTTAATTATTAATCTCGCTCATAATAGTACAATGAATGAATAGTTTTGGTATCTAATATTTAGGCTTCAATATACAGATACAAAAGTTCAATGATTTGTATTTACTGCCATCATGTCTATAATTGTAGATTGCTTCCAGAAGCTTTATGAAATGCTGCATTCCTTATCAAAACCTCGTAGAATTCGACTCCTACGTATTCTGGCCACCTTTTAACCTCCCATTTATCTACTGGCACATCAACGAGTAATCAATGATTAATTAAATTTAATTAAACATAAGGTTGCGAGATAATCTCAAGGTTTAAGTCAATCTTCGATCATTGCGGGTGCCTCCTTGAAAGTGGCCATGTACGATAGAGTAGCCAGTATCAGACTAGTTAAGATAGCACCGCTATGTGGATTGTATAAATGTCACAAAACTGTACACAACTGTACAGTGGTCTTTTTTTCAACCGACTTCCAAAAATAAGGAGGTTCTCAATTCATCTGTATGGTTTTTTTTTGTATATTACGCGATTACTCCGTCAATTGTGAACCGATTCGAATGATTATTAATCGGTAGGGTACGTTTCAGAGGTGGTCCCACTGTAATTTCATCGAGATCTTTTAAGTATCTCCAGAGATATGACGATAAACGTCTCAAACTTGCTACTGAAATTGACTCGCGGGGCTTGGAAGTCGGTTTTTTTAGTTTTTAAACTAACTTAATTATTTTGTTTTATTATGGCTCCACACGATTAGTGTATTTAGCCAGTGTACAATTATTTAAGTTTATGTAAATTAAAGTTATAAAATTGAGTAAAAGTTACATATCTGGGCCCCTAGACAAAATCTAATTTCCTGTTTGCCTTCACGCTAACGCAAGTTCAAAATGTATGGAATGACATTTAAGGTTCCGCAACAGAAATGTCATTCCCATACATTTTGAACTTGCTTTAGCGCGAAGGCTCACAGGAAATTGGATTTTGTCTAGGGGCCCAGGTCGGTTTGTAGTCATAGTCTTGTTCGTTATAAACATGAAGATAAGAGTAAGTCTCCATGGTCATAGCCCTCAGTTAAGACGTGGACTTTACCTAAAGATTTGCAGTAGAATTTTAGTGAGAACGCAAATAGCATGTTATTAACATTGTAAAGAAAGAAAATCGTTTATTTATACTGTTTCCCTACACTCGCACACATACACCGGCACTTAATGGTCATTAAATTTATAATTCACATTTATTACACATTAATTCGCGGAAGAACACAAGTATTAAGAAAAAAAAGAGAGCTCACACACTTTTTCACGTTCCCGCCAAAACTCCTACAGTAGTTTTCTCATTACCGCATTTTACTTTCAAACTAATAAAATTCCCGATGCAGTCAAGATGCAGCAAGGAGAATTGAAGAATCTGTGCCGCCATGCAATATTTAATAAGATTGAGCAAAAATGCCGAATATACAAATGTCTTGTATGGAGACCATGTATTGTTTTTTTTTAATTTTAATTATGAGTTATAGCTGCTATAGCAATACAAACTGTAAAAAAATCAAGTGTTACGATTCGTAGGATAGAGATTATGGAGATTAAAAGCCGAAAAATAACACGTCACTTGTATGAGGACCATCATTAATTAAGTGACTGTCTATTACAGTTCAGACATATACAGCCTTGTGACGGATGGACGTACGGACGGATGGATAGTGGAGTGTCACTAATAGGTTGGCATATTTGGGGTACGAAACCCTTAAAGCTCATTTTCTTTATGCAGTACATTTAGTATTTGTACTATAATATTCCTTCATCATCGTCATCATAATCAGCCGGTATCAGTCCACTGCTGGACATAGGCCTCTCCCAAGTCACGCTACTGAGCACAATTTTAGGCAAATTTGTTTCCAGTCACTGCCCACAGCTTTGTGAATGTCGTCGCCCCACGAGCTCCACCTGGTCAGAGCGTCCTACTCTATGTTTGCCGATATAATATTTTAAATATTCCTTATACATTACTAATAAAGATTGTCTTGTCCACAGGTGGAAGGTTTTGCTCGTTCTCACCGTGCATCGAACAAGTCCAGAGAACTTCCTTGGCTCTTCAGGAACATGGCTTTACGGAAGTATCCACTATGGAAGTCCTCCAAACTGAGCTGAAGGTTAATAGAAGAACAATCCCAGTCAGGGATCTGTCATTTTTGAAGCATAAGGTGAGTTTAGTTAATTGTTGTAATATTCGATGATGATAAAGCCCGATATTCGTGTTGAATAAGAACTGAATTTCTGAAAAAACCTGAACGAATAGGTGCATAAGACTCACTAGAGATATTTTTTGAGCTAATATTGTAACTGTACGAGATAACAATTATTCAGTCTAATTTTTGCTAACAGCTAAACATGGATGCAGATTGTGCTACAGCTTGTATCAACACTCAATAATTTCGACATATGTAGGTACTCATGCTTTGTCACCAACACTGCGTTTCACATAAAACATTTAACACAATTTCTGGTATAATTTAAGACAATTCTTCTCATAGAAAATATCGAGTATGATCTGTATCCCATTTACTTGCATGCTATACCTTCTGCAAAAATACGGAAATCATTTCAAAATGCGTAACATTTCGATTTTATTATACTGACACGTAAAATACCAACCTAAAGGGACCTACCGCCTACCTAAAAGTCTAAAACATGTATAGCAGCATCTCCCTCCCTCCTACATAGTAAAACTGAAACAGGAATATGTTAAACCTCGTGGTAGCCTCCAGCGCTATTAACTAATGCAAGTTACGAGGCTGTTCCGATCTGAGATCCATCACCAACTAACAAGCTGATAAGTAATTGACAGAATAACTCGACCAAATTGCCCCTACACCTATAAATATTTCCACCATGTCACGGTAAAGTACACTTATGTAACAGGTTCTTAATTGTACTGCTAAAGATATAATATATATCAGTTTTATTTGGTACTCTAAAAAAGAAATGTGACTGAATGTGCCTATAAATGCATTGTTTTAATGGTCTTAAACCGACTTCGCATTATTGCGGCTGGATGATTTCAAAGTCTATAACGGACATAGGTAGAAACATTTTTGTATTATATGTACGTAGAGAAAGCTTACTATGTTTCTCTATTATTTAAAGACATTGCAAATTATTTCTGACATGATTATTATATACCACTTTCATCATAATTTTTCTAGGTAACCCTTACCTTCGTCCTTATTCTGAATTACTATTGACCGTATCTACTTATTTTTTGATGTAATTGATCAAAAATGTTAATGGTAATTGACCATATACCTTATCCATAACATTTCATTGTTACAAGCTTTTGCTAGTATGTTTGTTTGTGTGGATCATATCTAGGAAGCTCAATTAGAACCACTTCCCGACATTCGATTGGACTCAAATTTGGTGTCCATATTTGCATTATCTTCGGTGACAATACAATAATATGATATCATACCATCGAGCTGACCTGATGATAAAGCCAGGCTTTAGAGATTGGAACTCCGTAATGGAAATTGGTACGACAGTTAAGTTTGGGCTAGTCATCGAGGTACATGTCAACCAGAGGCACCCATCATAAACTGACTTACGTTACTTAGTATTATTATCTTTTCTATGCTTACGTGCCGAGCGGTGCGCGATCGGGTTTTTTTATTTGAACGTAGAGCTAGTTCGCGACGCGTCATCTGGTACGTAGTACATATACATCGATGGGCTAGTATATATTGTTATCTTTAGAACTTTTCATTACACTTGATAGAATCTTTACAAAAATATCGTCCATAAAAAAAAATACATTTAATTCGTTTAAATTATTCCCATTTTATTTTCTTAGTGTATAATAAGAGCTTGCACAATAATACAATTCTCTAGCAAACCAAGGATATCGATTGCCTTTAGAACTATAGCAGTAAAATGCTCCCACCCTATAATGCTGCTTTCGATAGGCGATCAATTTACATCAATCAATCCACAAACCGTAACAGTTCCATCGTATATCTCATTGAATCCGATACAAGGTGACTTCTCACAAACACTGGCGGTTTAGAGCTTTAGAACCCTATCTACCTTCTAACTAAAGGGTGTTACCATTTACTACCTTATGCTAATCTAAGTCTTTAACGACGTGGTGTGTTTAATTAGGTTTAGTGTATGTCTAAAATCATCGTGTGAATTCTGTATGTTCTTATTTTTCCTCTATTTTCATCAATTTATCGTATACCTTTTCTGTATGCGAATTTTTACTGCAATATGGCAAAGCCTGAAGCCACCATAAGCCACCTTAGTGGCTTAAACTAGGTACTCATCCGATTTTCATTCGATTAATTATCAATCGATTCGTTATATGGTTGAGGCTACATTTCATACGGTCAATCAAAGTGAGGGTAACATAATAATGTTTTTTTTTTGTAAGTTTATACTTGTATCTTTGCCGTTAAACACTATCTCGTTCGTTCAATTTTCTTTGGAGGACTGTATCGTTCTTTTTACAAATAGTAAATTATCCTTCATGTCGGTAATAAATATAGTACATTTGATTTTATACGTTTTTATATGATATAGGTAGTAAATAAGCAAACGGCCTACCTGATGAGAATTGGCATACTTAGATGCAACACTTGGGCTGTTACTCATGCGTTACCAACATTGCTACTTCCATAATCATTCATATAAACAATTTTATCTATGAAACTAACACTTCAAAGATCTTAGTAACCCCCCTCTCAGTTAACACGGTGCTTAATCTACTCAGATCAACGTGAAAACAGGAGACGTATGACCTTATTCAATCAATACACCTGATGGTTTCACAATCTGAGGATGGCCAATTATAAGCAGCGGTGTACCAAAGGTAGAATTATTTATATATTAGATAATATATAAATAATTGGCTGGGAGTTGGAACTGTAAAATTGAGCCTTATTATGCTAAAGCTGCTGATATGGTCTCTGTATGGTGAAGATGAAACCTTTATGTCAATCATAGGCCCGTATTTATGGGACGATGCTTGGGTGCAGAGCCGCGCAGAACAAAGCCATTTTATAGGGTAACTCCTTTTTTGACCGATTTCAAAAATTGAGAACGTTCTCAATTCGATTGTTTTTTTTTTCGTTTCATCAGAATTTTGTCATAAATTAACCGATTTAGAATTATTTTTGTTTGAGAGGGTATACTTCCCGCTTGGTTCCATCGAACGTTCATCGAGATCTGATGTGTAGCTCCAGAGATATAGAGATAAACACCTCCATTTTTTTATAGGAATTGTGATAGGATCTACCTATTATATAGTCTGTGAATAAAGCATCAAAAGCCAATTTTGTTATTGCATGTAATTCTACATACCTGAGTGCTTCCAGCTAACCTCTCCTTCAAGTGTTGCGTCCGATCGATTAGCGAACGAGGCTCACGCGACCGACAATTGGGCTAGTATCCATTCGGAACAACGACGTAGCTAAATACATATACTAAAGCTAGAAGCTACGTCCTGTGATCCGACTGCCCAGCGCGTGGTGATTATTCGGCAAACCCTCTGTGGTATGCACACAATAATGTTCAAGCTTCTAATAATACAAGCTAATATTATTAGAAGCTTGAACAGTTTCTCACAGACACGAAAATGAAGGTACAAATGCTGCTATCCTAATAATAACGAGATATATCGGAACATGTAAATTATTGAATTCCGCAATTCATCTGCCTTCTACAGAATTAAACTCCAAAAGTCATTTTCATAAAGCTCATAATAACAAAGCTGCGGGTGCTCTGAAATATGAACCACGCGATATTCAATTATAAGCTTTATTCTGAAGATGCAACGTTGAATTTTGTGAGAAGTATGTTGTCCTGAAATATTAATGATTGTAGAAATCAAATTAGCTTTTATTGCCTTAGTAATAGGGTGGATGTTTGTAAGATGAGGGTAGTGCAATATCGGCGACATATCGACTCGCGTTCGAAAACGTCACGCGCGCCGTTTGTCGCGGGCGGTCACGTTTCGCAAACGGAAGCCGAGTGATGTGCCCCTGACTATATCGATATCAAATTGTTGCTACTCCTTGTAAGATTCTGAGGTGGGTCGAAGACACAGATACTTAAATAATAATTATATTTTATAACAAAATTGACGTGCAATATTGAAACAAAGTGATTTCATTTATTATGTTTAAAAGTTAGCATAACTGGACATTGTTATTTCTATAATCCTCCAATTTATCGTCAATCACTAAAGTCATTCATATTTTTACCATGATTGTGTTTACATTCACGTGAGATTAGAGCATTATAAACACATAACACTTCTGACATCTGTGAAATTCCTGACTTTACAAACAACATTATTTCTTATAAAAAGTCGGAACTTTCGACGTAGCGGTGCGGTGATTCCTTTCAAAATGCTTTGAATTTATCGATAAAATATTTTTGGACATTTTTTTTCTGTTACCATCCAATTTGTCGTCGATGGATTTGCTCAGTGTCAAAGTGGCTCCTAAAATAATTCCCAATATTACTTTTAATGTATTTACTTACACATTCTCGTTACATTACTAGTAGTATTATAAATACAAAACATTTCGGATATCTATAAAATTCCGGACTTTAGACAACATTATTGCATACAAAAAGCCGGACCTTTCAACGTAACGGTGCGGAGATGCCTTTCGAAATGCTTCGAATTTATCGATAAAATATTTTTGCATAAGGGGCAGGTCTAGTCACAAAGGCTTTTGGCATTCGTGGGAAAATTCTAGAAGCTTTTTAAAAGGGAGCTAAAAGCCAAGTAAGCTCAGTATATTAAGGCTGTGTTACTAGATTACAGACGGTAAAGACGGTTTTTATGGCGCGGAAACCCTTTTTGGGATGGCAATAAAATACACTAGCTCTATAAAGAACAGCCGAGATGATGTTATGAAGAAGTAAAACATGGTTAAGGTGCTATCTGAAGCAGACTTAGAATTAGGAGGTGCTTACTTAATAAGTGATGTTTGTAGCATAAGTATATATAAGTAGGAAAAGTAATCTTTGTAGTAGGTAGTTGAGTATTTTTTATCGATATTAAGAGCGAACGCTACTTAATTAATTAATAATTAATTCTTAAATCTATTGTCTTCATCATCATTATGTTTGTCATCTTCATTATGATCATATTTGTATCTTCCATAGCCTAATATTTTAAATTGTATTAACATTCATCATTACTCAAACACGTTTACTATAAACATTTGCTGTAACACGCAGGTATTTGAACTGCAATTCAGGTCTGATACATTACATTGTTATGTTATTTCTTTTTAATTGCTTTTTGTTCTGTGTGGAATAAATAAATAAAAAAATTAAAAAAAGAACGTGGCGTGCACTTTTCAATACAAATGTATTCCCCCGTTTCCTCCCTGGAAAATGTTTCTAGAGCAAAATTTTTTGCCACAAAAAATCAAGGTCTGCTGTCGTTATTCCCCTATTATTTGCTTTTTTTTACCAAACAATTGCAAATAGAAATATAACCCTTCAAAAATCTTAAAGAGGAGATAAATTGGATCATATTTCTTTTTTCAATTGCTTGGTCAAAATAAACTGTCCAAGTGCAAGTCAGACTCGCACTCGTAGGGTTCCGTAACATAGTAAAGTATTCTATATAAATGATTTTTCGCAACTAAAAAATTAACTTTGTTTTTCATAGTGTTTGTATGAAAAACAAAGTTATCTTTGCGGTCGGTATATCTCAAAAACTGCTGACTGTATCTCGTTCAAACCAATTTTCGTTGTTTGTTTTTATTGAGATCTACAGCATATATTTTTTTTAGATTTTTCACTTTTTATACTTTAAAAGTTAGAGGGGGGGGGGGGGGGGGACACACACATTTTACCACTTTAGACCCGCCTATCTTTCAAATGATTGACTTTGAGAAAAAATGATTTTAGGAACCTCAATGTCATTTTTAAAGACCTATCCATAGACCCCACACGTATAGGTTTGAGGGATAAAAAATGTTTTGTTTCAGTTCCATGTATGGGATGCCCCCCCTTAAACTTTTATATTTTTATTTTTGTATAAAAATCGGAAAGCG
Source organism: Cabera pusaria (assembly GCA_954871355.1). NCBI lineage: Eukaryota > Metazoa > Arthropoda > Insecta > Lepidoptera > Geometridae > Cabera > Cabera pusaria. The sequence continues at coordinate 8,944,253 of OX940905.1, forward strand.
GTTTACAGAATACATCTACCTACCAAGTTTTAATTCTGTAGTCCTAACAGTTTCGGAATAAAATGGCTGTGACATACGGACGGACAGACAGACAGATATGACGAATCTATAAGGGTTCCGTTTTATGCCATTCGGCTACGGAACCCTAAAAAGCAAATGATCCTGGCACCTGGCACCAAAGATCATACCCGATGTGTCATTGCTCGGTGCGAAACGGGCCACGAAAATACAACTAGTAAAATAGTTTAACTTTGACACTTCGCTAGCGTGTATACCTCGGTACTTACATTATTTACAATAATTTTAGTTATTGCGTAGTACTATCTCAAGATAAACAAATAAATAGGTAAGCGAAATCATATTCTTCCATCAAAGTCAAGCACATGCAAACATTGCGTAAATAAATCGATTCTAGCAATCGATAGATGTCGATAATCGACTTCTGAATCGATAAGCTCGAGTTTACAAAATATCGCTCAAGATAACGTTCGCAGTACCTGTGTTGTAGGATTATAGATTGTTTAAGTATTTTCACGTTATGTCTGGATTCGTCACTTTAGTTTTAGTAAATATAACAATGATGTTGATATTTTGATAGTCTACAAAAACATATTGAGTCTACCTAGGGTATATATCTTACCTATCGCCACAGAATAAATAATAATTCTTGTCTTAGTTTCAGTTACATTTTTAGGGTTCCGTACCTCAAAAGGAGAAAAGGAACCCTTATAGGATCACTTTGTTGTTGTCACGTCTGTCAAAACCCTTTTTCTCAGGAACGCCTAAATTATCAAATTGTATCAAATTGAAACTTTATCAAATACTCGGGTCTATGATATCTTTTGCCTGTGAACAATTAAGATAGTTTGAAAACTAAAACAACTGACTTCAATGCCCCGCGAGTCATTTTCAGTAGCAAGTTTGAGACGTTTATCGTCATATCTCTGGAGATACTTATCAGATCTCGATGGAATTACAATGGTACCACCTCGGAAACGTACCCTACCGATTACAAAGAATCATTCGAATCGGTTCACAATTGACGGAGTAATCGCGTAACATACACACAAAAAAAAACATACAGACGAATTGAGAACCTCCTTCATTTTGGAAGTCGGTTGAAAAATGAAGCTTTTAAGTCAACGCGATCAAAAGATATGTCCGTTATAGTAGCATTTTGTCGCATATTTTGCGATGGCAAAAGGGAATCAAAACATGTAGGATAATTCCCATTGACCTAGAATTATAAAATTTGGCTAGAAACAAGGTCTTGAAGCATTATACAGAAATAAATCTGAATCGTAAATGTGTAGTTTAATAACAAAAAAAAGTTAATTTACTATTACAAACTTACGCGGCTATTTGCGGGGTCGGTGCAATAAATGTTCCATTGACCGAACTGCAAAATTAACTTTGTCCTTTAACTTAGTTTGACAAATTATATATATATAAATATACTACAATAATAAGGTATCTCCGCGGAAGTATTGTATCCGATAGACACCTATCCTACTCGTAAATTATAAAGTTAGTTAACACCACAACACTAGTAGGAGTAAGTAGGTACGTCACACGATTCTTGTACAAAACCGGTATGCAATACCTGTGGCACTAGCAGCGTGATATTTGTGACAACTGATAAGATAACAGGACCTTTATTTTCAATTGATATTTTATTATTAAATTTAGCCAATATCTTACATTTCTTTAAAAATATTGATAAATCGAAAAACATAAATCCTCATGTGATTATTCAAAATGTTAAAGGTATCTTGTAACATTCGCTCAATGTTTACTTAGTTACATTTCTTATATTCATGCAATTAAATATTCTATATACCCTTAAGTTTTCAAAAATAATACATACTTAGATATTTTTACCGCACAGTAGGCAGTTATTGTCAGCTGTAACACAGGTTCGACCTAGAACGGCTGACAATGTTCAGTTGTACCTTCATATTATATAAATGTATTATTAAACATTATTATAAGATATATTCAACTACACATTGTTAAGTTATGATTTATGAAATTTGTACGGAAGCATTTGAATTTGACGTTAAGGCCACTGTCTTGGAAAATTGACTCGCGGCGAAATATTTGTGCAGCGTTAATATTTTTTTAAAGCAAAGCCACTTAATGTGAACAAATAAAAATTGATGTACATAAATATTCTGGACATAAGTTATTGCTACATATTTTTTTAATGATCATCACGAAGTATTATGGTTGGTAAATCAAACGCTAAACAGGACTCTGCCGTGCCTAACACCATTTCGGGTTAGGTTTGAATACCTAGTATATGGAAATAAATAAAGAAATGGCAAAACTTTTCAGGACATACATTGAAAAACATCTTTTTATTTGATATCTCCTGGATAGAATTTTCTTAATATCTATCATATTCTTAAGTCACATTTTACAAAATCATAATTTTTTTAAGATTTCGTTGTTTTTTAAACTGTTTTTTTCTTGATAATAAAGTGACGCATTTACATAAAATATTATGTTTTAAAATGCCTATGATTTAATTCAATGACTATGTAAAAATTAGCACTCGTATTCAATTATTACTTAAATAATAATAACATGGACAAAAACTAAAAAATGCAGTTTATAAACAAGAATCGCGTGAAAAATTCCTCAGTGGCGGCCAAGCAGTCGTCTCGATCAGACGTATGGTCCATGCCGAATTTTGAGCGTACCTCTAGCTCTAACATTACTCTTGCTTTATTTATTTATTTTTATAAAATAAAGATTACTCGCAATGTGGGTTGCACATTACTAGTATTCTTGTTAACCCCTCCAACTAAGCTAAATATGCTTGTGTCTGGAGTGGGTTCACGTCAATAGTGCAATGGGTGGGGTGGGATTCGAACTCACGACCTCTCGATTGCCAGTCCGACACCCTATCCATTGGGCTATTGGCGCCTAAAGGCTTTACCTTGCTCAAGCTCTGTTACGCATCTAAAGTTGCTCTACTTTAATAAAATTCTAAAACTGAACAAATATTAGGTGTTATAATATAATAAATGACAAGCTATTATTTTTAACTTGCAATGTAACTTGTGTGGTCTGATGATGGAGACGGAAGGTGGCCACGGCATCTCTGTGATAAAACGACATAACCCAACCGAGTTTGGGCTCGATTGATTTGTTTTGAAGAGAACTTTACACCTAGATGATATCCAGGGTCTGATGATGAAGCCGGAAAGTGGCCACGGCATCTCTTTGATAAAACAACATAACTCCACCGAGTTTGGGCTCAATTGATTCGTATTAAGGAGGACTATACACCTAGATGATATTATCCAGGGTCTGATTATGAAGCTGAAAGGTGACAACGGCATCTCGGCTATAAAACAACATAATCCCACCGAGTTTGGGCTCGATTGATTCGGCTTGAGGAGGACTTTACGTTGGACTCGCCCACCGAGGCTTTCGTACCAACGTTGGTAGATACCAATTAAGCTAAATCTCTAAGTTGTATGAGCGCTCATATAACTCAGAGGCATATCTTAACTGGTTGATACTATGTATGTATGGGGAAACCCTTTAATTTTCAATTTTTTTTATTTTTTGTAATGTTTCCTTTATTTGTGCTTTAAGACCTTGCTTCTTTCCAAATTTTATGATTCTAGGTCAACGGGAAGTACCCTATAGGTTTTCGACCCAAAACCTATAGGGTACTTCCGGTTGACCTAGACTTGTCAATTTTGGTCACAAGCAAGGTCTTACAACACAAGCAAGGAAAAATTCCGAGAAATAAAAAAAGTTGAAAATTAAGGTAAATTGTGGTACTTACAAGTTTTCGCGAAAATCTAAATTTGCCCATGTCTTTTTATCGTGTTGACTCAGCACCTTGATTTTTATACACCTAACAGGGACTATACATTTTAGTATTTGGTATAAATTTCAACTTGCTCGGTCCACCCGTTCCTGAGAAAATTGGCGGTGACACACGGACAGACAGACTGACGGACAGACAGACAGACAGACAGACAGACGGACAACACAGTGGTCTTATAAGGGTTCCTTTTTTACCTTTTGAGGTACGGAACCCTATAAAAGAAAGGGTTTATTAAAATTCCACCCCTAAGAGAGTAATACGGTAGAAACATTTTAAAACGGACTTAAAATGGGAAAATTGTCAGTTTGTAATTAATAGAGAGAAAGACAGAGCGTTTATAATATTTTGTTTCTCAGAAAAATAAGTCTTCGGTTTCTATCTTGTCTGGCTATTTCCCTTGGTCAGGCCATAACTTGAACGGGTGAGCCGATACGGCTAATAATATTATATTTATACATATATATATAACTAGAAGTTCCCCGCGGCTTCGCCCGCGTTATGACTTCTTTCATAAAAATACACCAAATCGGTTTAAACTTTTTCCACGTTTCATCCCATTAAAGAGTGAATTTTGAAAAATCCTTTCTTAGCGGATACCTCCGTCAAAATAACTATCTGCCAAATTTCAGCGCAATCCGAAACAATATTGGTTTCAGACTTTGCTACCCCACTTCACCCTTTTAGGGGTGGCATTTCGAATAAGTCTGAAACACGTATTTACTTATTTATTTACTGAAGTACTTGTGCGAAGTTTCGAATAGAAAAAACGTATCTAATATTGTTCCTCCATACAAACTTTGAACCCCATTTCATCCCCTTAAAGAGTGAATTTTGAAAAATATTTTCTTAGCGGATACCTACGTCAAAATAACTATCTGCATGCCAAATTTCAGCGCAATCCGAAACAATATTAATTTCAGAATTTGTTACCCCACTTCACCCTTTTAGGGGTGGCATTTAGAAAAAGTCTGAAACACGTATTTACTTATTTATTTACTGAAGTACTTGTGCGAAGTTTTGAATAGAAAAAACGTATGTAATATTGTTCCTCCATACAAACTTTGAACCCCTTTTCATCCCATTAAAGAGTGCATTTTGAAAAATCCTTTCTTAGCGGATACCTACGTCAAAATAAATATCTGCATGCCGAATTTTAGCGCCTTCCAAAACAATATTGATTTTTACACTTTGTTACCCCATTTCACTCTTTTAGGGGTGGAATTTCAGAAAAACCTGAAACACGTATTCACTTATTTTTTAACTGAAGTACTTATGTGAAGTTTCGGATAGAAAAGACTATCTAATCTTGTTTCTCCATACAAACTTTGAACCCCTATTTCATCCCCTTAAGGGGTGAATTTTGGAAAATCCTTTCTTAGTACACCCTTACGTACTAAGACAAATATACTCTCCAAATTTCAAGTCTCTACAACCAGCGGTTTAGGCTGTGGGTTGTCTGTCAGTCAGTCAGTCAGTATGTCAGGACAAAGATTCTTATAGTATTAGATAAAATATCAGGACAAGGTTTTTATATGAATGAAACTCTTTTTATTGCGGGTGAAGCCGCGAGGCACAGCTAGTTTCTTAATATGTGTTCACCTTTAAAACTTTCCTTGGACTTCTACAAATGTATTAAAACCAAAATTAGGCAAATTGGTGCAACCGTACTTGAGTTCATGTAAGACTAATAAACGTCAATTAGTATGTACCTATAGTTAATTATGATTTTGGTAATGTATGATCGTACAAAACGAAAAAACCACTTACATGCCGCGATAGTCAAAATAGCCAGTAGTATCATGTCGTCAAGGTATACAAATGCATATCTCATCAAGGTATGTAATGTGTTTGAGATGTTTATCTCTATATCTCCGGAGATAATTGCCATACCTCGATAAAATTGAAATGGAACCAAACGGGTGGCATAATCTCTCAAACAAAAAAATCATTTTTGAAATCGGTCAAAATTGGATCGAGTATTGTGGTAACAAGCATAAAAAAACAGTCGAATTGAGAACCTCTTCCTTTTTTGTTAAGTCGGTTTATAAACAGTAACAATTCAGCCTATTTTTGCTTTTACATTACAAACAATATCAAATATCAATTACAAAGTAGAGCAACAGTAAACTTTTCATTTCTTTCATTATGACTAAAGCGAGAGTTCACGCAGGGGGAGCAAAGAGATTTAAAACTAATATGTAATCTGTGGCGCCACGTCAAACGTGATTTTCCATTTTGCATCGCAAGACAATGGCCTTAAGTAGGAAGAATTTGGATTTGAAGTTAAGTTTGACGCTCGCGTTATTTATTAAATAGTTTTTTTCCCCTCTCAATTATAAAACACCACTTACCACCATATCTTGTTACATTTATCTCCATCCATAGGTTGTCTGGAAGAGATCGCTTTAAGCGATAAGACCGCCTATCGTTGCACTATTATTTTAAATTGTATTACTTATTATGTTTGATTCTGTAATTTAAGGTGTTAAATAATAAAGTGTTTCTATCTATCTATCTCGCGAGCGTGAAATTTAACGTCACTGGGAAACGTGTAATTTCACTAAACACTTTGTTAATCAAACCGAAAAACATTCCAATTTCACGGCCGAATAACTGACTAAGTGGTAGGATCGCCCCAAGCGGACTAGCAGAAGTCCTACCACTACAAAAGAGATGATACTGCTAAATATTTAAAAAGGTCCCTATTTTACGAATATACCTGCAACATGTCAGCGGCTAGGCGCAATATATCGCTGGTGTTAATCCTGTTTCTGAAGTTAATATAAAGTTACGTGGTCAATGTATGGTTGTTTTGAACACACGTGCGTTTCTAGCGTGCGAATTATTCAAACAAGATATAGATACGATCTTGTTTACCTATATTCGTAAATTACTAACATATGGTGAGAGACGAAATGCTAGGATAACATACAATTCGTTAAATGGACATGACCTTTAATGTTGTTGGCTATAAATTAAATAAATTACTGTTACATAAAGCGACTATAGCCCAATGGCTAAGGCGTCGACTTGGCGATCGAGGGGTCGTGAGTTCGATCCCCACTCATTGCACTACTGACGTGAGCCCACTCCAGGCACAAACAAGCATATTTAGCTTATTTGGAGGGGTTAACAAGACTACTATTAATGTGCAACAAACATTGCTAGTATTGTTAAAAAGCATAACCTTCAATGGAGACACTTCAAATCTAAGATTGAGCATAAAATATTTAAGAGTAAATAAATGTGTTACCTTAACAGTAATTTGCATTAAAGCTGGCCTTTTCTGGTATAAGATCCAAAGAAAACCCTCCAATAGCAAGATAGATTAATGATGATGGATGAAGATGAAGAAGGGTATGAAATATAAATAATGACAAAAAAAAATATCTAAACCCACTACTATGTGAATGGAATAGCTAGAAAAAAAAACCTAACAATCTTGAGCTTAAGCTATTTTAATGACATTTGCATTTTTTTAGCTTTAGTGGGCAAAATTAATATTTATAATCCCGAACCATATGTTTCCTAATCTTTAGACTTTTTCCAGTTTTTAATAGGAATCTAGCAAACCAGCCCTTTTAATACCGTGTGTACACAACATCCAAATAAGGGCCCATTAGGCAATTTAACGGTAAGTGAGGCCCTATGTGTTGGATTGGATGGTTATAATCGCAAATCATTGTTAATAATAGCCTTATCAGTTATGGCCTAGCCTAGTGCACAGAATATATAATAGTAGGTACGAGGTACCTTATATATTATACACAAAGCCCACAAATATATTATTTCTAATGTAAATGTCGATTTTTTTGTTAATTCTTTCCACATCACAGTCAAACACAAAATTGGACATTTTTCTTCAGCGTTGCGTGCTTATCTGCTATTGTTGTTGGCTTTCTTTTGTTCTTTGGTGGTAGATATAGGCAATTAAATACTTAGAGCCAGTTTCACCGGTTCCTGATAGCGCTATGTGAAGAAATCTGACAGAATTTTGACAGCTTTTATATGGCGTCACGTGTAAGATAACTATCTAACGCATTATCAGGAAACTGTGAAACTGGCCCTTAAGCTCGCAACCTAACCAATAAATTAACAAGTTAATATCTGGATACTAGATATCGGAAGGATAGTGTCAACACCTATAAATGATTTTAGAGGAGTATTAGACCCACATTTTTAAAATCCATTAAGCTTAAAATTAATTTACTATTTATTTAAACCCCACATTCAGTGCCATACTAGTCCCTATTACATACATTTCTCCAATTTCCTTTACCTAAAGTGATATAGTTGCTGAGAAGTCCATAACTTCTTAGAAAAGCACGTAACGAGCGATTTCACGGCACAAGCGCATCCTTTCGCCATGCCTGTCGCGGCTCTCGATCAATCTACTAGGGATGTCTGCGCACGTATGACTACAATCGATGTATTTTTATTATTGTACTTCCTTATCACTACTAACTCATCACCTATATTACAGTCCAGTTCTCTTTGTACGCATCAAATTCGTATCTCCGTCCCTACAAACATGTAACAAAAAAAATACAAAATAAAATAAAAAATAAAAAGTTAAATTACAGGATATTACACGTCAAAAGTGTTTTCAAGAATTAGGCCAAAGACTTGGAAAATGAGTTGAAATATTGCTCTATTTGGATTGGAATAAAATCAGTTGTCCAGCGCCTCGTCTCTCGTCTTACATTTCCAGACAAGCACGATTTCCTCTTAGACCGCATCGCCACTTAACATCAGATAGTGATGCAAGTGCAATAAAAAATCCGGTCAAGTTCGAGTTGGACTGTACGAAAGTCTTGGATTTTCCTACAAACTTTTCAAACTAAGTTAAAGTACCAACTAAACTTTGCAATTCAATCCCTAGGTTACTTACCTAGACACAGTTAATGCACCAATCGACAATAATAAGTTTGTTATAGTAAATTAGCTTTATTGTTGTTATTAAACTACACATTTACGGTTTTTAGATGTATTCCTATATAAGTGGTTCAAGACATTGCTTCTTGCCAAATTTCATGATTCTAGATCAACAGGAAGTACCGTATAGGTTTCTATCCTTTGTGAAATCGCAATATATGCGAAAATTTGCAACATAAACGGTCATATCTTTTGATTGCGTTTACTTACAAGTTTGATTTTTTCACAGCTGAAAGATACTGTGAACTTGATATAAGTATTGTGTATTTGATATAAGTTTTAATTTGATATCTTTACGCGTTCCTTAGAAAAAGAGTCTTGACAGACGGACAACAAAGTTATCCTATAGGGGTTCCTTTTTTCCTTTTGCGGTACGGAATCCTAAAAATTGTATTGGTGACATGTGTTTGTTAACAAATTATCGATATCGATAGTTTGAGTTTTCCATCCCGTCATTATTCCATACGACAGTATGGTTGCATTGCATCACACCAGTGCATGGATCGTGTTACACTACCCTAAATCTTCTGCTTTGATTTGCAACAAGTGAGTCTAGAGAAATGCTAGTTCGTGTTTTAAACATAACTGTTGTTCTACACTCGCTGTTGCAAAGAATATTACGTTTGTCTTGAAAATATTTCAACCATAAAAGTAATATTCTTTGTTAGTACAGTCTATTACAATAATAATGTTGCCTTATTGACTGGCCGCTGGTTACAACCGTGACAATGTTATAACTCGCGGCCAACAAGAGCGACAATATGGCTTCTAAGAAATCTATTTAATTTAAATCACGGCTAATCAACACCAATATTATAAATGCGAAAGTCAGTTTGTTTATTTGTTTGTTTCTTTGTTTGGGCCTTCTTCGCGGTCAAACGGCTTGACCGATTTGGCTAAAATTTTGTACAAAGATAGTACATAGGGCAGAATAGGATATAGGATACTTTTTTTTTTTGGCTATCGAGTCAGGGGGTCCAGATATTTTTAATTGAATTTTGTAAATATAAGACTTCTTCTCGAATAAACGGCTTGACCGATTTGCCTGAAATATAGTATAAAGACAGTTCATAGGGCAGAATAGGATATAGGATACTTTTTTTCTGGCGGTCGAGTTAGGGGGTCCAGATATTTTTAATTTAATTTTGTAAATATAGGACCTCTTCTCGAATAAACGACTTGACCGATTTTCCTGATATGTTGTATAAAGACAGTTCATAGGGCCGAATAGGATATAGAATACTTTTTTTCTGGCTATCGAGTCAGGGGGCCCAAATATGTTTAATTGTATTTTGTAAATATAAGACCTCTTCTTGAATAAACGGCTTGACCAATTTTCCTGACATGTTGTATAAAGACACTTCATAGGGCAGAATAAGATATAGGATACTGTTTTTTGGCTATCGAGTCTGGGTAACCAGATTTTTTTATTGAATTTTGTGCATGTATGGCTTCTTATCAGCAAAACGGCTTGACCGATACGGCTGAAATTTTCTACATATACAGCTCATATGGCATAGAAGCACATAGGATACTTTTTTTCTGGCAGTTGAGTCCAAGTGTCCAGATTTTTTTTATTGAACTTTGTAAATGTGTGGCCTCCTCTCAGTCAAACGGGTCAACCATTTCATCTGAAATTTTGTACACAGACAGTCAATGAGACATTGGATACTTTTTTTTTGGCTGGCAATTTTGGGTGTTCATATTTTTATTATGGAATAATGTGTGGCCTCTTACCGGCAATCGTTTTGACCTATTCAGCTCAAATTTTGTACAAATACAGTTAATAGGGCATAGAACGACAAGGGATATTTTTTTAGCGGTTGAGTCTGGGTAACACTTTTTATTGAATTTTTTAAACGTGTGACCCTCTTCTCGGTTAAACGAGTTGACCGATTGAGCAAAAATTGTACAGAGACAGTCAATAAGACATAGACCAAGAGTAGAATCTATTATCCGTGACAATGTGTTACTTTTTTTAATCAAAATCAAAATCAATTGTTTATTTGTCAGAACACATCAAATTATTACAATTTCAGGTCTTATGAAATATAAATGTACCTGTGTCCAGCCTGCAAGCAAGCGTACAAATATTGGTTAGTCATATCTACAATTAAGTTTAGATAACATTAAATATTTTTGCTTAAATTACATATGCATAATTTTTTTATAACATAAATATTCTTTCACGCTGTAAAAACAATTTTCCAAAAGCCATTGGCTAACTTTACGCTTGAAAACGTCACCACCTAGTATTTTTAACTGATTGAAAAATGATTATACACTAAAATGGACATATTGTATACATTCCGTTTATATATATCTTTACTACAGGATGGTTGAAATAACAGATTTTTATATTGTGCTCTTTTTTGTCGTGTTGATACATCACTTTATTTTTGATAATACTCGGCATTACTGTGAACAAAAACACATAATTCTTTTATATACATACATGGCAGAGGAAGGACACTGTACTTTTGGAATAATGGTTTACAACTATCCAAAAACCATGCTTTATCTATGACTCTTATACATTGTTTTTGAATTTTGAAAGCCCTATCAGATTGAACAGAATTGCCCCACATAATTAACCCGTAACTCAAGACTGACGAGACATACCCATGATATGCCACCAAAGCTGCCTCTGTTGACACAGTTTGCCTCAGTCTTTTTAAGGCAAAGACAAAACGACCAACTTTGGAGCAAACCACGTTGATATGCTCTTTCCAGTTCAAATGTTCGTCTAAATGTAAACCTAAGAATTTAAAACAAGTAACCCTTTCTACATTCTTATTTAAATATTGTATGTCAATTGGTATTGGATTGGTATTATAAGAATGAAATTGAATTAATTTAGTCTTGTTAATATTGATACTCAAATAATTACGTGTAGTCCAATAAATAATATCCGCTAAAGCTTCGTCTACATATTTTTGAGGTGAGTCATTATTATTACATTTAATTATAAGTGTAGTATCATCTGCAAATAGTATACTCTTGTGTGGTGTATGATGGGGCAAATCATTAATATATAATAAAAAGAGCAGGGGACCTAAAATGCTTCCCTGTGGAACGCCTTTAGTATTTTTAATTAATTCTGATCTAAATCTCTGTTCTATTAAACGTATACAAGCTAGTTTGGTGATTTCCGTAAATTGTTCCCTATCAGCCAAATAGCTAGCCAATTACAATCGAGTCCAGTTGTCAGTTTTATATTATTGAATTTTATAAACGTGTGGCCTCTTTTCGGCCCAAAGGCTTAACCGATTCACATGACATTTTGTACAAAGACACTTTATGCCCTATTAAATAGGGCATAAAAGGGCAAAGAATACTTTTTTCGACAGTCAAGTGTAGGTGCCTATATTTTTTCTATATAAGTATATAGAACTAGCTGTACCCGCGACTTCGTCCGCGTGGAATAGTGTCTTTGGGTAGCATTTTTAAATATTTAGGCTAAATATTTCACAAATAAGACACGCGTACCCCACCTACACCGCACCATACAACGCCGCGCAAATCCCCCTCCCCTCCCCCTTACCCCTACCTTCCCCTCTCCCTCTCTCTTCCCCCAACCCCCTTTCCCCTCACTTCCCTCTCCCCCTCCCATTTCCCTCCACTTCTCCTCCCCTCCCCTCTATCTTCCCCTTCATCCTCCCTTCCCCTTCTCCCTCCCCCTCCCCTTCCCCCTCGCCTACCCCCTCCCCTTCCCCCTCGCCTACCCCCTCCCCTTCCCCCTCCCCCGTCCCCTACGCTTTCCCTCACCTCCCGTCCCCCTCCCCTTTCCCTTTTCCCTCACTTCCACCTCCCCTCCCCTCCCCTCATTCCCCTTCCCCCTCCCCCTTCCCCCTCACAAACTTAGAATGACATATTAATTTATATCAAATCAACAGCCTAAACAATAAGTTTCAAGCTTCTAGCTTTAAAAATGATGATACTTCCATACAACTTTTCCTCCTTTTCAACCCCTTAAAACCCTTTTTTCGCATTAAAAAGCAGCCTATGTCCTTTCTCAGGCTCTAGACTATCTGTGTACCAAATTTCATTTAAATCCGTTCAGTAGAACATTCATATAAACCTTACATATTTCCATACAAACTTTCATCCCTTATTCCCTATTGTTAATTTACACCGTTGAGGGTAAAACTTTTACAAACGTTGAATGTATATTTATGTATATATATATTGAATGTATATAAATATCTATTTATATCGAATCAACAGCCTAAACAATAAGTTTCAAGCTTCTAGCTCTAAAAGTGACGATACTTCTATACAACTTTTCACCCCCCCTTTCAACCCCTTACAACCCTCTTTTCGCATTAAAAAGTCGCCTATGTCTTTTCTCAGGCTCTAGACTACCTGTGTACCTAATTCCAATTAAATCGGTTCAGTAGAACATTAACACAAACCTTACATATTTCCATACAAACTTTCATCCCCTATTGTTATTTTACAGCCTTGAGGGTAAAAGTTTTAGAAACTTTGAATGACATATTTATTTATATTAAATTAACAGCCTAAAAAATAAGTTTCAAGCTTCTAGCTCCTAAAATGACGATACTTCCATACAACTTTTCATATCGCCTTTCAACCCCTTACAACCCAATTTTCGCATTAAAAAGTAGCCTATGTTTGTTCTCAGGCTCTAGACTATCTGTGTACCAAATTTCATTTAAATCGGTTCAGTGGTTTTGGCGTGAAAGTGACACAGACAGACAGACATAGTTACTTTCGCATTTATAATATTAAGTTAGGATTAACATAATCATAAAAATTTGACCTTATGTTCGTCTATAATGACTTAATTAGTGTCTTAATTAGGCCATAAAACTGTCAGGGTCATTAGTAGTCATCAAAATTTACGCGCTGGCTTTGCTTGCCCAACGTGTTTTTCTGCTTTGTGGGAAGTATTTCAGAAACTTTCGCGTTTTAACAGCCACATTTAACCTTAGGGTAATCGGTGTTGACTTAGTAGGTCATAAAAACTGTCAGGGTCATGAAAAGTCGTAAAATTTTTCGCGCTCGCTTCGCTCGCGCAGTGATACCGCTCGCTGCGCTCGCGCAAACATTTGTTTTATTTACTTTGTATGTAAGATTTCAGCAACTTTTGTATATAAATAACCACATGCATCAAAACGAGTCATAAATTGAAACATTACAACTTTCAATAATCATAATAATGATTAACTTTAAAATAAGTGGATATCAAGTTTAATTTGAGTGTCATTGGTGTTGACTTAGTAGGTCATAAAAACTGTCAGGGTCATAAAAAGTCGTAAATTTTTCGCGTTTGCTTGGCTCGCGCAGTGATAGCGCTCGCTACGCTCGCGCAAGCATTTGTTTTATCTACTTTGAAGGTAATACGTTAACAACTTTTGTAATTTAATAGCCACATGCATCAAAACGAGTCATAAATTGAAACAGTACAACCTTCAATAATCATAATGATTATAAACCTTAAAATAAGTGATTATCGAATTTAACCTGATTGTCTTCAGTGTTGACTTAGTAGGTCATAAAAACTGTCAGGGTCATAAAAAGTCGTCAACATTTTTCGCGCTCCTTCGGTCGCGCAGTAATAACGCTATATAGCGTGTTTCAACAGCCTCATACATTAGACTGACTGAAATACTTAAACAGCAAAACTTGGTAAACCTTGGTTAGGTTTACCAAGTAATTATTAGTAACTTTAACAATAGACGATATCTAGTTCGACCTAAGAGTCATCTATAGTGAGTTGATAATTAGGTCGTAAAACTGTCAGGGTCATAAAAAATGTTCGCTCGCGCAATGATAGCACTCGCTGCGCTCGCGCAGCTATTCACCTTATTTTCTTTGTAAGAACTTCGTTTACCTAACCAAAATGATTAATGACTTTAACAAAAGAGGATATTGAGTTCGACTTTAGGGTCATCTATGCTGACTTAAAGCCTAAGAGATCATCGATCTTGACCTCAAAGGTCATAAAGACTCAAATAACGCGGGCGAAGCCGCGGGTAACAGCTAGTTAATTGATAAAATGGTAGTACTGTTCCTGACGGAATAGCAGAAATCCTGACGCTCGCATTATGACGTTTTCGTACGAATTCATCACCCATCCAAAAACCTTATCGTACCTACTATACGACATTGTCGCCATAATCGTTCAAGAAATTCTGCTTATTAAAACCAAGCTTTACTTGACTTGTCAGTAGTACGTAACCGGGGGTCATGCTAGACTGGTCACTGGCTACAACCGCGACAGTGTTTGGACACGCGGCCAACGACAGCGACAATGAGTCGCGTCCCGATCGCGCGATTAGATCCTATCGACCTGCGCACGCGCCGCCGTGTGCTGTAGCTGTAATTACTAAGACAGTATTGCAGCTTGTATTCATTGATATCGGTATTAATTTTGTTATGGATTTCCCTCTGCTTGGCAAGCGTTACGTCAGACGTGTAACCATCTTGAGAGCCTGATTGATCCATTACTGGCGTTGCATTGATCTGAATTAAAATTACAACTTTATAAATTATTAAAAAAAAAAAAAAAACCGACTTCATAACCACAAACGCCTGTTTGGCTGGCACCGACTTCAAATAGATAAGTGGGTAGCGCTTATAATAATTGTTAATTAATTAATTAATTTATTTATTTTTTGCTTTTGAGTGCCTGTTTGTGGTTATGAAGTCGGTTTTTTTTTCGAAAAATAATTTATATTACTCTTTTTAGTGTAAAACAAATTTTAATTAAATTACATGCATCTATAAAATTTTATATACGGCCCAGACACGAAATTTCGTGTCTGGGCCGTTATACACTGACGGATATATACTTTGTGAAAATATCAAGTATTTACATATGACGGTTAAGAAGATACAGATCTGTAAAGTGCGCACATATAGACACACGGACGGACGGACGAACGGACAACAAAGTCTCAGAAAGTGTTCATTTGGTACCCTTTGGGTTCGGAACCCTAAAAAATTTACTTTAAATGCCGCGCTAGTGAAAATACTGAAGATGGTGAACACGCTAGGTCTAGAATAATCTTACTGTCAAGGGCTGTGTGCTGCCGGACACGCATATAATATGCTCCATTGCTCCTGTGCGCCCTGTGGACGAACACCCGTGCTAGGATTTGAACGGGTGACCTCTCGCTAAGAAGTCAAACCATCCTTTACGCCAATAGGGCTTTGAAAGAGGTCTAAACAGAGTTCAGAGGCCCACACATACTCATAAGCTTTTCGCTATTTCCGACTTAGTAAGATTAACAAGTATGTTTTTGACCACGTGATAGGCCCCTACCCCACAGAACAGTCTGTGGCCCACCCCCAGGGTTCTCACTTCTCATACAGCGTTTGACTTATCTCCTGACTTAATACAGGAAGAGGCGTCAGAAAAGACCCATGCTTGCGTCTTACATCATTTCATTAAGTTTTATTCAAAGCTAGCCTACTGAACGTAATCTCCATATGATCCGGAGAAATTAAACACGATTTATTATTATGTCCACTGCGATTAATTGCTTATTTTACCGTGTTAATTAAGTTAAATGAAGAAACGTTTATAAATCCCAACTGCAAGACCACGTAATCTTTTTGCTATTTTATTGCTTCTGATTATGCGGGGTGAACACTTAAAATTATACTTAAGTAAATATCTACCATTATCATAAATACAAGAATCAGTTTGTTTATTTTTTCAGTCCTACTTAATGCTTTAAAGGCTTCATTGACTTGGTTTAAATAATATAATAAATGATTTTACCACGGGTGATGAAATTTTAAAAAGGGATAGGCAATGTGATAAATTAAAGTAGAATATTTTTGTCACGGGTGACGTCACATGGCCAACTAGTTCGCCAATAAATGTATTTTGTATTCAGAGAGAGAGAGACCTAACATGGTTTTCGTAGTTTAAAATCTGTATTAAGGAAACAGTTCATAAAACTTGACAATTGATAATATCGCTAGTAAGTATAGCTTTTTATCAAAGCTAAATACATAAAAAAAGACGATTTTACGCTTTACTTCCAATTTCAACACAAAAATATTCATTACAAAAATATCAACTTACAGATCATTTTTCCAGTTCATACTAGATTAATCTCAAACCTGACATTCGGCGTCTACAATTCAACATAAGTTTTTGTTGTGGCAGTATGACACCCCGCTTCGGTACCAGCTTGACAGTCAATACTGACAGCCTTGCTATCTGGACTGACAGTTTTCGGATCAATTCAGGTTTTATCGATGACGTATCAATAAATTTGAGAGCTTTGATGCTGCGATACTTTGAGGAAGCAATAATGAGATAATACTACTAGAGAAGAGTTGTTTTAATCAATGTTTAAATGTGTTTTCAACCGACTTCCAAAAAGAAGGAGGTTCTCATTTCGTTTATATGTTTTTTTTTGTATGTTGCGCGATTAGCGATCCGTCACTTGTGAACCGATTTGAATGATAAATTTTTTAATCGGTTCATTTTCGAGTTGGTCCAATTTTAATTTTATTTAGATCTGATAAGTATCTCCAGAGATATGACGATAAACGTCTCAAACTTGCTAATGAAATTGACTCACGGGGCATGGGAGTCGGTTGCTTTATTTTTAAACTATCTTAATTATTATAATAAAATAATTCAACATTTAACGATTTTTAGTAGGTATGCATTCACAGACCGCGTTATTCTCGACGTTGGAACGTGATAATGATGATGAAAAGTAACCATACCTACTTGCAGAAATCACACATTGTTCTTTGGCAATCTTCCGTATCACCCAGCAGTCACCCATTTAGCACTATCCAACGATCACGTGTATTAAGTCATGATCACGTGTACTCAACAAATACGTGTATTAAAAGAAGTAGACTAGACGGAAATACTTGCAGAGTAATTTTGTGTCTACGTTACGAGTTGTCAGTCAATGTGCAAGAACGCAGGCTTTCAGATTGTTCAATAAACTGCCCACTGACTTTAAAACAATATATAATAGTTATATGTTTAAAAATAAGTTGTAGGCCTTTATGTTGAATAAATGTTATTACTCAGTGACAGAATATATGACTGACGGTAAAAAAAATTATCTTAATAATATTGTATGATTGTGTTATAGAATGAAGTACTTGTAAAAACTGTTACTGTACCTATGTTTCATCATTTAACTATATTTAGGGTTCCGTACCTCAAAAGGTAAAAAAGGAACCCTTATAAGATCACTTTCTTGTCCGTCTGTCTGTCTGTCCGGCTGTCACCGGTGTGTCACCACCGATTTTTTCAGGAACAGGTGGACCTAGTTTGAAATGACATTGTTTAATCTGTTGACAAGTATATTATTGGTAGTTTGTGTAATTTTTTTATATCTTTCACTTTTTTATGTTATTTTATTTCTTTTTGAAATGAAATGAAAAATGTTTATTGGTAACATACGTCACCAATCGGCCCCAACTCAGCATAATGTTAGTATCAGAACTAACGCTGGTCTTCCGGTGGGGCCGGTCGGTGACGTCACCTTACGGCTAACAAGTAACACCATGCTAATTAAAGTTATAAACATGACGAACATATGACTATATTTTTTTACATTGACTATTTTTTTAAATTATTTCTTCCATGTTTGACATTTGTTTGTTGCAATCAATTTTATGTCATGACAATTTAAATGTACGTGGTTGTAGTTCTATTGTTTTAATCATTCTCCGTTCTTATCATGTGTTGTGTATTTATTTTAATATTTAAGTATTCTATTTAATGTAATTTTTAGCTATCGTATATGTATTAATTTTATTTGTAATTTCCTATACAATTGTTATTATTGTTCTGGAATAAATGAAATGAAAATATATTCACCGAATACGTGTATTCCTCTAAACAATAAGATCGGACTACCATTTTACGTGGAATAAATAGTCTCAAACAGATACCGCAGTATTAGCACTAAAAAAGAAGTGACGTAAAATTCATACTCTAAAAACAAAAGCACTATTAAATCTACCCAAGCGTCTAAAGTCGAACATTCTTCGCTCAACGCCGTCTTAACACATAAAGCTCATACAACCTTACGCTTGATCTCGGTAATCTCGTACAATCTCTCAGCGACGACACATAGAACGCGCATAATAACAGCGTTTATGCCTCTATCAGTCATTTCTGTAAGTAATGTGGGAAAGAGAACATACTCTTTGTTCTCTCACCGCAGCTGCATATACTCGTAACAAGTATAAATCATTCAAATAATAGCTTATCTAAATTAGGATGGACGCTCGTTTAGATCGTAATTAACGGATTAATATGAGTTATAGATAAGTCTTGTTTTGGATGTTCGGTATTGGTAAAGATGTCGGTGATTTGTTATCTCAATACTATTGTCAAAACTGTGGTAAAGAGACTGTTCTCGCGTGTTTTGTTTTATCGTCTGAGGGTATGGAGGCATTTGGAATTCTTCAGCGTAGTCTCGTCACCGATATTGGGCAACCCTGGCTTTCTAAGCTGGCAGGATAAAGGCACGCTTGTATCATCTAATAACGTCCTACATGAAGCTAGAGCCATATAATAAATAATAGTACTACCTCGAGCACTATCTAGTGTCTACCTGGTTCGCTACTATGTATACCACACTCAACTTGGAAAATCTGTCGCCACACACGTCGTGTCTTTTGACAGTTGTCCTTGAGATCCATTTGCCATTCTACATCTAGCGTGCCATCCTCGATCACATCCTCACTTACCAACTTTTGAGGGCCCGGTGGCGTAATCGGGAGAACGGTCGGCTTTGATGCCAGAGGTACTGAGTTCAAACCCCGCCGTGCACCAATAGATTTTTCTATCGAAAGATGTATGTGCGCCTTTCACAGTCTCTCCGGTGAAGGAAAAACATCGTTAAGAAACCAACAACCCGCATGGTGGTAGGACACTATCTAATGTCCGCCTGGCCAGCTACCACCCTGTAGTTAAAACATCTGTCGCCAAACATCTAATGTGTTCCGGCAGCTATCCTTAAGAGCCAGTTCCCATTCTAGGCCTGGCGTGCTTACCATATTCGACCGTATCATAACTTATTAACAGGTGAGATAGTGGTCAAACGCTAGCCTTATGCCATAAAAATGTGCAAAGGAAAATGCAAAGAACACTGTATAATCCAATTATCTACTTAAGTATCATTCATCACAAACCTTCGGCACTATAGTTAGATCCCGATCTACTCCTCACCAACAAATCGTAAGCGGGACTCGGATAACCTTTACTAAGTCTTTATCAGATCTATAGAACTGTGAGAACAATCTGTGGCCCGAATAAAATGGTATTTTCAACGGTTCCCAGGCGAAAACGCTGAATTTACACGCGTATCGGGTAATAGTGTAGGTTACAGTTTGTGCGAGATGTAAAGCTTCGGTATCTGTATGGGGATCTTGGTTGAACTGTTATTCGATTACATACTTGTTGGTTTTTCACCCGACTGCCCAAAAGGAGGGCTGAGATTTTCGAGTGTTGGTATGTAAGTTATAGCTGCGCTACGCGGCTTTGGCCGGGTATATACTAATGGCTATTCCTGTGCGAAATATTTGCTAAATCAGTCGAGCCGTTTAACCGTGAAGAAGTACTTAACAAATAAACAAGTACACAATCAAACTTTCGCAATTATATAATTACTGTTGAGGTGTTGATTCATGTTTCTCTGTGATCATCTGTAGAAAACAGCTTGACCGATTTGCAAGCTGTGGTAATATTCCTATTTGTACGTACCCCTAGTAAAAGATTATATTTTTGTGTCGTAAGTAATCGAAGATGTAAGTCATATACTAAGGGAATGCGTCCGGAACGAAGTAGAGCGGAATTTTTTTTTGTACAATATAAGCTAATTAGGGATGATATTGGTATATTTAATAGCATGTTGGCCTCACCTTTGTCAAAGGAAGCGAAGTCAGTCTACAACTTTGTTAAAATAGGTATTAGACGTAGGTTATACTTTTGACTAAAGAAATAAATAATAATAAACTCCCATACTTAATAAATTAATTATTAAGATTATTAAGATTAATTATTAGACGTAATAAAAAAAGGGAAAATCTAAAAAAAATGAAAATAATTTAAGATTGTTTAAAAAAAACTAAAAGAACCGATTTCAAACGTCGCGCTAGTCATTTTCAGGATCAATTAAATTTAAATGGGATCTGTGAAGTAATACCCTTTCAAATAATAAAAGAATTTCCCAAATCGGTTCAGACGTATTTGAGTAATCGGTAAACATTTACATAAAAAAATAAAATTAAAAAATACATTGTCGAACATAGAACCTCCTCCTTTCTTGAAGTCGGTTAACAAAGTCCTCCGGCGCGTCTGTCTGTCTGATCGCGATGAACACAAAAACTACTGAACGAATTTTAATGCATTTTTCACCAACAGACAGTGTGATTTAAGAGGAAGATTTAGGTGTATAGTTTGCTATGGTTTTTTATGTAAATTCGTTGAAATATGACGAATTATTGTTAAAGATGTTCACTTATACTCGACACAACAAGCTTATGCAAAAAACGTAGGCAAGTATGCTCTACCCGTGCGAAGCCGGGGCGTGGCACTAGTGATTTATATGAATAAGTTCAGAAGTATTATGCAAAGTGTCACCAAACGGCCCCACCTCAGCATAAATGTCAGTCAAATGACCAACCAAGGGACCAATAAAAGAACCTAAACCGCCAAGACAATATACTCAACACCAAAAGGCCCCGTAAAACATCAAGTACATTCAATTACAAGAGGGCACATCAGTAATTAAATAATTTCCCACAATAAATCCAGAAATATATCACCGCACTCAGCCCTGTTCACCGTTACACAAAGCGAACCATAAATTCGCCATTGACAAAATAATAGGCCACTCGATGCTTGGATGCTATTAACGCCCGAAGAGATATATTGGATCTGGTCGTCTCAATCAGATACGTTAATGCCACAGACGTAGATAAGGGCAGGCAGCGTAAGTTGGTTAATTTATGTGAAATCGAACGAGCGTAATTTTTTGTACTTAACTGCTTTTGTTACGTAAGCAATTTTAAGGTGGTAAGATTTCCATACAACATTAGTTATAATGCACAAATATGAGTAAATGGAGCAAAACCTTGCATTGACATCACATTGGTCTTATAGAAGTATTTACACATGGAAAATTATATTTACGTACATCATTTGATCGAATAATGTGAAATAATTTTGAATAAAAGTCAAAGTCAAATAATAAACTATTGATTGAATACTATGTTCATATTATCCATGCGTGCTAATTTTTAGCATTAAGTACACCTTCATCAAAAAAAACCAGCCAAGTGTAGTTGGAGTCGCCCACCGAGACTTCCGTACCAACTTCTCAGACTAGGTTAAAGGACAAACTTAACTTTGTAGTTCGATCAATAGAAAATGTATTGCACCAACTACAAATATGCTTACTACTAATAAGTTTGTAATAAAACATTTACCTATTTTTTTGTTATTAAATTACATATTTACGGTTTTCAGATTTATTTCTATCTTATAAGTGAGTCAAGACCTTGCTTCCGCCAAATTTCATGATACTAGGTCAACGGGAAGTACCCTATAGGTTTTCGATCCAAAACTTATAGGGTACTTCCGGTTGACCTATAATTGTCAATTTTGGTTAAAAGCAAGATCTTACCGCACAAGTGAAGCAAAAATTTCGTAAATAAAAAGTTTAAATTAAGGTAAATTTTGGTACTTACAAGTTTTCGCGAAATATAAATTTACCTTTATCTTTTTATCATGTTCACTCAGGACCTTGATTTTTATGCACCTAATAGGGACTATAGACCTCAGTATCTTGTATAAATTTCAACTTGCTAGGTCCACCTATTCCTGAGAAAATCGGTGGTAACACACGGACAGACAGACGGACAAGAAAGTTATCTTATAATGGTTCCTTTTTTACCTTTTCAGGTACGGAACCCTAAAAACGGACACGCAATGTACTTCCACTTGCGTTATCTAGCTCTATCTATGTCAGTGCATATGCTATGGTTATGTCCTTTACTTGCGGGAAGAAAACTAAATCGGGACATCTTAACACGTTTGACATGTTTTATTCAAAATCGCAATTATGTTGATGCGGTGGTCTTGTAATAAAACTTTGACAATGGTTTGGAAATGTCGCAAGGTTTCTGCTAAGGGTGTGTTCTAGTTGTCTACGTGATTGGAATTATTCCACCACATTGTGTACTAAATGTCACATCATTGACACTTACGTTGGGACAACAGATTTAAAATTGCTGTGAACTTTTGTTGCTGAATAATAACAAACAAAATCAAGTGTACCTTTAGATAACCAAAGTCATCGTCAGTCCATGACAAAATCCATTAAACTAGCGAACTCAAGTAGGTAGCACTAGTTCGATCATGTTGTCCATAGAATAGAACCGATAGGTGTGTACTCGTTTCTTGGGCAGACGAGTCTGTGCTGCTGTAAACTTATGTAATAAAAAAATACACTAAACGTTCATAAATTCTAGTGACATTATGAGGGTATTTCTTACCTAATAGGATCCCCGTAGGAGACACAAGACAAATAACAGGCCAAGTGCGTGTCGGGCCACGCGCAGTGTCGGGTTCTGTAGTAGCCTGTTATTCAATGCAAGTCTTTACCCGTTATAAACAAGAAACTAGGTACTTCGTCTTAGTCACTTTAAATAATTTATTCTAAGGATTTTGTATTTGGTACAAAATTATCGAACACCCAATTCAACCACTTTGTTGGCGTAATTTATGTACATACCCCTACAAAATTACAGCTTTCTAGTATCACACTAGTATTAACGTCTCTTAGCAAAACCTCGGACAGACAGACAGACGGACATGACGAAACTATAAGGGTTCATTGTCAGGACTACGGAACCCTAAAAAGGTCTTTCTATTCCCGTGCTATGAGCATAAGGACCGTCTTTTTATTTTTAACTGTAGTCCACTCATTGGCCTATCTAATGGAGGCTGTCGCGGGAATTTGCCGCTAGGAGTACTAGTGGTCTACAATACAAGGTCCGCGAAATTTCAAATGACATTTTCAGTTTGTGATGTATTCCAAACCGACATTGACATATAATTTACATTTGACATTTCATTATAAACTGAATGGCTTGACAGCTATTATTAGGACCATTTTACTCAGTGGCGCCACCTGAACACGATGCATGAGCAACTTGCTAGCCATCATTTGAAGAGCATCGCTTCACCTAGTTTGAGGACATACGCTAAACTTGCTTATCCGAGGTCTTCACTCAAGAACTCGTCCACCCATCGGTTAAAGGTTCAGCTTACATGGTCGGTTCATTGCTACTTCAGTTTCTGATAAGCTTCATCGATGACTCCCTTTAGGTTTATCGGATCACCTAGTTTCATATAGTATAGTAAAATTAATAATTCGAATGAAATTCACTGATAGACATTGCACAATCAAAGCAACCGAAATAAAATCTTATCAGTTTAAATATAAATCATACATGAAAACAAATATCAGTGCAATACACGGATATTGTGACCAGTTTACGCTTTAAAGAGATAACAATTACAACACATAAACAGGACTTCGATTATCACAGAAGCTATAATTTATAAAATGTTCCTAATTGTAAAGGTCTAGTCACATTGGCGGCACATATAACTACACGTTCGATTAAACTTGACTACACTGAGCTCATGCATGTAATACAGGTTCTAAATCTTCTAGCAGCAGTCATATTTTAGCGATTTTTCTAACTTGGTTCCTAATTGACAAACAATTTGGTCAATTCAAAAAATTAAACGAGCAATTCTTGCACGTATATGTAAACTAGCTGTGCCCTGCGGCTTCGCCCTCGCTAAAAAGTCTATCATGTAGCCTAATCCACAGAACTGGCTATCCCTGTCCAACTTTTCAACTAAATCGGTCCAGCCGTTTGACCGGGAACAAGTCCTAAACAAACAAACTGACGTTCGCATTTATAATATTGGTGACGATTGCGTGATTTGGAGTAACTATTATATAATCTGTGGCCCGAGTAATAAACTTTTATTATCATAATGCAGATAGGCGAGCATTTGACCACCATTCACTGATAGGAAATGACAGATCGAAAGTGTAAACTTGCTTCCCTAGAAGACATTTGCTTCGTCTCTCATGACAGCTATGATATGATTTTCAGCGTTAAGTTAAAAGGATACTTCATCTAGGCAAATGCATAGCCAAAAATATAAAAGAATGTTTATTTTAATTCATAATTACTTTTATTTTCTTACAAAATATACTGGCTTCGTTAAACAGTCAAAATCCGGTTAAAATGCTCACAAATCTACCTATTAAAGTCTCCAATACGATCACTTCCTTATACAAACTACTACACTATCAGCTAAGAACTAAATCAAAGTTTCTGCGCACCTGTAATTTCAACAAAAATATATGATAAATATAACATAATAATATAGTAAGATTGAATATATATGACATGACGTTATATTTCTATGTGAGGTCGTAACTTGGACGTTTACACCTGGCGTATTTATTCGTCGGTTGTAAATTAAAGCGATATTATTTGATACTAGTTAGCGCATTCGATTTCTCGTTGAACTGTTTGTAGGGTCGTAATCGTCATGTTTCAGACACCTGCTATTAACTGCTGGACATTTAAGGCCTCAGGCCCAAATCGAAAGTCTCATATTTGAATTTCATCATAATTATTATCAGCCCTTACCGCTACAGCTGAAAAGAGGCTACTCATATAATAACACGCTACTGATCTCGATTTGTGGTTGTTTATTTCCAACCGTTACCAAATTAGGTCGCGCCACCCTGATGGGGGGCGTTCTACGCTGCGTTTGCCGAATCGCAGACACCACTTCCTTCATCTTCGGTTATCGGATTTACAGCATATATCCGCCCACTGTCACTTAGCTTGACAATCTTCTGAGGCAGTGTTTTCAACCTTTTTCATGACGCAACCCCCTTAGTATGAAAATAATTTCGCGGCCCCCTACATGCACTGTTTATAATCTGTATTTTGTTATATTGCTAGATTCTGCCCGCGGCTTCGTATCGTATATTTTTCTTTTGAAACAATTTGGTATTATAAGCACTCTCATTCACAACACCTACAAATGCTCTTTAATTAATATTTTCTTTAAAAGTATATTTTCAAGCTTTTTTTTTTTTTACTGAGGCTTCGCGACCCCCCGGGGGCGTCACGACCCACACGTTGGAAAACACTGTTCTTAGGTACTCGTATGATGGTTATTAGCACGGTTAATACTTATTACCGTAGACAGGAGTTGCCTTCTCCATCTACGGTTACTACTATTATAATGTCAGATGACATTGATCAGATGACTGATCTTTATTTTAAATTCGATTGTTCAGAAAACATCAAGTCGATTAAATTGGTGTCATAATTTATATTATAGGTACATTTAACAATGGAAATTAGAAAACATTTGACGCTACGGCTTATCCTTACTGCGTGTACTATTATTTATTCTGTGTTACATGCAACATTCTGGCTATCCAGATTTTTGCGTGCCGCTGTATCTGTAATAGGTAGACGTCATCGCTTACCATCAGGCAAGCGTCGGGCTTATCCTTTTACCTTTTATCATTAAAAAAAAGGTATGGAAAGGTATACAAGGAGTGTATTTCTAATGCGAGTTTTAAAAATGTTTTAACTTTTAAAGACTTTAAAAGTTACTGACTTACGAGTGTAGTATATACTTTTTCATCACTGACTTTAAAAAAAAATTATTGCGTAGTTAAAAATCAGATTTACTTACGCGAAAACTTGACTACTGTCACACCCTAGGCTATATCGCGTTACGTATAACTTTTTGTAATAGATTTATATCAATGAGAGGTAATATTTATTTAACAGGATTACGATAATTGGGCCGCCCGAGGTCTCGTCTTATCTCCATTATGTGTTGTATATCTGCAACAAAAATATATTGATTATTATAATAAACAGACATACGGCACACCTGTTATCCAATTTGTATTTAATCTGTGATTGCTACAATGCGTAGAATATTGGCAGTCTGTATTTATGTTTGGCCATGACTACGCGAGCGTATATATGTGTAACGATAGATTAATTAATTATATTGCTTATTCTATTCTATTGCTTATAGTTCGTTGATTGGACAATGGGCAGTACTTAATAGTACTATTATTAACAGACTTCATAAAAAAGGTGGATGTTCTCAATTCGTCGGAACCCTTTTTTTTATGTATGTTCACCGATAACTCGAATGCCTGAACCGATTTGAAAAATTCTATTTTTGTTTCAAAGTGTACCTTTCCCAGGTGATCCCATATAAATTATAACGAAATCGCCAGAGCCGTTTTTCATATATCAACATTTGTATTACGACGCATTCACTTATCTCGACGACTTACTACTAACTACTGGCACAGATTATGTAATAGTTACTTCGTCTACTGGCTACTTTGACTAGCGCGACGTTTGAAGTCGGTTCTTTTAGTTTTTTAATGTTCTATTGGATAGATTGAAGATGAATGTCTTGCAATATGCGATCTATATACCTTAGCTTACTTTAAGTGAAATATTATCACTCAAACGGCTTGCGAAGTTGGTTCTTATACTTCTGCTAAGGCAAAACCAAATGGAAGGGCTATGTTTTTAAGAGTCTATATATATTATTCGTACTACGTACCGTCTACCTTATCACCTATACTATTCATCTTGTCTTCTTAAGCGAATTTATTAAATTCTTCTAATTAAATACAAAAATGAAACAAATAACATAGACAGAAGATTTGCATGTTTATGTTGATGATCCGTGTGAAAAGCAGCTATTCGAAAAGCCCTTGTATCTCGCGAGTTTCTTTTCCACGGCAAGTTTGTCCGGCGAGTAAAGTCGCATGTAAATTCACTCGTGTAAATGTTCCATGTTAACATATACACAGTAATGCCTATAAATAGCATTCTAATACTTCGTACAGTCGGCTACAATCTAATGCCATGAAAATCCATTTCGCAGTGTGACTATTATCGCAGTAAAAACGAGGAAAAATATTTCAATTTAAAAAACTTACATACACGAAAGCGCTTTGGCGAATTGACGTCATAATCATAACTTAACACATAATTAATAACCAAACCCTTAACAGATAATTATTAACTTAAAAAATTATAACCACCCTTAACCGATCTATTCATAATCTGTTTATTGAGACCATTCCGATGAGCTCAAACTCGACATGGTGTTATAGTCTGGCCATACCGGCTAAATACTCAACTTCTCACCAACTATAGTCTGGCCATAACTGCTGTGCACTCTCGTCTCGGACGGGGGGGACGCGCTCCGTCAGTCTGCCGTCAACGCATTAATCGCATGTGTACTCATGCTCTTTTTTTTTTCCCCGGCTCCCACCTCGCCGCGCATACCTCAGAGAGTGCACAGCAGTTATGGCCAGACTATAGTTGGTGAGGAGTTGAGTATTCTGCAGAATCCAGGAGATGTCCCAGCGTCAGGTCAACGCAACCATGTTCTTACAAGGGTAGGTATACCAAATTTCGAATTGACCAGAACTACAAAAGTTGATTTCATAGCGTCATCATCTAGAAAAAAGCTCGTAGTCTTCAAACGGCTGAACGGATTTTCATGAATCAACAAAATTGAATTGAAATTGAATTGAAAGGCGGACTGACTGACGGACAGCGAAGTCTCAGTAATAGGGTTCTTTTGGTACCCCGTGGGTAGGGTACCCTAAAAAAACGAAGATCGAGTTCATCAACGTTCTATGAGAAATACGTGTGTATAAATTAAGTATGTAATAGGTATTATACGTATGTATGAACGTATTGTATGAAGTAACCTGTGATCCATTGGACATAGGTTAGTACTGAATGTATATAGAACAGCCTAGGTACGTGATTTATATACTGTTTTATAGCTTTTTATCCACCGACATAAATCGCAGTCCTTATTTAGCTGTACACAGTTGTATACAAATAACGTCTATATTGGACCAGCCGTTTTTACCTTCAAGTAAAAGAAATGTAGCTAAACATCATGTGAAGCGGCAATAGCCCAATGGCTAAGGCCTCGGCCTGGCGATCCCCACATATTTAGCTTAGTCATACGGGTAAACAAGAATACTAGTAATGTGCAACAACTCTTTGCTAGTAAGCTTTAAAAATAAGCTGTATTTTATATGGCAGGTCTGCAGCGGTCAGGTTTTGGCCATTTTACTAAATTTTGGCAAGTCTGTTTCGTTTCTGGTTCTGGCCACAGACCACAATATGTATAGGTACTAGTTCTCCAGGGATGTCCAATACAGTCTGTTGGATCAAGAGAAATTGGAAATACTCGTATCCATACTTTAGCTTTGGCACATAAAGTAAATAATTTTCTTTTGTTAATTTTATTATCTTTCAAGTGTGATGATGTGAGATTATGTTTCATATTAGGTTAGGCCGCTTTTTAACATTCCTTCTATTACACCATACGTTATTCTCTGAGATAATAATATATTTCTTGACTGTACATTAGTCAAAGTACTCTACGTACGTACTACTTGTACAGAATATATAATATATATTCTGTAGTCTACAAATGATGGTGTGCGTAAATATACGCTAACATCAATGACACATGCAACACGCGCTCGAATCAAACCAAGTAGTGTTCTTGATTCCTGCAACTAAGGGACACTCTACATTGGTCTTATTCCATGGTCAGTTTTATAAACCACATGCAAATATGTTACCACACATCATTTACATACACATACCTCTTTAACCATGCGATACAAAACGAGCGTGTTTCTTAATTTTTCGTATGTATAGTTAAACGTTGATTGTGCGTTGATTCAAATGGTTGGATTGACACTGTCTTACGTGGGTACGTTTCAAATTAAAACACATGTCTTTATATTTGAGCTAGATTAAGGGATAGATGAGACCAGGATGCGCGCGAATGAGAGGCCTGTTGGAGTAAAGGTTAGATGGTTGTAGGTTAGGTAGCTTGATTTCTAAGCGAGAGATCGCCGGTTCGAATCCTAGCACGGATATTCGTCCACAGGTGGTGGACATTTTCACCGACCACTGAATCGGCCAAATCTATAATATAGGTAACTTTACGGTGTTCCAGCAGCACACTGCCCTTGACAGTCAGACAATTCTAGGACTAACGTATTCACTATCTTCGACCACATCATCGCTTACCACCAGGCGAGATAGTGGTCAAACGTCAGCCTTTAAGATATAAGAGAAAATCGGTGTCTTTATGTTTCAAAGGCTTTCAAGTATTTACACATATCTTATCTGTCTCCAATCTAAAATCACCCTATGATCATTCAGCATACGGAAATGGAATGCAGAATGGCTATTTGATCCGATTCAGTGCCGTCAAATCGATTCTATGTCTTTCCCGTGCTAGTGATAGTACGTCTATCTTTGATATGTTGGTTTTGTCGATTTGATAGATCATTACCAATTATGTTTCCATAACTATCATGTATACGGGTCGATCTAGTGTTCTACGGAGAATTGTGTTTATGTGAGTGTGAGGAGACGAGTAACGGTTTTAGAAGTAATTTGTGTGGACACATTGATAGTATGTATGTGCATTTTTAAGTTGTAATAGAGTAAGAGTCCGCTCAAATCGCGACGCTGCGCGCACTTTTTAAGATAAGGACACAGAATAGAACTTTATTTACTGCTTAAAAAGATACACATTTCATTGACATAATCCGGCGGCACCGAGATGCACGGCGTCGCGTCTCGGAGAGCTAGTATCTTTTCTGTGGTCTAGTGTGAATTGCGCTCTTTGTGGTGACGTTGCACTTTTCTTATGTGTACTTATGGTTGGTTGGTATACAATAGTATTTATAGAATTTTATTTTAAGTTAATATGAAAATCAGGCAATGTTTTTCTCTAAACTTCGGTTCTAGACTTATCAACCTTGATTTTCGTGAATTTAGTTTTAAAAATCATGCTAATCATTTTCCAACTGTTTGAGTCATTTATTACTATATATATAAAAGTATTCATCTAGCTTTTACTAAATAATATATTGCTTAGCCTTACGGTATATTTGTCCCTTAATAAGTAAACACTATCTCATGCAATATCACGAGCTGCTTGTATTCTTAAACGTTCCAAGAAAGTTGCAACCATTTATAATTAATTATATTCCCATCCATTCGAATCCTGAGCCATACATCATTCTGGATAATTCAGCAGTAAATCAGATTACCCGTTAAATTGAGTCTAACCGTACCAACTTCTGGCGTAAATAAATAACGTACACGGCAAATAGCTCACGAATTTCAAACGTTAATCATTCACACAATGCTTGCGACATAGTTAGGAACATCCCTAACTAGCCGCGGCGGAAAGTGAAAGGAAATCTGACGTGTCGTGTTGTGCCGTGTCGTGATGATGTTGTCTTTGCTGACTGACAAAAACGTTACACCCTAACTAGACCTTGCAAGGTAGAATTCGCTGTGAAGACAAATTAGTTCACCCCGGTTTTGTTTCTATTTCGCTAACACTTAGCGTATGAACAGTCTGTAATATTTTATTAAACACTAAACAGGACTTGATTCACGATCAAATACAGGGCATATTTTTGGTTTTCAAGAGTTTATTCTACGTGCAAACTCCACTTAGTGTGATCTTCTTGGTGGCCAAGCTTTGAGGGATGTGACGCTTCCGCGCAATACTAAAACAAATAAAACTAACTTATGCTGCTATACTACGAATTTTTGAAGTAAAATTTTTTTAGGTGTACTGGGGTAAAATTGACGATCATCATAATTTAATGATCATCATTTATCTATAGGTTTAGCAGCAATCAACTTGAGCAGACAATTCTAAACTCAGGATGATTGGCATTAGTTTAGGTTCCGATTCCGCTTTGAGGTAAGAAGACTTGCAGTGATCTATACGGAAGCATAAAAAATATGCTAAGAACCGTTATATGACCCGCCAAAACGTTCTTCAAACTTCTATTAGTATTACTAATTCAGTTACATCATTCACAACGTGAACTCTGCAACAGATTGATCGACAACAACATATATTTAAATATTCATCGAACGTTGAAATCGAAATTAAAATGCTTTAAAGAAAAGTAAATCTAAGCATTTCCACATAAACCGTTACTGTATTCAAATCCTCCGCTTCAACCCAAATAACTCAATCCTCAACTGTCGCGGGCACCTCCCGATTTCGCCCTCTCATTTGCCTGGATTTACGATACACAGCAGAATAGAGTCGTCACTCGCATGTAGTTCAGGTCTAGGCAATAAATTAGTTCTAAGGAGTGGAGTGTTCCCACGAACGGTATCAAGATGCTGCCCTGAGCCGAACACCGTCGGTACACTGTATTGGGAGAAACAGTAGCATAACTTAACAATGAAGCATCATCTTTGATAGCATGCTGAATTTACCTACTGCTTACGTACTTACTAGACTGGCGCGATAACCCCAAAGTGGATCAGGGCCTCCGACAATGTAAGATGCTATTACTTCCTGGATTGCGTGGTCTTTTTTAGGGTTCCGTAGCTGAATGGCAAAAAACGGAACCCTTATAGATTCGTCATGTCTGTCTGTCTGTCTGTCCGTCCGTATGTCACAGCCATTTTATTCCGAAACTGTTAGGACTACAGAATTGAAACTTGGTAGGTAGATGTATTCTGTGAACCGCTTTCCGATTTTTATACAAAAATAGAAAATATAAAAGTTTAAGGGGGACACCACATACATGGAAATGAAACAAAAAAAAATTTTTTTCTTCAAACCTATACGTGGGGATGTCTATGGATAGGTCTTTAAAAATGGCCGACACCCGTACGCCATATATAGCTTGATTCTTTAAATCTGGCCAGTCAAGCACTGTACCACTCATCTCTTATTATGTCGGATCTCGGCAAACTTATTGGCGACATGTTAACAATAATATAATTAAAACCTCAGCATAATAGTTCAACTTGCCTCGATAGATCTTAGCCAAAGAACTAAAGTAAACTAACTATCCTCTATAAATATAGCAAGTCACTTGAATCTCGCTCGTCGATTTTGACAGCGTAGTCTGTAACCCAATGACAGCAGCGTGTTCGCATCGCGCTGACTAGGTCGATTTGTGCTCGCTAGCGTACAGATCCACTAAGCATTTATGGAACTTCTTATACTGTTTCTACAGTGCAGCTGATCCGTACACCGTCTCAGCCGGCCTAGAAAACGGCGCGAAATGCTTTATTTTC
Organism: Cabera pusaria; assembly: GCA_954871355.1. NCBI lineage: Eukaryota > Metazoa > Arthropoda > Insecta > Lepidoptera > Geometridae > Cabera > Cabera pusaria. The sequence continues at coordinate 8,977,281 of OX940905.1, forward strand.
CCGGTCGATTTATTGTGACACTCTGTTACGTTTTGTTAGCTGTCACACGTGTTGTTTACATCGCTGGCATCGTCTGATGTCACTTGATGCAGCCTTAGTGTGCTGCTTCGTTAAATGTTCATTAGGTTTATGGGTGCGGAGCAACACGTAATATCTTAAACAATATAAGGAAGAGATAAAGACAGAGCTAAATAGCGTGCATTGGGAGAGGCATGTATGCAATGGACACTATGAAGTCAAAAAGTGCTCGTGAACGCCTAGGGTCAGTCCAATCAATACATTATTGACATTACTTGTGTCAAATCCACCGCTATGCGTTAGTCAATTTTTATGAATACGGTCATTAGCATATAACACTACACGTGTGCTTTATTACTGAAGAGCTAGCTGGTTCTAGGTTACATGGTGGTAGGACACTATCAGTGCATGGTGGTAGGACACTATCTAGTGTCCGCCTGGCCAGCTACCACCCTCAAGTTAGAAAATTTGCCACCAAAACATCTAATGTGTTCCGGCAGCTATCCTTGAGAGCCAGATCTAATGTCCGCCTGGCCAGCTACCACCCTCAAGTTAGAAAATTTGTCACCAAAACATCTAATGTGTTCCGGCAGCTATCCTTGAGAGCCAGTTCCCATTCTAGGCCTAGCGTGCTTACCACCTTCGACCGCATCATCACTTACCAACAGGTGAGATAGTGGTCAAACGCTAGCTAGCTATAAGATATAAAAAATAAAAACAATACAACTATTTTGAATGCTCTACTTTACTCTTGATGTTCGTTATACCTAGTTACTATAGGAAACGGGACAGAATTGCGCAATAGACAAAAGATGGAACCAAACTGTAGTCTAAGAGCTTCGTGCCTCTAACGCGTTACTATCTGCCAGGCAAGCACGTTTCATCGAGACAATATTTTGACACTTTCCTTTGTATAGTATTGTAGTCAAGTACTTGCTTTTCGTCTTGCGTCCTCATAGATAATTCGATAAGCTACAAGTACTACCGTTCAGTGATCAAAAGACTATATAAATTTGAAGGCGCCTTTATACAAAAGTTGACCATTCTTGATTTAACAAACGACACTCCTTATCTTTTCTACTCTTTTTGCGTTAGACAGAAAGAAACTTCATCTGTTCTGTGATATTTTATGTAGTCTTCAAGATAATGTCTAAAATAAAATTAAATAGGGAGGGAGAGAAACGCCAATGTCGGTTTGTATAATTTTTTCCATTCCAAGGTTGTCTGCAAGAAATTGTTTTAAGCGATAAGACCGTCGATTGCATTGCCTTGCTTTTTCCCATATCTATAATACAATTTCTGAATTCAGTAATTAATAAAGAGTTTTGTATTCCATTGTAATAAAGCCCTCTTTACAATATGTACATAACAATAAAGCATAAAAATAAATATCCGCAGTGTTAAAACTTAACTGTAAGCGTTAATTACTGGTTTATCTGCCTTAATGAAACAATACAGCAGCGGGCCTTGGTCGTATTAAATTAATTAAACGAATAAATATGATTAAGCACTACATCCGTAATTGTGATCGATTGTCTGTCTGCACGGGAACAATGGAGTTAGACGTACTCAGGGCTTGATGAGTGGGCACAGCTCTGTATATAATGTTACAGTGAGGTAACTTTAGTTCTTTACCGATATACGTTTTCCTGAAAACTACAATCCGGGAATCTTTAAGTCGGTAGTAAGCATAGGCAAAAACACGATTGTTTGCGCATCCTGAGAACTACGAGTAAGATACCCTTTTTTTTACATCAAAGTTTGTCTCTATATATTGTAGTTAATCATAATTACCTATAAACCACTGACTGTTTGCTCAACTTGTTATCTCTCTTTCTACATCCAAAACTTTCTGAATGAAATGGCTTTTAACTTTAAGTACGCTCATTGTGTCTACTGGAGTTATAATTGTAACCTGCTATTTTTTTAAATTATTTTTGTAACTGGTGTACAATACAGAAAGAATGCATTGTTTTATTAAAATATATATACCTGAAGGGTTTTTATCCCCCCGGCCTGAGTTCACCCGCCTCTATGGCGTTAAAGTGGGCCCGACCGGACAGTAGTTACATAGTTCCAATATCCTTGTCTCACGACATGAAAGTGGCCAGCGATTTGACGAAATGACACGTGCCAGATGTAATGGAGTGGGTGGAGACGTCTGATGGATATCTATCTGACTGTTGCGAAGGAGGTATTAAAAGTTTTAAAGGAGTAGCCATATTGAAAGTACAGAAACCACGAAGAGACTTTTACGTACTTCTATATTCAACTAAATTCATAATGCATACGAAGATAGTACGGGAAAAACAATGAATGTCAAAAAATAACGCTAATTCAAACTTTAAAAGGTAAAGATTTATAAAGTTTGAATGTTTGTATAAGCTTTTTTAGACATTTTTGTAGACATCGTTCCCGTGGGAATGTCGGCATAAAAAATATCTTATGTATTATTCCAGGGTCTAGACTATCTATATTCCAAATTTCAGCTCAATCGGTTCAGAAGTTTTTGCGTTAAAGAGTAACAAACATACTTCCATACAATCCTACAAACTCGCGTTTATAATATTAGTCGGATAGAGATGGCGCTAGCGTAGATTTTAATAGCTCTCCTTTAAATATTGCCTAAAAGTATGAGATCCTGCATCGTGCAAACGAGATTTTTCGCAATACTGGAACTGATGCATTTGCTTCGTGATAGAACATCTCAAAAGTTAAACTCGTTACAAAGCGTTTTCTCTTTATAATATTAGTGTGGATTGAGACAACTTATTGCTGTGTAAACATTATTCTTTGATCTAAATAGAATAACTTTTTAACGTTTATATTATTTATTAAAGAACCCTAAGAACCAACTTGAAGATTCGTTTTGGAAGTTTGCCATACTCTCTCACATGGCTAACTTCCAAAACAAACCATCTGAAGTGTCCTCACAAAAGCGGACATATTTCGCGCAACTTTCAAGTAGCCGTTGACCCCAAACGGGTCGTGACCCGCCCCGACCCCGATCTAGTAACCGCTCATAGCCATTGTCTCTTAGATTTTGGGGATGGTGCAATTTGTAGGCAGCTGACACTTACATTATGAAACTGCGCTTTCATGGTGTTTTAAGCTTTTAAGGCAAGTAATTTTAAAGATATATCTTAGCCATTCTCAATTCGCGTAATAACAAAGAAATCACCTGCAGTAATAGCCAAACATTTCGGCATAACAATAAGTTCGTTTAATAATATCGTTTAAAAACTAAAAAAGAACCGACTTCAATGCCGCGCTATTCATTTTCAGTACCAATTTTGAAATGTTTATCTCAATATCTCTGGAGATACTTATCAGACCTCGATAAAATTACCATGGTACCACACTTGGGACATCTCCTTTCGAACAAAAAAAGAATAATCAAAATCGGTTCATAAACGACGAAGTTATCCGCGAACAAACATAAAAAAAAAATATATATACGGTCGAATTGAGAAACCTCCTCCTTTTTTTGAAGTCGGTTAAAAAACTAAAAATAAGCGACTTCAATGCCGCGCCATTAATTTTCAGTACAAATTTTGAGGTGTTTATCTCCATATCTCTAGAGATACTTATCAGACCTCGATAAAATTACCATAGTACCACACTTGGGATATCTCCTCTCCAACAAAAAAATAACAATCAAAATCGGTTCATAAACGACGAAGTTATCCGCGAACAAACATAAAAAAAAATACGGTCGAATTGAGAAACATCCTCCTTTTTTTGAAATCGGTTAAAAATAGTCCCTATATTCTCTTCTAAGATTTTCTCTTGCCAAATCGCATCCATTAAATATCCTTATATCTTCATAGTTATCAGCCTGGATCGATCCACTGCTGGCCTTATCTTCGAATGTTCCTTTTCGACCGGCTACCAACCATATTGCGACAATAATCGCTCCACCTAGCTGGAGGGCGTTCTATCACTTCCTACTCTATGAATGCCGAGCCGAGGTTTGACGTGCACTTAATTTTTTGCCACTTCTTGTTACAATATAGAACAAATTGCAGTCTTCCAAACTGGAATACATACTTCAAAGCGTAAGCTTTGTCTAGCTAGGGGCCGTCCATTAATCACGTGATCTTTTTTAAGCATTTTTTAACCCCCCCCCCCCCCCCCCCCCCCCAACAACATCACGTGTACTTATTAGAATATTTTAGAATATTATCTTAAATACAGGTATAAAGTATAATCTTATTATTCTGAAATTAAGGACCATGATAAAAATGTTTAAATTTAAAAATCGCGCGTTTGAAAAAATAATAAAAAAATAAATATATTACTATAAATTTTCGTGAATTTTGTCAAACGCCCCCCCTTTCAAGCCTCACGTGATTAATGGACGGCCCCCTAGCGCCTGGTACGAATCTTCCATTGCTATTTACATATTACTTTCATCATGCTTTGATACTGACATACCTCTCGCTTCTTCCACTTTCATGAACGCCTTCATGCATGCTCGCCGGTTATAGGTACTTTTGACTTGGCCTTTTCTTAAAACGTCTACTATCTGGTCTATGATCACATATGTAATCGTCTCATATTTGACATAGTGGTCAAGTGCTTGTCTGTCCGACACAAAACAATCCGTAACTTTTGCGTCGGATAACTTCATCTTAAATTATTTCCATCGTAATGGATAACTTAGTAAACAAAATATCTCTCTAACCTTTAAACTTAAATGTAACTGAAGGCGCTAGCGGTAATTGAATGTGGTGCTGTGACACCCCATGCGTATGCGCAGTTGCATAAGGCGCCATGTTTGATCTTACACCAATATGGCGCGTAGTCATTTAAAGTTCATTCGGATTTCCTTAACTGATGTTAGAACATTGCTACTTATATAGGTAAAGTTATTATAATAAGTTTATGAAATGCTAAGATAATTACTAAGTATACTTCATTCAAATACAAGTTACTTGTATTCATCGTTCCTCAATAAATCGTAACTCAATGGAGTTATGGACTTGCAGACTGACAGTCAATGAGTTGGCTCACTTCTATTCAATATAAAAAGATATATTTGCGTCCCTTCGGTTTGTACTTTACCTATAAGTTACTTATTAAAACATGGTATAAGTCCAACGCGTTTACTTATTACAAGTAAACTTATGTGGCAAACGCTTATTTTTTTATTAACCAAGTTAAATATATAATAGAAAGCCAAAACAGATTATATCATTTGTAAAAACGAGATTTAGTAATTATTTATACAATTAGTAACGTTTATATAGGTATCGAAACATTTATGTTTTTGTGCTATAGTAATACTACTTTGTCATAGAGCTCTTTAAAGTATATCAGCAATTAAAATTAATAGAATACAATTAATCAACTCATATAATATTAATCCTTTGAAAAGGTACATACTTCAGATTAATATGTACATGCTTGACCTCCCCGAAACCCCTTTTATTGATTGCCAGCTCAACCTTGATCGTAAAGAATATTTTGATTAACAGTGACGAAGCTTAATACGCTTCCATTTAAATCAACGTCGTCGTGGCGGTACACTCATGCGTCTATTTCAGACAACAGCCCCTGAGAGTCAAGAGTATTTTAGGCCTAGCGTGTTCATGTTCACCATCTTTGACACCTCATCGCCAGGCGAGATGGCGGTCAAACGCTAACCAATAAGATATGAACAAAGAGACGATTAAGCAGTGTGTGTCCACAGCTGTTGAAGTCATCTCCGCTGGTGACTGTGTAATGCCAACGGGAAACCTTGTCGCTCCCGACAAAGTTTCCCGCACTTAATACAAAAGCATATTGTGGCAGATGGAATACTATCGCTAAATATTAGTAACTACTATACTCATTAATTCATTCATACAGGCAAAGTGGCTAGGCATGTCTGCTCGACGGCTGGATTTCAGTCTTTGTATGCCTCTCAAGGCATTAGATAGAATACCGCATTAAAGCTCAGTTATGATTAGTTAGTCTAATGCAAGTTTGATTAGCGTGGACAGGATTTAGATTTTATACAACTAACTATTTAGGTATTATTATTCATCGAGCAACAGCACAGAATAAATAATAGTACACTCTAAAGTAAGGGCTCACGGCCCTTACACGGTTTCGAATAAAATTAAACACCCAACATTTTTGTCATCTAAGATGACTCAAAGTGATTTAGTGGAAGATCAAGCCCTGACCAAAAACATGCCCTAAGTGGTTTAATATCAGACTGACGGCAGACTATTACATTTCAGTCAAATAAATATGGAATATGAATTTTTAAATTGTTTGCTTGTTCATAGATAATTTACTTTTTCATCTATACCTCGATCTACATTATTCGAGGCGTAAGAATTTACACATGGAGCCTTACACATTGCCTAAAAAGAACATGTGCTAGGTGGATTAGACAAATTGTATGTAGATTATAGATTATCCAGTGCCACGTCCTCCAATGCCGTCTTCCAATTCCAGACACTATACCACATCAGAACTATCTCATCAGAAGATCATATTAACGTCATATAGTAAGTAGAGATAATGATCAAGGGCTTAACTGTTTGAAAAAAAAAATTGCCAGATTTGTCCCACTGCAGCCGACTGCATGGCAAAGGCATCTTGTCTTACAGGCATATGTGTCTCACTCTATGTTGCGTATCTTTTTCATACAAGCCATGCATGGATCAAGTTCCGATACGGTGTCGCACTGTACACGAAATAGCAACAAGATTTCATCACATCGTAGATCCGTGTTAAAACAAAGCGTTAATACATTGCACAGTCTGTAAATGAACTCATTTGGAGACCATTGTCTTTGACCGACGATCGACGATCGACCCCCCGAGCACTAGATTAATGCTGTTTCTTAATCCATTCTAGTGTAGTTACTATTGCTTTGCTACCATTAGTTGTTACCTAAGTTTAGATTTATAGCTTTTTAGTGTGACATACATATTGACAGATCGAAAGTTCCGTCATAAAACCTGTAGAGAAATCGTGTTTGGAACCACAGAACTAGGAAGACGCTGCGCTCGGGATATTAATTGTGGGCTATTTTCATCATTGAATCTATTCAATTGGAGTTTTTATGGACATTACAACGAAAACTAAACTTTATTATTACCCACTAACATATTATTTAGAAAAAGTGATGGCACCAAAATTGGTAATACTTGCAAATTGGCTGTTACTTTTAAGCTGATGAGCATTAAAACAATTCATTAATTCGCTTTTTGAACAGCAGTGAGAAATTCCTTAGTCATTAAAATCGATATATTTACTGAAACAATAGTTGCGCCTTTCGGCTTTGCTTGTTTTCTATGTCCTGTTTCACTATAGAAAAAAAAGAAAGACTATAATCGCTTATCTATATGTAAAAATTCAAACTTTTTGATTGAGCCATAAAGACGTAAAAGCGGAAGAAACAATACTGACTTTTATAGCGATTTTAAAAACAAACAATACAAGTACATTGTCGAATACAAATCGTGATCTCACGGTTAAGAAAGCATTAACGAAAAAGTCTCAGAAAGTCTTTTTACAGTTATTTAAAACATTTTTTTAATAGATAAAGGCATCTCTTTAAAAACCTTCCCCTTTGAGTCAACTTGTTAAAAAAGACGTAAGTTCCAAAATGAAAGTAAACAGATACATAATTAAAAATATTAAATAAATAAATTTAAATAAATGGTTTTTTATGACAAAAAATCTACTCGTGACTATGAAATTCATTCAAAGGCAAACTAGTGGCTACGAAGAACTTTCAGGAAGTCTATGTATCTTCTTCTGAAATAAATAAATAAACACGACCTTCAGTATTGAACCAAGAAGATGTCAAAGTTGTGGAAAGTTACAAAAAATATTCATGGCATGTCGAAAACTGAACAAAATCGGGGTACATACGTATTTACAGAGGACCTAATCAATTAAGCAATGACAGAATCCACAGAACATGGAAATACTTCTAAAAGGACTTATTACACGACTTCGATTTTAGGGTCAATGATCGTTAATTTTTTTACGGTTCCTCCATTCCGTAGTAAAAATATAGTAAAGTCGAATCGGCTTCTGTCTAGTAGCTTTATTACTTACGTCCTTCTTAATTCGAAGGCCCGATGTCGCGGTTCATTCAGAAGTGAATAATGGTGGGACTCGTGACCCACGGACGGGCTTGGGTCACGATCGTGTCACAATGTATTGACCATCGGTGACCTGGCGCGTTTACATTGATCGACGGCACGAGATATGACGTTTTACTAATACCCGTTTGCTTCAAACATAAGTGTCGCTGAAGATTCTCAAAACATCTAAAAGACATTGGAAATCAAAATCACACATTAATAATGTATTAACTAAATAAGACTCATAAACAAAAACCTCAACGTTAACTCACAAATTTAATTGATCCAAATACGCCACTAAAAATCTACTCATCTATCCCAAGTTTTTACAAATGAGTTGTGATCATGGATGGATCGTTTGTTGGGATACCGAATCTTACCATATATCTGCTGGGACAATATACATCTCCCAGAAACAACAGGGTTTATTGTAACACAGAATATTCAAAAAGATTACCAGTTATTATTTACAATGGAGACGCGCACAATCATCCATCCCTCGACACGGAAGCCGTGCGATACAAAAAGTATCGATTTAAAAAATCTACTGAATCGATTTAAAAAAGTCATAACAATTAGTTATCGTGACCTGATCGAGTCATTCACTGATCCTCACAGAAACGCGGAGGAATTTTCGCGGAATTCGATATGCCCAGATGTCCAAATTCTCCACTCCAGCTATTTTGTGGGAAAAAACATTTTATTGTTGCGATGCCTTGCTCTCTATAGATTTTTTTTTAGAAAAAGTTATTGAGTCATTTATTTATGCCTGTATGCTGGAGAAATCATTTAATTCAAGAAATAGAGAAAAAAAATGTCCAGCACGTTATGTATATGTGTATAATGTGCATGGCAATCGCTTAGTTATATATACTCGTATTTCATGAGCCGGTTACAGATATTATTCCGAAATTCGTTTTGGGTTTCTCAAATTAATGGCACTGAGGCGGTCGAAACGCGGATCTCTTCCGGACAACCATTGCATCGGCATGCCAATGGACGTTGGTTTGACAAATAAATATGAGAAAAAAAAAATTAAGAGTAATTAATGAACCATAATTTAAAGTAACTGTATGACAATTCCGATGGCAAAAATATATTATAAACACACTTCTAACAGCATCGCGGGAACCAACGCTCGGTCTTTCGGGAGACCTCATCAAACTGGTCGTCATAATTATAATCCATAAACAGTTATTAACGTCAAAACAAACGTATATCCAACTTATCCCAGTAACCCGTGACTAAAACGATTAAAAATCGATACAAAACATAGCCGGATTAAATCGATGTTAAAATTAAATCGAGTTTAATAATGTCACTGAGATTTGACATTCACACTCGAGAGAAAGTTCAGTACTTATTAATCGAATGATAGTCGATCGATTGCTTCGTAATACGATTATCGATTCGATGGGGGGTCTAATAGGGCTGTCCAATTGTACAAACGAGTATACTTGCATTGCAATTAAAAAAAATATTGAATAGTACAGTGTTCCAATTGCTTTGTTAACGAACTTCATTCGGAGAATTAAATATTATAATATTGATTATTTTCAAATTTGTTTACTGTTAAGATTAATAATAATAATACTGAAGATCAAAAAAAGTAGATACCTATGTCATATAGGTACCATGAGAACGGCGAAACTTTGGACTGTATATTATAATAATGTGCAAAATATAAACTGTAGATAACACTTAATACTTGATTTAGGCAGTGCAAATATCTCTCGTCGGATCTGAAATCTGTTAGGCTTTTTGCACATTATATAATATTTTCTTGTCTATGACAGGCAAGAAATGTCTTATAATGTGCACGAGATGAACACGGCCGACGGACGACAGTAGTCGTACACTAGAAAATATTATATAATGTGTTATATAATGTAATATATAACGTCACATACTAATGCGCGTGTCTTATCCGATATAAGAAAAATATCTTGTAATACGTATGGTCTCATATAACAATCAATGCGACTGAATTTCTCATTTCTCATAAGACACAAGAAAATATCTTATAATGTGCAAAAGGCCTAATAGTTTCATCTAAGTAATAATAACAGTGATTAAAAATGGCGCCACCGCCACAGATTATATAATACCTAGCCACCAATGCAGAAGATTCCTCGCTTTAGTGGAAGTCCATGGCTAAGTTAGTAAAAGCGCTTGGACGTGTTACCCAGGAGGCGCAGGATCGAGTCGGCGAAATTTTGGATTGCTTTAATTAAAGTACAACAATATAGTGTATATGTTAACTTAAAGAAACGTAATATTATGTTTCTTTAACACACAATCGAAAATTTCATCGTACCGACGGATTTGAAAACTAATGATTTTTTCCGAATGATTAACTTCAAAAAGTGATCATAGACGGCGCCATCAATGCATAATTGGGTTAAAATGCAATCCATTAATTTCGTTGTATCGATAGTATCGCACTGTGGCTTCAATGGCAGAGCACCTGGGCATGTTTTCCAAGGGGTGCGGATTCGAGTCTCGTCGGTACTACGGTGAAATTAAAGAAATATATTATTTAATGAGGTACCTATTAAACATATGAGACTTTAAACTAGAAAAAACTCTTCTTTGTCACTTGATATCACATATTATATTGATAATTGTATAACTAACTAAAACACAGATCACATATTTACACAATCCATGAATCATACAATCATACAAGCCAAGTTCAACGCTTTGCGTAACATATTATCAAATAATTGCACAGCTCAAATCTACTGATTCGGTTTTACGACTCTTGATTGTACCCTAATTGAAAATGTAACAATAACTTAATTAATTATGTTATAGATAAAGTCTGTGATTATACGAATAAAAAGTTTAATCGCTTTTGCGACAGCTAGACCGGTCGGCATTGATTCATGTGAAACCAGTGTAATTTAATTTGTTATCAACTTATCACTGGTTTTTTTTTAATGTTGCTTATATCTTATTTGGTAAGACGATTGGTACTGAAACATTATAATATTTTTGTACCAAAAATACGAAATAATAGAGTAAGATACGAAAATAATAGTTAATTTATATTTTGCATTTACTGGCATATTAGTACCTAAATGTCTTCCGATTTGTCCTTAAATAAACCTTCAAATTAGTCTTTAGCAAAGTACTCGTATTTATTTTGTTTAGTAACAAACAAAAAATTACAGCTCGTTGGCGTAAAGGATAGATGGCTTGATTTTGCGAGCGGTCGCGCCGGTTCAATTAAAATCCTTGCTCGGGTATTCGTACAGGTACAGGTGGTAGGCGCATATTATATCGATGTTCCGCCTGACTTGCTGCCAAAAAGTAGCTTACCACCATTAATTTATATTCATATCTTTAGACATACAATGCACTTAGGACACGTCATACGTAATTGATTTTCATTTTTATAAGTAATACTGATTTTCAATTCAATAAAATAAAATAAAACTTTACACACTGCAGCAAGGTGAACATAACAACGTAAGAAAAAAAAATCAATAGCATCGTTATAATGTATAAATATTTAAAAACTAAACATATAACTACAGAAAATGTCAATAACCTTACTTTGTTCCGGCAGCACATTGCACAGCAGCCCTTGAGAGTCAGAATGTTCTAGGCCTAGCTTGTTCCCCATCTCCGACCTCATCATCGCTTACCAGCAGGCGATATAGTGGTCAAACGTTAGCCTATAAGGTATAAAAATCTTAAATTTTACATCTTTTTCAATATACGTCCGGTTTATTTTTTCCTCATACATTCAACTTAATATAAGTAGTTATAATATATTTTAGCTAAGTTTATATTTTATGCAGTAAAAGCAAAAGCGATTCAATTTTAAGCAGTCTAATAGCCTATCATTATTTCGATTAAAAAATCACGTGACTACTATCTCACCTGCTGCTATGTGACGATACAACCAAAGATGGAATCGTGAATCTTTATCTAGATATTGAAAACGGTAGTGAGACGAGGCGCTGCACAACGGATTTTAGTCCAATCCAAAAACTGTAACTATCGCAAACTCAGCTTTATTGGTTTTCACCAAATAGGTATAATCTATCATCGAATCGATTGACAGTTTTTAGTATCGCATGGAAATTAATCATCCGCTACTTATTCGAAAGTAATCTAATTTTTAATACCAGCAAAAGCCTTGCAATATATCAGGCATTCGTGACAATTCGTCAAAACCGATAACATTGATCTCAGTGCAGTAATTACTCAAATTGAAGCTAAATGAGTCCAGAAAGTCGTGTACAGTCCGTCCTTAGACTTCATTTTAAGTAAAGGTTTGATTAATTTCGGTTGCTATATGTCCGTCAATTTGGACTATTAACCACTTAGTAAATAACTGTAATTATGTATATAAGTTTGTGTACTTAAATAAGACTGGTTCCATCAAATTATTACCTACTGGTTTTTAATTATAGTGACAATAATGTGTGCAGAGAATGTACGAGTAAAAATGACACATTAGATGTTTCAATTTTATAAAAAAATCGATTTTTGAATCTTTATATTTTTTACAATATATATATTATAATATATATATATATATATATATATATTAATAGAAGTGCCCCGCGTTCCTTTTTCAAAATTCCCTTTATTTACTCAAAACTTTTCTTTTGTAAAAAATAAGAATTAGCCAAATCGGTTCACCCGTTTTCATGTTATCGCGTGACTAAGGAAAATCGAGATTTATATTTATAAAACCCGAAAATCCCAAATTTTTTGACTTTGTTACCTACCTCATTTCGAAAAATCCTACAACACGTACCTTACTTATTTATTTACAGAAGTGCTTATGTGTAAAATTTCGAATATAATATCGTTTAAAAACTAAAAAACAACCGACTTCAATGCCGCGCTATTGATTTTCAGTACCAATTTTGAGATTTTTATCTCAATATCTCTGGAGATACTTATCATACCTCGATAAAATTACCATGGTACCACACTTGGGATATCTTCTTTCGAACAAAAAAAGAATAATCGAAATCGGTTCATAAACGACGGAGTTATCCGCGAACAAACATAAAAAAAAAAAAAAAAAAAAAAAAAAAAAAAAAAATATATATATACGGTCGAATTGAGAAACCTCCTCCTTTTTTTGAAGTCGATTAAAAACAGACCATCTCATCTTGTTCCGCCTTACAAACTTTTAATCCCCGTTCCGTATCCGGGAGGATTTATTAGAAAATCTTTTCTGAGGGGATACCTACGTCAAAATAACTATCTGTATTCTAAATTTCAGCAAAATCCGAAACAATATTGATTTCAGACTTTGTTACCTTAGTTCACCCTCTTAGGGTGGCATTTTGAAAATGCCTGAAACTCGTATTTACTTATTTATTTACAGAAGTACTTGTCTGAAATGTTGAATAAAATAAATATCCAAACTTTGAACCCCCTTGAAGAAATTCATCCCCATGAAGAGTGAATTTTGAAAAATCCTTTTATAGCGTATACCTACGTCAAAATAACTATCTGCATGCCAAATTTCAGCGCAATCCGAAACAGTATTGATTTCAGACTTTGTTACCCCACTTCACCCTTTTAGGGGAGGCATCGAAAAAGCCTGAAAAACGTATTTACTTATTTATTTTACTGAAGTACTTTTGCAGTTTCGAATAGAAAAGACTATCTAATCTTGTTTCTCCATACAAACTGTGAAACCCCGCTTCATACCCTTAAGGGGTGAATTTTAGAAAATCATTTCTCAGACAGAACTAACGTCATAATAACTATCTCCTTGCCAAATTTCAGCGCAATCCGAAACAATATTGATTTCAGCCTTTGTTACCCCATTTCACCCTCTTAGGGGTGGAATTTCGATAAATCCTGAAACACGTATTTACTTATTATGTTTCTTTGAAGTGTTTCACACTTTATATTTTTGTAAATTGTTAAACACAATCCAAAATTTCATCGTACCGACGTAAATTTCCAAAATTTCATCGTATCGATAACATGTTCCGGTGCTTTGCCAATTAAGCTTAATTGGCAAAGCACCGGAACATGTTATTCCGGAGGTTGCGGGTTCAAGTCCCGTCGGTACGATTTTGGATTGTGTTTAACAATTTACGTATTTACTTATTTTTTACTGAAGCACTTGTATGAAGTCGAATAGAAAAGACTATCTAATCTTGTTTCTCCATACAAACTTTAAACCCCCATTTTATCCCCTAAAGAGGGAGAAAATCCTTTTTAGTACACCCTTACGTACTAAGACAAATATACCCTCCAAATTTCAAGTATCTACAACAGCGGTTTAGGCTGTGCGTTTTCTGTCAGTCAGTCAGTATGTCAGGACAAAGTTTCTTATAGTATTAGATAAATATCTCCTAATCTTTTAGTAGATTAGACAATAATTATTTTCTATTAATAATATATTTTATCTATAAATAATTATTACTAGTATCGATTTATATGTATAAATAATTAACTAGCTGCGCAACGAGGCTTCGCCCGCGTTAAAGTGTAACCTATATTATATTCTACCCTATGAGTATTCCCGCGCAGAAGTTTCAGGCAAATCAGTGAATCCATTTGACCGTGAATAGGAAACACACACATATACAAACTAACTGGCATTTATAATAATTGTGTTGATGGTGTTGGCATCAAAGAAACCTGTACAAAAAGAAATCAATGTAATCGCAAAGATTTCGGTTTTCTTTTGTTTCAGCTGTAAATGCAATATATCTTTATCATTTATTGCGATTGGCAATAGACCTTGCGTAATGAGCATGTAATAAGTTAGTTATATAACATATAAGACAACAGCTCATGCATTCAAATTTAGCAAGTCTGTCATGCCACAGAACATGTTAATAAAAAGAAAACTACAGTCCTACCCACTCCTTAAATAGTTTAAAAGATGTTACTGTTGACGCAGCACAGCCAAGCAATGGCAACTAAACCCAAATTCACCCAGTAGGTATTAAAAAATTATAATTCATCAACATAATCATCGAATTACAAATTAAAAACTGAGTACTACTCGGTACGAGCTACAGTGAGAGCCGGCACTTAAGGGCCTTTTAACCATGTATCGACGACGCGGTGTAATTTTTAATGCCGCCTCATTACACGGAAAGTGATCCGTCTTTAAGAGGCGAGATAGCGCGTGTCACTTGTTTCGGTGACCATTCATAGACAAGAAAAAAAGGACAAGAACGTTTTGCGAGTTTCTATAGGGACTATTAAAGAGTCACACACAACGTTTTCTTTAATTAAGTACAGATAGGTAAAAGGGTTTTACGGCTATTCCACATATCCCACTTTGAGTAGTGCACTTTCCTAAAAGATTCATTTGGAAGCCTATACCCCTAATTTTTGGTTGCCGTGCCATGTATTACATACTCGTATAGGAACTGTGCGTGCCAACTCTGAGTGATTAGAATTAAACATGTCAGTAGACTGTGGCCGAAAATATAAACATCGAATAAGGAGTATTTAGCTAGCGAGTGCTCTTTGCCTGTCAAAACAAAAGTTTTCGTAAATTGCGGTTGAATAACTTGACAAAGAAGATCCTTGCTTATCTTTCAGAAGTTGTACAATCCAAAACATGCACTTTTTATTGATTACCTGTACCATTATTTACTCTTTGCCTGTATTTTTTTTTTTAATATAGGCATATTACAAGAATAGGCACATAAAAACAATTACTAGTACGGCAATACAAGCGGTGGTCTTATAATTTAATTTTTTTTTTTCAGCATGGAAGAAAATTAAGTTGGTACTTATAATTTACGAACAAAACATGGCGGTAGCATACGGTCTACGCCATATATGTTATTAGAAGTGTTAGATTATTTAACTGGCAATTTTCCTTAATTACCGCGAAACATGTGGCCACCCCACAGATAACTCATGTCACTGTCGGCAGCCGGTTTCGCAGCGATCTGAAGAATGTCATTTCGGAAGCCGAAATACCATCAGATACGTAGCGTGAAACATCGGTAATGCTCATCATTTATATATTGTGCATATCATTAAATTTAATCACATTTTGTATTAAATTAATTTAATAATAAGGTGATAAAATTATTCAACAATCATTTCTGCTAGTCTGCCTGGGGCGATACCACCACTTTGTCAGTTATTTGACCGTGAAATAGGAATGTTTCGGCTTAATTGACAAATGTAAAATTGAATATAATTGCAGGACGTGTGCATTTTTATGATCTTTGCAGTGCAGTAACGTGCAAAATTCTGTCTATTCAGAATTTAGCATACTCCTGTATCTGTTATAGGTTAACGTCATCGCTTACCATCAGGCGAGCGTGGTGCCAGTCCTGTTACTTTATATTATAAAAAACGCCGCTGTAACTTTTTCAAAATTAGACCTGATAACAAGGGCTGATGATGGAGCCAGAAATTTTATTCCAAGTGTATTTTATAACTTTTTTAAAACTTTGCATTATATTTGCTTGTATATATCATACAAGGCTGTTTTAGAACAATTTATGCGTCCCTGCAAAATAATACACTACGGATCTATGGTTGTTTGCCCTGTTGGTTGTACAAATAAATATGGGCCACGGGCTGCTTATCTCAGTACCTTGATGAGAAGCCTTTAATTTACATTTCATTTACCTAATAGGTGACCCGAAAACACTATGCTTTCCACTACCTTGGTTTGTTAAGAGAGGACTGCAAGTAATCGCACTGTGTCAACTGTCAACCACTTGCCGCCCTTATCTGAACTTAGATTGTATCTAACTCTGGCTCCTATAGCGAACCAACCGTAAGCGTGTTTTAAGAAGAGACAACGCCATCTAGTTTTATTTGGAAAGCGATTCTGGGATGAAAGGGTGGTCTTGTACTAATACGGTGGCGGATTGTAGTTGGTGACATGAGGTTTTAAGTCTTATGGTGCGACTATACCAGCGTTTTTTCAATGGACTTTGCCCATAACCCTGTCTTAGGGGGCCCTGCATTAAGCCGCGTGTTTACAAAAGACGATATAGCGTGTAAAGTTTTAGAATAATAAATAGTTTTAAAAAACATATTTCTGCCTAATAATGAAGTAATTAGTATTAAAGACATTTCATAGGCAATGTTATTGCAGATACAAATGGTTTTGGTTAGGTTTACTTTTATTAAATTTTATTATATCACCTACTCATATAAAATTTTATTTAAGTAATTAATTATGTGACTCATACGATAGTTAAGTCTGAAAATATCATTATGTTTTGATATCCACGGACCTAATACGGGGTTAGGAGTCTACCTTCTTTTTAGGGTTCCGTACCTTAAAAGGAACCCTTATATAGGATCACTTTATTATCCGTCTGTCTGTCTGTCCGTCTGTCAAGACCTTTTATCTCCGGAATGCGTATCGGGGGTATCAAGTTAAAACTTATACTAAATACTTGGGTTAACGATATCTTTCGGCTGTGAAAAAATCAAACCTGTAAGTCAACGCGATCAAAAGATATAACCGTTTATGTCGCAAATTTTCGCATATATTGCGATTTCACAAAGGATAAAAACCTATACGGTACTTCCTGTTGGTCTAGAATTGTGAAATTTTTCAAGCAAGAAGAGATGGCTCAAGATGGCAAGAAGGTTCAATGTTTTGAACCACTTATATAGGAATAAATTAATTTAAAAAAAGTTTTTTTTTTAAATATATTTATAGGCTAGCGTTTGACCACTATCTCACCTATTGTTAAGTGATGATGCGGTCGAAGATGGTAAGCACGCTAGGCCTAGAATGGGAACTGGTTCTCAAGGTAATTTACTATTACAATGTAAACTTATTATATGTAGTTGGTGCAATACATTTTCTATGGATCGAACTACAAAGATAAGTTTGTCCTTTAACCTAGTTTCAGAAGATGGTACGGATGCCTCGGTGGGCGAGTCCAACTCGTCTTGGCCGGTTTCTTCTTCTTTGTCTATCTTATAGGCAAGCGTTTACCACTATCTCGCCTGGTGATAAGCGATGATATGGTCGAAGATATCTATGGATATCTTGAGTTACACTTTCCGACTATTCAACAAATCTGTTAAATACCAATCTTAACATCCATCAATGGAGCTTGATCCTGCAACTATTTTATTAAACTGTTTTTTGAAAGCTTAAATCCAAAAAAATATTATCTTGCACAAGGTTAGTAACGTTAAATAACTTTAAAATGAATCGACATTACATGTCGCTTTTAGGTGTTGTGGTATTTCGGTCCGGTTATCTAAAGATAGACCTATATATCTATCGAATCTTGATAAAATGAATATGCAGCTTTAGAATAAAGTTGTACACGAACTGAGATTCAGTTCTTTAGGAAAGTCGTTCAAAATGACTAAAAATATAAGCGTCAAAAATCTTGTCGGTACCTAAAAAAAGCCAGTTGGTAACCATATAATTGAATATCGTCCTAACTAGTAAACAGACCGCTAGTATTTCTAGCTACGCTGTTGCCCTTTTTAGGAGCACGTCTCATGTCTCATAAAAGCCTTACCGAGTCGATGCGATATCATTCAATCATTAACATAGTCTCACATATTCCATGCAAATACCCGAGTACCTCGTAAAATAACTATTTACCCACGGCTCAATATATTTGCGGTGATTCATGCGCTCTCGATGCCGACAGATGGCGGCATAATAGCCGATTGATTTACGATAAATCTGCGCAGGCGCGCCTGTGTCCGTTGAAACGTCTAGCTTGCTATATGGAGCGCACTTGAGCGAAGGATCTGATCCGGCTCGAAGGACCAATATTTTGTCACGGTGAAGATTGACATAGGCAAATGTAATTTCAACAATGTACAATGCTTTTATACTTAATCTTCTTAATGTAATTTTTTTAGGGTTCCGTAGTCCTGACAATGAACCCTTATAGTTTCGTCATGTCCATCTGTCTGTTTGTCTGTCTGTCTGTCCGTCCGAGGTTTTGCTAAGAGACCGTTAATACTAGAAAGCTGTAATTTTGTAGGGGTATGTATATGAATTACGCCGACAAAGTGCTGAAATAAAATTGTGAAAAATATTTTTTGTTAGAGTAGCTCCCCTACATGACAAGTGGGGATGAATTTTTTTTTCGTCGTCTACCCCATCTTGTGGGGTATCGTTGAATAGGTCTTTTAAAATGACTTAGGGTTGTTAATATCATTTTTCGATTGAATGCTCCATTTACGAAATATTAAACTTTGAAGTGCAAATTTTTGTTCCAGTAGGGCGTCCCCCCCCCCCCCCCCTCTAAAAGCTAAACTGCTGGCTTGAAAAATTCGTGATAATAGCGCATTTCATGAACTTTTAAGGAAAATTATAGCGGTTAAGATAACTTTATTAGTTTAGCAGTAATAGTCGTTGAACGTGGGTGTAGGATAATTTTGTACCAAATACAAAATCCTTAGAATAAATTCTGTAAAGTGACAAAGACGGAGTACCTAGTTGCTTGTTTATAACGGGTAAAAACCTGCATTGAATATCAGGCTACTATGGAACCCTACACTGCGCGTGGCCCGACACGCACTTGGCCGGTTATATTAAAATAACTTTCAAGTTTCCCTATAGTTGTCCGGTGGACTAAAATTTATCTGATTGCACGCACTATCTTGGTGTACTCTCTACCCATTGCAATTTCTAAGATTATAAAAAAAACATTCATTTTTTAAATATAATAATTTCGATGACATTTTTTATTCAGGTTTTTAAAGTGCCTATGAACATCTTACACTACATTTTACAAAGAAAACGAAGAACATAACCTTACAATAAATTTCCCTTGGCAGTCGGATAAAAATAACAACGAAGTAAACTATAAACTTATTCTTGATAATCTAGATCATACATCAGTTGATATTAATTGGAGTATGACATCAATGTTTTAGATTTTTGTGTTTGTTATTCAATGTATACTTACCACGTTCGAATAGGGATAATGCCTGGATAAAAAAATATAATTCTAATTAGTCCGTTCGCGTTAGTTGGATTATCAAAAAATATTGGGCATGTTTTTATTTATTTTACAAATCAATAAAAATTTACAAAGATTTAAAGTTTGGGAGTGGGTGGCACATGACGTCACACTAAAAAGTAGTACACTTTTAAGCTGTTCGTTACGTCACGCGGAATTTCAACGCTATCTTCGTAATTTTTTGTTTAATCGACAAAATAAAAAATACGTATCTAAAATTTTTTGATAACGTAAATGACGGCCTCAAAAACTTTTTTATGAATCTAGCCTATTAATCGAGAATATTTGTCTTTAAATTGGTCTGCTTTTGAACCTTAAAATGATAGGCGCATTTATTCTTCTATCCACAATAAACTCTGATGATTTTATATTATTCATGTTTAAATGGTAATAAAATCTAATGATGTTACACAAAAGTTAATGCTTATTTTATCATTACATATATTAAATTCATTGCTCTATTGGCATGAGAAACAATCGGATAGTAAATCTCAGAATTGATCGGCCCCGCCATCTTATAGGACGTAAAAGCTCGCTTACCGCCCATTTATCTACAAAGAGAGACGTTTCGTAAATCATGTCCAAATAATTGTTCAATTTACCGCAATCGCGCACAATAATAAACATACAATTTCTCGGTGCATTAACAGAGATATCAAGGCATTAACATGAAAAACGTAATGTCGGACGCACACTCGCGCGGGCGCGCCGTTCCCGCACGCGCTCCGCAATTACGTAACATAAATCCGTACCGAGCGCGTCCGTGATCGATCGACTTTACCCAACAAAATAGACCACACTCGTTAAACTTATGATTTATTACATTTACTTTATTTAGATCGCTCTATTAATCCCAAATTTAATAGCCTCGAATTCATTAGGTAGCTAAACTACTCCAAAGCGCCGACCGGACATCAAATACCGCTTTATCAATCGAAAACATTACACTTTACCTCCCTGAAACAACATAAAAAAGATAAAAACTTTTTATAACACCCAACAAAGTTTTCTAATGCCGATTAAACGTCCATAAAGTCCGGATTAAAACATAAAACCTCTGCGCTGTCAACACAGAATTTAAAGGAAAAAACGAAGAAAAAAT
This sequence comes from Cabera pusaria, assembly GCA_954871355.1. Lineage (NCBI taxonomy): Eukaryota > Metazoa > Arthropoda > Insecta > Lepidoptera > Geometridae > Cabera > Cabera pusaria. The sequence continues at coordinate 8,998,433 of OX940905.1, forward strand.
GATGTTGAAAAAAGAACGTCGACCAAAGAGGCGCATTAAGAATTGAGATAAAGGAGATGGACGAGCACTCAACGCGCGGGGAACTTTATTATTTATTGACACTTAAAATAATTACTGGCTGGTTGGCCCGTGCCGAATGTGGCGGAGTCGAAGACCTCTACAACCAATTTGTGATGTTTTAAATAGATTGTCTTCGCAGAAGTACTGGTAACGACGATGGATTGACATTAGGGATACAAAAAGTATCGGATCAAATTGTATGATGGCGTACAGTGATTGTCAAGCACAAGAGTGCTCGCTTTTTGTGTTGTGTTACATACGAGTAACAATTTGTTGAGACAATTCCTTCCTATGATAGAGTAATACGATTTATTATAGAAGGTACTTACTTCTATATGGATCTATCACATTCGAATGATACCTATTACAAGTCAAACCCAGAATCGTTAGGGTGAAACATTTTGTGTAATTAAAATAACATTTCATAAAAATTGTAAAATTTAACTCCCTCAATTGCAAATTGCTTAGCGCCTTACAAAATAAATACTCATACTAACATCATAAATACGTGTATCTTTTAGCACGGTGAAGTTTAACTTCAAATAATAGCACTTTTACGCTAATCGTTACACGATTACCACAAGTTTGTTAAAACCCTTCTCAACTTCAATGCAAATTCCAATGATATTTATTTAGTTGGTAAACCTCAAAAGCATACGGCGATGACCTGGCGATGATGGTCGTGAGTTCGATCCCCACCCAATGCACTATTAACGTGAACCCACTCCAGACACAAGCATATTTAGCTTAGTTGAAGGGGTTACAATACTACTAGTAATGTGCAACCCACATTGCTAGTAAGCTTTAAATAATAATTATAATTTTGTTTTCAAAATAAGTAAGTAAATAAGAGAAATCAAGCTTTTGTCTGCGCCAATAATTCAAAACTCACACTCAACTTTATATTTTTATGAACGCACCCAAAACACTTACACACGCACACATACGCACTCTCACACATAGACAATCCGCTCCCTCTACTCTTCCCTTCGCGCTCGCACGCAGCACACACTCGTCTCAAAACCACCGCGCAGAGCACAGCCGTCGCCGCACGCTCTAATCTTCTCCCTCGCTGAGGAGACGCGATCGACAGCGCTGTCGGACGGGCCGCCTCCCGTCCTCCGTGTTCTTCTTCATCAAGGATTCCATACGATCGCTGGAGGGAAACGACACAAAAGACCGGCGCAGTAAGTCCCATTCCTTTTTTTAACCCTCCAAGTCCTGGTCCTTACGATCCCGGATATCCTTCGCACGCTTCGCATTACTCAATACTCAACAATAATATACGCATTTAAACTCATATTTATTTAAATTTATTATCTCACAACTTACGCTATCTTTATTCATCTACCCTACGTACACGCATTAAAACGCTAATATCTCATTAATCTCTGTATATTTTTCAACGCAAATACACTCCTTTTAATATATATTATATATACTACGCATATTGTATATTATTTTTTAAATAAATATAATATTTATATATATTTTCATATTTTTCACATCGGCATACCCACCTCTCACCGCGTCTAGATCGTTCCTCATAGAAGTTAATTTTTCCTTCCGTTAATTTATTATATTTTGTGGTAATTACTCGTTTCATTTAATTATTACAACATGTCTAAGCAAAAACCTGTAGTCGATGATGATCCTATTAACATCAAGGTTAAATTAATGGAAGCGAAAAAGGAACGGTTATTTGAAACCACGCAAGATTTGTATAATCTAAGCTTAAAGATTTCGCAACCTGTTTATAAATCTCAATTTATGGCTCGAGTTCAATTATTAGAACGAACACGTACAGATTTCATTGAGACAGTAGATAACTTAATGCTCGCTTATCTAGAAGACGACCCTACTGTGAAACCTAATTACGGTTGTCTGACCGCTTTCGATGAATTGTACTGTTATATTAAAAGTACAGAAAACGCTATTATAAGTGAAAACAAAAATAACTCTGCTTTACATAAACCTAAACTCCCCGCACTCGCTTTAGTTTCATTTGATGGGACTCCCTGTAAATGGCCTATCTTTTATGAAAATTTTAAAAGCATTATTCACGATAACTTACAATTATCTAACACTGAAAAGGTGCAATATTTAATCGGTCAACTCAGTGGAAGGGCGTTAACCGTTTGCTCTGGTATACCCCCTATTTCTGCTAATTATGAAATCATTTGGCAAGCGCTTATCTCTAAATACCAAGATACTCGAGTTCAAGCTTCGCTTTATTTGGATAAAATGTTAAATTTTAAATCCAATCAAAAAATCGACACATTTATTGAACATTTCTGTACGTCTGAAAGTGCCCTAAAACAATTAAAAATTGATGATCTCTCAGATTATATTATTACTCACATCGCTTTATCTAAGCTCGATAAACAATTGGTCGACTTATTCGAACAAACGCATCGGCACTTAGAAATACCTACATTTAAACATGTATCGCAATTTCTTTCCGAACAAAGCAAGATACATATGCTACGTTCGGCTCCGCGACCGACTAATAACGCCTTTAAAGATAAGGAAATTAGGTCACGGTCAACCCGTGCATTTGTCATTAATAGTGAAAATGATGAGGGTAATAACCAACCAAAGACTTTGTGTGTTCTTTGTAACAATCCTGTCCACCCGCTATTTAAATGCTCTGTTTTTATACAGTTAAATGTGCCTCGAAGAAATGATGTTGTAAGTAGGAATCGCTATTGTAAAAATTGTCTAGGTTTTCACGATATTAACGAATGTAAGTCTAAAAATAGATGCTTTGTTTGTCAACAAAAACACCACAGTTTACTTCACATAGATGCTTTAAAAAATACCACGCATCCGTCTGGCCGTGAATCACGACCGGCCTCCGCCGCGCGCGCACCGCCCGCTCAGCCAGCTAGCTCGGCAGCAGCGGTTCGGTCGCATTCGAGCGGGTTAGTTCTGCACGCTAATACGCAAAATACGCAATCCTCTTCCGTGCTTTTACCTACCGCTTTGGTACAAGTAATCGGTAAAAATAATACGCGCTCGAATCTTCGAGCTTTGATCGACACCGGTTCGATAAGTCATTTCATAACTAAGGAATGTTGTGATCGACTACACCTTGCAATTAAACCTAATATCTCGCCGATACTAGGCATAGGACAAACCGAGAGCGCCTCGCTAGGTTTTGCCTCGTTTAAAATTCACTCACGTTTCGATAATAATATTAGCTATAATATTACCGCGCGAGTAATTAATACAATTACGGACAAATTACCAAACGCATATATCGACACGGCGCAACTCAAATACTTTGACGATTTACCGTTAGCCGATGACTGTTACGATGTTCCCGGTGAAATTGACTGTTTACTCGGCAGTGAATTACTACCTGAAATATTTTGTGGTGACAAGGTTTCATCGCCCCTCTCGCCTATTGTCGCGATTAAAACTACTTTAGGTTACATCGTAATGGGTCGGGCGGCTTGTAAGTCCGCGGACAGTTCTTTGCAGGATAACTCGTGCGAGTCGGACACTGATAAGAACTTCTTCTGTTCGGTTGATGACTCGCCATCGCTCTCGCGTCTTACGGAACGGTTTTGGGAACTGGAAAGTGTTCCTAATAAAGTTCACATGAGTGCGGATGATGAAGCCTGTGAACGATGTTTTACGAATACCTACTCACGCGATTCTACCGGTAGGTTCATTGTAGAATTGCCATTTAAAAATGAACCTTCCGAGTTAGGTGATTCGTACTCGATTGCCAAACGCCGATTACTCACTTTAGAAAAGAAACTCGACGCTTGCCCGGATTTGCGCGTGAATTATAATGATACGATTCGGGACTATATTGAAAAAGGTTATTTAACTGAAGTCGATGATTTTAAACAAAGTCATGAATGTTACTACATGCCGCATAGAGCAGTTTATCGTCCTGAAAAATCTAGCTCGAAAACACGGATAATTGTGGACGCTAGTTGTCCGACGACAAGTGGAAAGTCGTTGAATGATTTACTCTATAAAGGCCCGAATCTTCAAAATAATATTTTTGAACTTTTAATTAATTTACGTATGTTTTCAACCGCTCTCACCGCTGACATTGAAAAAATGTATTTTCAAATTTTATTAAAACCGGAACATCACTCTTTACAACGCATTCTCTATAGGTTTCGCCCCGATTCTAAAATACGTATTTTTCAATTCAATAGGATTTCTTTCGGAGTTACCAGCTCGCCATACTTAGCGATGCGGTCGGTACGCCAGCTTGCTACCGACAGTAGTACAAGCTTTCCTCTCGCTGCGTACGAAACAAATAACCATTTTTATATGGACGACTATTTTAACTCCGTAGACGGACATGAAAAGGCAGAACAAATCTACGACGAAATGGTGGAGATGTTCAAGGCCGGCGGTTTCAACCTCACAAAATGGATTTCCAATGACCTTGACCTTTTGAACAAAATACCGTCATCTCAGAAAAACCCGCAAATAATTGATTTTGATTCAGACAATCCTTCTGCCGCGAACACGAAAATAGTCGGTATGCAGTGGCAACCCGTAGATGACTATTTTCAGTTTAAAATCAACTCTGACGCTCCCGAGTGTTCGAAACGCACAATTCTCTCAGTTACCGCACGCTTGTTCGACCCGCTAGGTTTGCTCTGTCCTGTCACCGCTTTCATGAAGCTTCTCGTTCAAGATTGTTGGAAATCTGATCTCGGTTGGGACGATCCCGCACCCATTTCAGTCCACAACAAATGGATAAAGTTTCGTGATGAACTACCCTCATTAGAAATGATAAAAATACCTAGGCATATAGGTATTTACTTAAACTCGCACATAACTATAATTGGTTTCTCGGACGCAAGTGAATTATGTTATGGAGCTAATGTGTACGTCCGTGTTAGCTCTGACCGGAACACGGCTGGTTCAGTCAATTTATTAACCGCAAAATCTAAGGTAGCCTCTCTTCAAAAAATGACACTCGCGCGTTTAGAGCTATGTGCCGCCCTGCTGCTAGCAAATCTCATCAGCGTTGTACGTGAAACGTTAAACCAACGCTGTCATATAGATGACATTTTCGCTTTTTGTGACTCAACTGTCACACTCACGTGGATTCATTCGCCGTCGTACAAATTTCACACGTTTGTTGCGAATCGCATCACGGAAATAAACTCAAAACTACCTGCTATTCACTGGTATCATGTCAGAACTCATGATAACGCGGCTGACATCATTTCTAGGCCAGTCACTCCTAGCGCACTCTTAGACTGTGATATGTGGTTCCACGGTCCTTGTTGGCTCCGTGACCCTGTCGCAGAATGGCCTGTTAAACCGTTTCAAATTAATTCTAACGTAAACGAATTACTAGAATCGAAACCGGTCGCTCTAGTCTCAAATGCATCGGACTCGCCTCTAAACGAAACGGACATAGTGCAGGGCATTTCAGAACGCGTTTCGAGTTGGACAAAAATGCTACGTGTTGTTGTCTTTGTCCTTCGATTCATGAAACTACTTCCAAAGAATGACGTTATTACCGTCATTGATTTAGAATTCGCGGAAAGCTATATTTTACGCTATGTTCAAAAGAAGCATTTTGCCGCAGATATTGTCGCTATAAAAGGTAATAAATTATGTAGTAAACGCATCATTAAACTCAGTCCCTTTATTGACGAAAACGATCAGATTTTGAGAGCCGGTGGTAGGCTCAAACACTCAGACTTAAGTTTCGGGCAGAAGCATCCAATACTACTTCCTGCTAAAGAACGCATCACTCAGCTCATTGTCGATCATTTTCACGTTACTAATCTTCACACTGGACCCGCGTTACTGCTTCCACTACTTCGTCAAAGGTATTGGATTCTTTCGGCTCGCAATTTGGTCCGTCAGCGAGTTCATGCCTGTAACGTCTGTTTTCGGCTGAACCCAAAGTACTCTGCTCCGCAAATGGGAGATCTGCCCGCGTTCCGGGTCTCGGAGGCGAAGCCGTTCGTAAAAACTTCGGTAGACTACGGAGGGCCTTATTATGTTACGCACATAAGGCATAGAGGTGTAAAAAGCCACAAAGCTTATATATGTCTGTTCGTCTGCCTCACTACAAAGGCGTTGCACCTAGAACTAGTATCAGATTTGAGCGCTGAACTATTTTTAGCTGCATTCAAACGCTTTATAAGTCGCAGAGGCCCCGTCGCGCTTCTTTATTCTGACGGTGCGACGTGTTTCTCCGGCGCACGCACGCAATTAAATGAAATTTATCAATTTATACAGTCCACTTCTTACAATAATTATTTGAACAAAGAGTTATTGAATCATCGCATACAATTCAAACGTAGTCCTCCATACGGTCCACATTTCAATGGCCTATGTGAAATAAATATTCGCTGTGTCAAAACGCATTTAGCAAAGGCCATAGGAACCCGTGTTTTGACGTATGAGGAATTTTCTACGGTCCTTACGCAAATTGAAGGACTGTTGAACAGTCGTCCTCTTTGCACTCGCCCGTCGTCTTCTGATACTTCAGAGATTGCCGCGCTCACTCCAAATCATTTCTTAAATGTAACTCCACTTAAATTTTTACCTGCTGAGGACCTAACTGAATTACCAGACAATCGATTATCGCGCTTCCAGATTGTAAGCAAATTAACGCATATTTTTTGGCGCCGTTGGAGTCAAGAATATCTTTCTTCTCTTCAACAGCGTGAGAAATGGAATACTCCTACTAAGCCGATTAAGTTGGGCTCCGTAGTCGTGATCAAAGATCAAAATGCTCACCCGCTTTCCTGGCCTCTTGGGATAGTGGAAGACGTATACCCTGGCAAGGATTCGATCATTCGAACTTGCAAGGTTCGCACGGCATCCGGAAGTTACGTTAGACCAGTTATTCGGCTAGCTCCGCTACCTAGCCAATAGTTTAGTATTTAATTATTTGTTACTCAATTTCGCAATGAATTTATTCAATTTATCAATCTAATTTAATGAATTTGTTACTATTTACGCTATTTTATTATTTACTTCATTCTATTTAGAGGAAACCTCTAGGCCGGCGGAGTTGTCTGCGCCAATAATTCAAAACTCACACTCAACTTTATATTTTTATGAACGCACCCAAAACACTTACACACGCACACATACGCACTCTCACACATAGACAATCCGCTCCCTCTACTCTTCCCTTCGCGCTCGCACGCAGCACACACTCGTCTCAAAACCACCGCGCAGAGCACAGCCGTCGCCGCACGCTCTAATCTTCTCCCTCGCTGAGGAGACGCGATCGACAGCGCTGTCGGACGGGCCGCCTCCCGTCCTCCGTGTTCTTCTTCATCAAGGATTCCATACGATCGCTGGAGGGAAACGACACAAAAGACCGGCGCAGTAAGTCCCATTCCTTTTTTTAACCCTCCAGCTTTGTCGCAACGCAACAGGTTGGTGCCATCAGAAATACGGCACAAAAGACACCTAAAATGTCAGTATAAATATATATTTTGTATCGAGATCCGACAATGATTATGCATTAATACTGTGAAGCATTGTAGCAAGATGCTTAGTTAGAAGCCAATAGAAATACGGCACAACAGGCACCTTCCATTATATTTAATTAATCAATTATATTTAGACAGAAACCATCGTCGCAACAGCACGATGCTTAGTTCACAACCTTCAGAAATAGACACCTAACATATCAACTTTTTTTCTCTACATTAAATCTAAATTCTATACTCGAGATTCGACAATCACTATCGCAACGGCAAGACGTTTATTCTAAATCTTGAGGAATGTGACACAATGACAGGGCGCGCGCCGCGGCGCCGGTTGCGGCTGGCGGCTGATCACAGAGCGCCCTGCTCTCTCATTACCGCACATTGCTAAATGAGATGCGGCTGTCAACACGGGATGTGACGAAACTAAGCTATCTTATAAATATAAGATAGTTTCTTAAATGACTTCACTTGAAGCGCCCAAATGCAGATTTGTCAATCAATCAGAAACGTAGAATCGTTCTGACTACATTTGTATAGAGATTAGAGATTATTTTGTTGAAGAAAGATAAAAAAGATAATTAAAGAAAGATAAGCTTTGATTATAACACATTTCAAGTACTTAGGTCCGTAAATATTTGATAAATAAAAAAACTTAGGATCTCAGAATACACAATAACAACAATAACAACAGAATACAAAATAACACAATAACACTACCAGAAACCGCGTCCAACCACAATTTTAAGCGACGCTCTGTGTTCAAAAACCGATCCGAAAATCCACGCGTGCCTCCCTTCTAACCCGTGTCACAGAATAAATAATAGTACAAGCCCTTATAATATTATTAGCTTTTCACAACAAGGCTTTATAAAACACGTTATCTACGCAACGACGTCAACATAGTAGAGTTTACTTAGTCGCATGAAATTAAATTATTCAAGATTCGTTATATTGCCTTAACTTTTAGGTGAGCTTAGGCTCATAACAATAATCGGCGCCAAAACGCTCTTGCCACGGAATGAAGCCATTTGATTGTTTAAATCGCACCTAGTTAACCAATCCAATATGTAACTCCATGCCAAGATCGGGGGGGTGCTTGGTATCACTCTAGAATATCGGCCATAAGTTCTATTGAGTCCATCGAGTCCGATGAGAAGGCTATGTTAGTCTTACTTATATAGGTACCATACTAATTCAACATAATGCACCAACGACGGCCAGCTATCCAGCTAATCTTCTGTGTAATTAGGGACCTTGACAGCGTTGCGGTGAAGATTACACTAACACTGGGCCGACATTACCGACCGCAGTTTGAACTTGAGAGGCGGCCTTGGTGCTTCTAGTCTTAATTATACATGGGCATCTATGGTTCTTATTGCTTCGAATAGGAAGTATGTAATACGAATGGACTGATATTGACAAACTCTTGGGATATTGTTTTGAACAAGACGCGCCTGTAACGCGTTCGCAACTGGAATTTGAGGCGAATGTTATACCGTAAATTAAGAAAACTTTATATTCATTCAAAATTTTCCTATTTTCACCTCCCCGCACTACGAAACTACTTACTACTTTACAAACATACGAATCAAGGACATCGCACCCAGACTCGTAATGTCTGCGGATCACCCAAAAAATTGACGCTTGTGGGAATCGAAATCACGATGGTCAAGCTCACTAGCCACTAGACCAACTGGTACAGTACTATTTAGAATTTAGTGCAACTGGTCGGTCCTATTGATCAATTTTTCAAAATTTTCACAAGAGTGGTGTTATTAGTTTGACGCGTGTGGCATCGGAGCGCCCAAACGGTTGAACCGATTTTGCTTTAGTTGTTGTTTAGATGTGGTCGAGGATGGTACACACGCTAGGCCTAGAATGGTCTGACTCTTATTGGGCTGTGTGCTGTCGGAACATCTGCAGATTTTATCCTTGATTGTGTTAAGCAAGTCAGGCGGAACATCGACATAATGCTCATATCACATTCCTATCTGTGAACGAAACATGAATTCTCATAGAAAAATCTATTGGAACACTGGGTACTATTTGAACTGGCGACCTTCCGGTTCGAAGTCAAGCTATCTCTACGTTGGCGTAGACTATACACTAACGGCAACGGGCTATCTGCTTCTATTGCACTTAAACATATAATAAACAGTAAGTTTGTACCAACACCTCGCATACCAATAACACCTACTAGCATAACACTCGCATGTCCCATATCTCATCCAGTCAGGGAGCGCTACCGACGCATTTCAGATTATCTCACATTTTTATTTATTTATTTGTCGAGTATAAACGTCTAAATCGTCCGACCGGTCCTTTATCTTCGACGGACAGTTATGGCGACAGTACATGAGTTCGTGATAAACACTGTTTATGTTGAAGCTTCTTTTTTGTATTTTGTCTCTTTCTTTTGTTAAAGGGATGTTAAGATGGAATAAATCGAGTTTTCCTGTTACTTATAAGTATCACAGAAAAAGTCCTTGTTATTCCTTCTAATATACTTACCTATGGTATAAGTCTGTATGGAGTGTTTGGTGAATTTGTAATCGCTTTGTTAATAAATAATATCCAAATTAACTGGATATGTACACTCCGGGAAGAGGAGAGAAAATCGTTTTGTTTTTTCTATCTTTTGACCACTATCGCCTGGTGGTAATCCATGCTGTGGTCGAAAATGGTGAACACCGCTAGGCCTAGCATACTCTGACTCTCAAGAGCTGCGTGTTGCCGGAAAACAGTATTGTTATGGCGTCAGATTTTCGCCTTGATAGTTTTTTTTTTATAATTAGGATACACAATACAAGTATTGTATCGCCTAATCATACTACAATCTAGCCTAGGTAGGCTAATAAGTAATTTAAATGTAACATAAACTTATACATTGACATAAACAAAGAATGTGCCCATCAGCACTTTTCTTATAGTCTCTTGATAGTGATAAGCTATTTTTTGTTAGCAAGTCAGTCGGGACATATATATTATATGCTCCTACCACCGATGGGTATAGTATCTCGTCATAAATATCTGTCCCGAGAATGTTTAAAGCAATTCGATTATGCAGTCTATTAAGTAAATTATAGCTGTTCAAATCTGTCGCAACATCGACAATAGCTTAATCCAAGTCTCAGGTGCTAATACTGATAATAACCAGTAATTTCAAATTGCAACGTTACTCCATAAAATTAGACCCCTATGGAGTTATCGGAGTAACGTTGAAAAGGATTTTGTTGTGACACTGGGTAAAATAAAGTGCTATAAGAAGCACTTTTGTTTATATATTGATTATGATTTGAGAGTAATCTTTGTATGTTTGTTGAGAGTAAATTTTGTTAAATTCTTAGTCTTATTTAGTAAAACTTGTCAATACCTACCTAAAACTGTATTTTTTATCACAACATAGGCTTGCCTTTGAAAACTATCTCACCTATTGGTAAGTGATGATGCGGTCGAGGATAGTAGCACGCAAGGCCCAGAATAGGAACTCGCTCTCAAGGATAGTCTGCTGCTGTTACTATAAACAGCCTTCCTAACAAGGCAGGCGATTAAAAAATATGTCGCCTACTTTTCTCCACTGACAAGGCAGATAAAATTTTTTGCTAATGGATAAAAAAGCCTGGCGTTCGAAAGGTCGTGAGTTCGATCCCCACCCATGGCACTATTAACGTGAACCCACTCCAGACACAAGCATATTTAGCTTAGTTGGAGGGATAACAAGAATACCAGTAATGTGCAACCCACACACTTATAAACAAAACAACAGAAGACATAATGTTTATCTATCTGCCTCGCTAGGACTGTCAAACGCGAGTAAACGAGAAAACTTAACGTTTTTATATTATAACCCCAAAAATACAGCGCCTCTGTAAAACACGTATCTTTTACAGCTATTTTTAGCTATCGAATACAAAATATTTTCACATAGCTTGAGCAGACCTAATAAAAACTTAAAAGCAACGCAGTGACCATTTACCGCTGGAGGACTCCATTTCATCGTAGCTTGTGCCACCTATTAACCATAGTCGTGTCAGCAATCACGCTGTTGAGATGCATCAACAATAATTATAAGCATTGAATATATTTTTAGGATAAGATTCACAATTGCGAGCAATAAAATGAAACCTTAAGTCTTATATCTCAGCATTTAGTTACTGATATTATTGTATTAGAACACAACTAAAAAATCTGCATTCCGTGCATAAATATATCCGATAAGAAACGTTAAAATATTATGAAATACTCGTCAAAGCTCAACGTTTAATTCTAAACAATCTCTTACATCTAAGCTCGATTACTTACTCCGATGCTCCATTATACTCTAAAATCATATCATTATTGTAGTCGCAACATCGCTATCACAACGTCTCTATCTGCCCTCACCGCTGCAGGTGTTAATATCTATAATAACTGCAATCACGCTTAGGTTTCACATAAAACGTAGACATTGAATTATTTAAGATTATGTTTGCTGAAGGACGAACTCGGCGAGTCTCCGTGACATCGATAATTGCGATCTGCGCCCTGACCTCTTTGCTGTATCCTCGTCTACAGAATTATCTAAATAACTGTAGAATTGTGAAAACTGCATTGAACCTGTACTTTTTATGAAGCACTAAATTCCATGTAGTATCGTTACTTTTTTCAGTAATTCTTAATTCTTTTACAATAAGACAGTGGTCATTTGGGCAATCTATATATATAAAAATCAATTGCTGTTCGTTAGTCTCGCTAAAACTCGAGAACGGCTGGGCCGATTTAACTAATTTTTGTCATAGTTTTGAAATGTTTGTCATAGTTCAGGGAAGGTTTAAACGGTGAGAAAATATGAAAAAATGCGAGGAAGTAAAAACAATTTCATTTTCCTATATAAACTGTTCTACCTACTTTCCTGTCAAACATTTGAAATTCGTCCCTTTGGTACGGTAGACTCGGTTCCACTCGAATTGAAATTTTGAAGCACGTATTAAATTAAGGGTTTTGAACGACATCATAATATATCCACATTACTCAGATTATCACGTAGGTATTTAAATTTTAATATTTTTAATTTTGATGGTTGCCCCCGGTTGTCATTCCATTGGTCAGCTCTGGACAAACGTGATGTTTCTAATTTTGTGAGCAAACTGCGATACAATATGTTGAGATTTATGATCCTTGTTGATTAAATTGTTCCTAAATACCGTTCACATTGTGAATGCGAGTGTCCCGTCCCATCAAGCACGTCCGCAGTTTGGCAGACGTGTAACCGTTGATCTGTGACGTCACACCGTTTAGCCACGCCGTCATTATCGTAATCAGCTGTAATTATCGGCTGATGTGGAGCTTCATGTCAAGAGATCATTTGCCTTTGAGCGTCAGTGAATGAAGTAGTTTGCTTTGTTTATAGATTTACATAGGTAAGGTTTTAATATATATATATATATAATAATAATATATATATATATATATAGGCAGAGATTACCTCTTTCCACAATACTATGTAATCATAGTATTGTGGAAAGTAGTCTCTGCCTACCCCAACGGGAAAAAGGCTTGATTGTATGTTTACTATAGTAGCTTAAAAGGAGTTCCTTACTGTAATTATGTATATTAGATTCAAGTAAGTTGTTGCCTATCTGTTGTCAATATATCAATATATCATCAATATATATATATATCTTTCTTTGAGGTGAAACACGCAGTGAAGTACTTGAATGTCCTAATTGCTATTGTTACATTTATTTTTTATATTTATTTATTAATGATCTTTTGACATTGTTATCTTTTAAATTAGTAGACGAATTCAAAATTAATTTTAGTATTATATTGCATGCCAGAAATGGTTGATATGTGTTTCCATAGTTTTTAAATCCAGTGACATCTTGTATCCATATCATCGCAATAAATAATTGTATCATTGTATCATTGAAACTAGAAAATATCAAGACTTAACTCCCCGAAATGTATGAATATGAATTTCCAGTCTCACAGTTTTGTTTGATGTGGTGTATACATTCGTTGCATTTCTTTATCATACTGTAAATAGTATTAGTGATGAACATGGTACTTGAAACCGCTACTCAGACCGATTTTCGACGCTTCTTACCATACCTTTTATTTAACTAATGGCCCTCTCATTGTTCCAGAGCTCAGAAAGTCCCGTCGAAGAGAAGCCCAGCAGTGAAACGAGCTACGCGGTGGGTGCCTGGCCACCCACTACTCCTGGTCATACTGGTTACTTGACCGTCGCTTCGTTGCCTCCTGTGTACGCGAGAAGTAAGTTCATATTTACATGCTTGCCGTGTTAGTATGTATGTACTTATGTTTGTGTGGGTCGAATCTTGAAGCAGGATTAGAATCACCAACCAAAGGTATACCTACTTGTGTATCTTCGGTGACAACGCAATAATATAGTATCATCGATCTGGTTAGTGTACAGGAAGTGAGTGGAAGAAACGAATGAGGTATGTCAGGATCGTAGCCTGTGGAAAGAAGTAGTCTCTGCCTACCCCAACGGGAAAGAGGCGTGATTTTATGTATGTTGGTATGTAATCGATCTGGCTTGATGTTGGAGCCAGGCTTTAGGGAACTCTGTAATGGCAAATGATAGGACAATGTAGTATGCGTTGTTATCATTTTATACTTTTCAATACACATGATAACGTCATTTGCAAAGAGCTCAAAAATGTTTTTCAGTTTTAATTCATTTATCACCCGGCATTATTTTTAATTTTGGATAGTTACATAGACGTAGACAATAGTTTTTTAAATTTTACACGTATGAGGATGAGCACGTTACCTTATTTTATTAATGATAGAATAGGTAAAGCACTTACCTGATGGTAAGCGATGACGTCTACCTATAATAGATACTGTAGCATGCAAAGATATGGAGGGCCAGAAGTTTGCAACGTCACTTGCATACACAGATCAGTATATCTTGCATTGCATTATAATTTCACAACAACCTAATTGTACTTATTATTCTATTATGATAAAAATACGCTTTTATTAATTTTGTCACAAAAATATTATTTTAGCATTGTATTATGTACAATTACACTCAGGTCTAAGCTCGAATTCATTTATTTCGATTGGATTTTAAATAAATTGAAGCTAAATTATTCTTATTCTATATTCTAAGGAAAGGTGAAGAAAACAGTAGAAGCCAACGAAGAAAAGTCATTAGAAGTTAACGCCAGTATGGACGAATAAATAATAAGTCGTGTTACTGTATTAATTTTTAACTATTAAATGACTATGCATTTGTTACATGAATTTTGTTTAATTTTACTATACAACTAAACTATACTAGTGACCGCCCTTCTCCCGGCTTCGTATGGATAGAGCAAATATGTCTACATTTTTTGCATATTTTGCGTCAAGTATGAATCAACATCTTCAACAATAATCGGTCATATTTCAACCAATTTACTGAAAACCTAATTAATTATACACCTAAACGCCTTCCTCGTGAATCATTCTGTCTAATGGTGAAAACCGCATGAAAATCCGTTCAGTGATTTTTGATTTTGTCTACATCTTTGCTGTGGATATGACTAGGACTTCAACAATTTTAATACTTGACACCGGCTAAATACACTAATTGTATGGAGCCATAATGACTAATTTAAAGATCTTTTATCTTTTCTAATGGGCTTTAATAATACGCATTTTATAAATTAATTATATTTTATTTAGTCCAAGGTTAAAAAATACAAGTAAATATACAAGACTTGACTGGAAACTTGAACTTATAAAAAAAATATCAGTACTTACATTATCGTATTTCGAAATTGATAGAATTGACAAACATTTAAACTAAACAAAAATAAGACTCACAAAACGGCAACTTTTAAGGCTTTGACAAACAAAATGTGTATATGACGCAATTTCTTGTCGTTCTGTACAATTTCTTGTCGCAGTTATTTTTTATAAAAAAAAACTGCCACAGAGACAGCGTACTGATGCGATGTCAAGGCGCGTGTAGAAATTGTAGATAGAATTGTAGTAGAGTAGGCGCGTGTAGAACGCTGCGTTAATTTACGTCAAGAAAATGTACCCAACGCTCTCGACGTTGCATAAAATACGCGTTTTGTATGGCAATGCCTTTTTGCATACGAGATTTCATATAGATCTAGCCTCTAATACATTAAATTAAAAGTAAAATTGGAAGTGAAAGGCAGCTTATTGTTGAATATAAAAGGATAAAATTTGGCATACAGAGTTTTGCTCTTATCACAGCAATCCAACATTCGTTAAATATTTTCATTCAAACATAAAAGCCATTTACCAATGAATATGACGTAATAAAATTATAATATTTAAATATTGATTATTATAAAATTAAATTAATATAATATAATTGTATTATCTTCTAAGATAAGATAACTTTAGAATTAGAAATAATAAACATTAAAATCAAAAAGCCATCTTAAACAGTAGCTTTTTGAAGCGTTTATATTTTTTGAGAATAGAGTTGATATAAATTAATATTAAACCAGGATTAAAGCCATAAAAAGAGGCAAAAGATATTATTATATTTGTCATTTTCATTGATAAGTATCTCAATAAATCTTTATTTTCTATAAAAGCCAATAATTTCATTTTAATACAATTTTCTCTTATAAACTACACAGGATATGATTTTGTGTTTCTAAATTTTAAAAAGTGCGCTTTAAATAATGCTTTGCATTAGTATTATATTGCTATTGTTAACCTCCTCTAAAAATCATTACATTCTTCTTAGCTAGATTTTAAAATACATTAGTACTCTTTCTTAATGTGCACTAAATCTAATTTAACAGGTCTAAAAAACTATTCTTGTCCCTTTCTGAATACAAAGGAGAGTTAGGGAGTTCTATTTTTGGAAAAATCAAATTCGTTTTTATAAGTGCACATCAAAATAGACATCATACAACTAAAATGTTGAAAGATTATATAAAATTAGGAATAAATAATATCATAATATAATAAAGCTAGATTAATTAATCGCGTTAAATTAATTTAATTAAATATTAATGCTTTGACGTGATTTCATAAACGTGTATTTTTAACGTTCCGTTTATATTTAAAATCAAAGGTAAAATGAAGTGATTTTTTAATATATTCTAAATGCTTTTGATAAATAAAATAAAAACAGTAAGACGCCTAGCAGGCAGAAGAAATGCAAGACGTAGGACAAAAAAAGACGCGCTTCCGCTTCTTCCTTACATTCTGTATTAAGACGCCAGGATTGTGCCCTGCCTCGCATAACGTCTCTTCTATCTGGCATGCGCCTTTTACAATCATAATAACTTAACAAAATTCATATTCAACTATCATTTCACAATTCATCATTGAAAATAAGGCTTTTGGAATGACAATCAGTGGAAAATAACAAGTATAATTTAGCGTAAGGAGTCAAGAAGTAAAGACGCTTTGACTACGCATCTACAGATCTAAAACACTGATAATAACATACTACATTTTAGTAATGAACATGGAACAGTTCGCATATTGAGTCGCATATTGTATTGTTGCTACAACATAATATACTCCAATATATAGAAGTTTCGAATGTCAAATCTCAGAAACTAAAGCTTAATTTGGTGGCAAACGGTCCACTTGACGAAAACTGGTTACCGTCGCTTATGAACACTTGCAACACTAGTGGTATCTTTGGTGTCACTCATGCGTTGTCGAACTGTCGAGATTCTTTTAACGCCCCTTTAAATTGATAAGAAAATAAAAGTATAATGATGAAGAAATGTAACATTAAGGGCCAGTTTCACCGGTTCCTGATAGCGCTAAATGAAGAAAATCTGACAGATTTTTGACAGCTTTTATATGGTGTCATGTGTCAGATAACTATCTAACGCATTATCAGGAACCGGTGAAACTGGCCCATAGCCAACTATAAGTACGAGTAAAAGACATTTAGTTCGCTTCGCTTTCATAGCAGATCAGATCTTTCAGGGCCATAAATGCAGTTTTTTTTACACCGAACTGGGTAGCACTTGACCACTATCACACCAAGTGATGATGCGGTCGATGATGGAGCGTGCTTACCCAGAAGATACCTATTCACTCGAGTTTTGAAGACCCCCATATGGACCTTAACCGGAAAAAAAACTATTATTTTTTTAATGTAAGATGATGACTATACCTTTACTTATTATCAGTGAGTAATAATTAATCAATGCGTAAAACTAGAGATATGAACTGTCTCGTTCTTACGCATGACAATTTATGAATGTAAGAAGTTGGCAAATCAAAATAAATTGATTTATTTTACAACATTCACTTAGTTAATAACTATCCGCATATTATTCCATGTTCATTTCTAAAAAAAAATCAAGTCAACATCTATTCTAATATAAAACTGCTAGGTTAGATAGTCAATTCCTCAGTAAAATCTATTTTCAGCGTTTTATATCAACACCAAAATTATAAATGCGAATGTCGGATTTTACATTTTTTTGTTTGGGACTTCTTCGTGGTCAAACCACTGGATCGATTTAGTTGAAATATTGCACAGGGATAGCCAATACAACATATTAGGCCGTAGGATACTTTTTAACACGGGCAAAGGACAGCTAGTGCGAGGAACAGCTAGTGCTAGTGTTTCACAATTTTATAACACAGGGTGACCTAAACCCGTAATCTATATAATAGTATACAATACTCGTTAACCTAAGCAATTCTAAAGCCCGCTAACTTCACGTCGTAATAGACTACTTAGGTCATAAGTATTGTAATGTAATATTTCTTATTTTTAACCGACTTCAAAAAAAGGAGGAGGTTTCTCAATTCGACCGTATATATATATATATTTTTTAAACGATATTATCTTTAGCCACGTTACGTACAAAAATAAATATGCTTTAGGTATTGAGCACCAATCTACATTGTGGGCATCTGCGTATACTATTTTATTATCAGTTTTTACATTGAAGTCAGACAAGCACTTGTTCACTATCACACGTAGTAAATATAAGGTCTAAAAGATCGTGCTTGATTGTAAGTGGAAGATGGCAATTAATCCGTAAAGCGTAATTCCAACACGTCTTCTTAAGGTTTTTATGGTGAAACTTTTATTACCACGCCACGCCAAAATGTTTCGTCCATCTATCGCCGGTGCTTTAGCTCGATTGGTGGATATGATGTACGGCATTTAAGTCTAGCTGTGATTGGCGGACGCGTCCGCAGCCATGTTTGTATACATGCTAATGTGTCATGTCAACTGCTGTCATAGTAGCTAGCTACCATAGCTACACATAAACAAAATGTTTCACTTGCATCGTGGTTTCATAAAACACTTTATTTTATTCTCTATCATTTGACTCCATATTTGAAGGTGTCGATGCGGTTTGAGATATAGAAAGCTTACATTGAAGAAATCTATTCTCTCTTAACATGAAAGTCATATGCCCAGTTTACACTAATGGAAAGAAAATAGCAACGAAAGAATTTAGTTGTGTTGTGCAACTTGCTGTCAAACCAATATCTTAATATCTTATTGGTTGTAATACACATCTATGCTCAGGCTTTGGTGTATACCAATATTGCTAAGTGTAAACCTTATAAAAATATTTCCTATGAATATTCTCATTCATTTTTATTGTTTTACATAGAATATCGTTGTTCTATCATGATGGGTTAGAAGTGGGTTGGTGTTACACGCAATATTGTTGAGCTAGTCCCATAAATATAGGATTGCAATATCCTGTACCGCGTTATATTGTATCAACTACAGCATATCCCTTTAAAGTAAACAATCAATATTTATAAATTTCGTCATATGTCATTCGTCATAGTAGGCATAACCAGTGGGTGTTTTTTAAAATAGTCACACGTATGTCAACATCTATCGGTCATGATCCACCATCTTTTCTAGAAGTAGACGTTTAACTTTACTTTTGTTTTTGACTACGTTTTTTATAATCGTTCGATTCTAATTTCACTCGAGTTGTTAGCAGCGAATTGTTATCAAAAACTTTCTACAGTTGCAGAAAGTCTGAAGAAAAGAAATTCAGATGGTTTGAAAATTTAAAATAGCATGATAACAGATATTCAATCTGAATTTGTTATATTTTAGCCTTTTGACAATTCTTCTTTATGTTAAATTCATTCTCTTTTCGAGCAACACTGACCTCTTCAAATGACCTGGTTGTCCCATATAAGTGACAGCTACTAGGATGTGCCAATTTGAAGCGCCACCGCGATTGTGCCTTTAACTAATATCAAATTGCGAACATCACTACTTTTAGTCCCAGGGCTACTGGTGAAGTTGGATACCTACTCTACAAAATGGCAAAATGGCGATAATCAAATAGGCATTGATTTACTATGACATCCGCCTATCCAGTGTGTATGTCGCAGATGGTGAACTCGCTAAGCCTAGAATACTCTGACTCTCAAGGGCTGTTTGCTACCGGAACACTGTTAGGTTATGGCGTCAGATTAACTCCTTGATGGTGGTAAGCTACTTTTTGATAGCAAGTCAGGTGGAACAGTGGTCAGTGTTTCAAACAGATAATTCCTCAGTCAATAATGTCAATAATATCTTATCTGTCTGTATTTTTATCTAAAATCGCTGAAGTCAGTCTTCAGCTGTATGGTAGGTTTGGCCGCTTGTTGTTGGAACACTGGTCTGGTGTGTTGTCGGCCGCGTGCGCTCGCCTGGCTCGCTTTCACGGCGCTCTCCAGCTTGTTGCGGAGCTCTGATGATTGGGACATCATTGTTTTGAATTCCTGAAGAAAATTACATAGTAAATTAGATTGGTTTCTAAGCCTTCATGGGTACGCACGCGCACAGAGTACTGAATCACTCTACTACGTTATAAGAGTAGGCACTTCCCTACATTGTTGACACCCGAACCCGATGAACGTACTTTGTAGCCAACCTTATAAATTTAATAGAAACTTCAGTGTTGGTTTAGTACATAGTACGTTCATAATTATGAGTTATTTTAATTATGTATGCAATGTCGCGGGACTGGGTACACGTGCTCTCGGCGAGCGCCACACTCGCACTGCCTAAAAACCGGTCGGACGTCATGGCTAGTTTACACAGTGCGAGCTAGCGTGCGAGTCAGCCTGCCGAGTATCTGCACTGCAGTAACTCGCACTGTTTGGACGTAACTTACGAGTAACTCGTAGGACAGAAGCTCGCATTCGAGTTACTTCAACAGTTTTTGTTTTCATCACTCGCTCGGAACCCGACAGTAACTCGGTCATTACTCGCATCATTTGGACGCGTTGAGCAGTAGCTTGCCAGTTCCAGCCGGACAGTTGTGAGCGGAACGTTCACTCGACGTCGCGACAACTCGCAAAACTGAGCAGCAGCTACTCTGTGTCGTGTAGACAGCAAAGGCGAACCGAGCTGCTAGCGTACAAGAAACAAGCCGAGTAGCTGTCTACTAGCTAGGCAGCAGCTCGCATTGTGTAAACTAGTCACAAGAACAGTCGCCTATTTTACGTTAGTTAACAGTAACAGTAACAATTATTCAAAATGAATGATACTAACGATTCTTTCAGTAATGAAATGGAATTTCAAAGGTTTTGGTCCAGTCATTAGGCTTATGCTAAAACTATTAATTTTACGAATAAAAGTTTTAGCATAGCAATGTTGGAAATGAGCACGTCAATATACATATAGAAATACCAATATTCAAAACTTATGTGAAAATTTTCAGATAACCCTTTTTTTCCACGACTACGAAGAAGGGTTGTAAGTTTGTTGTTTAACTATGTTTTACCGTGGCTTCTAAACTACCAGTCCGATGTTGATGAATGAGGTGTAATCGGTTAGTTTTTTACCACTATCTCACCTTTTGATAGGTAATGATGTGGTCGAGGATAAGTAGCACGCTAGACCAAGAAAGGGTATCATTACTATGTTCATCGTACATTGAGTCGACAAGGACTATTGGAATATACCGTAAGATATTTTGGCGCCAGGATCTTACAGCTGGCGTGATAATATTTCATGATAAACAATCACTCATTATATCTATAGTCTCGTGCTAAATACTAGGGTAATACTAGTAACGTATAATAGATAAGTATTTTTTTATTATTTCTTATAGGCTAGTATTTGACCACTATCTCGCCTGGTGGTAAGCGATGATATGGTCGATGATGGTGAACACGCTAAGCCTAGAATACTCTGACTGTCAAGGACTGTGTGTTGCCGGAACACAGTAAGGCATAATAGCAATTTTCTCCTTAATTATGGTAAGTTACTTTTTTGGTAATAAGTCAGGCGGAACATCGATATATTAAACTCCTACCACCTGTGGGAGTACGCACCTGTGGATAAGTGGGTCCGACTCTAGCCAGCCATTGTAACGCGAACTCGTGTAGCGCTCGCACGTGCGGCGGAGCGCGCGATATTGTGCCGGGGACTAGATATGATATTACGATGGGCACTAGCAGCCATAGCATCTGAATACCTGTGGGATTAAAACATTATTGTTTCACTTTAGTTCTGCTGCTGTAGTGGTAGGACTTCTGCTAGTCCGCCTGGGGCAGTACCACCACTTTGCCAATGAATTTTCGGCCGTGAAATAGGAATGTTTTTCGGTTGAAATGGCAAGGTGCCAGTGAAATTACAGGGCATGTGAGACTCAACATCTTTATGTCTCAAGGTAACAGGGGCAGTGCAGTGACATGCAAAATTCTGGCTGTTCGGAATTTTGGATGCCGCTGTATCTGTGATAGGTAGACGTCATCGCTTATCATCAGGCGAGCGTCGTGCTTGTCCTGTTACCTTATATCATTAAAAAAAACTTTAGTGTCTTAATGCTGCACCATTTTGAGCTCAAATGTCTCCTTCATCATTGTTCCTATGTCATGTCATTTATCCAATGTTAAAATTGTTGTCTAAAAGACGTTGCTTTAGTAAGACGACATATTTTAAAATCATCATCATCAGCCTGTATCAGTCCACTGCTGGACATAATAGGCCTCTCCCAAGTCACGCCACTGAGCCCGATCTTCGGCTCTTCTCTTCCAGTCACTGCCCACCGCTTTGCGTATGACGTCGCTCCACCTGGTCACAGGACGTCCTACGCTACGTTTGCCGATTCGCGGTCTCCACTCTAGAACAAGTCTGCCCCAACGGTTATCAGTCCTGCGGCAGATATGACCAGCCCACTGCCACTTCAGCTTGCTAATCCGTTGAGTGCTAATTCGTTAACGGATATTTTAAAATATCTTATATGTATCAATTTTTGGCTGTAATTTCAGATTGATGGACCCTACTAAAGAGTGAGCAATAGATGCAAAACCTTAAAAATTAAATATAATGTTGAAAAACGTATAATAATAAATACAGTAAGAATCATAATTACTAGGTACGTTATTACCTTTTGGACCATCCTCTGTAATGCAGCATACAACAATCATCTTATAAATTGGTTCTAATTTCATATTCATAATATTTCTAAGACAGTTCTATATTCCAAATTCTAAGAATTCAACAAAAATGCAGTGTGCATTTATAAACGTGTGTGTTATACTAACATGCAGTGTATTATAAACCATATGTGTTTTATACTGACGTACAGTTTGTGAAGTTTATACACGATATGAGTTTCGTACTGACGTAGTATGTGTGTAGTAAATAGTTATACTCAATGTGTGTTTTATACTAACATGCAGTGTGTGTAGTTATACACGACTTGTGTTTCACACTGACGTAGTGTGTGAAGTTATACACTATGTGTGTTTTATACTAACATGCAGTATGTGTGTAGTTATGCACTACATGTGTTTCACACCGACGTAGTGGTGTGCAGTAATACACAATGTGTGTTTTATACTAACGTGCGGAGTGAGGCGCGGCGGTGACGAGGTCGTCGAGCGCAGTGATGGCCGCCATGGCCGCCCGCGTGTGGGCCATGTCGGTGGGGTGTCGGGCGGTGACGGCGCGCGCTATCACTCGAGCGGCCAGCCCGAGCGCCCACCATGACACGCTGCGAGGGGACGAGTTGCGAGACCAGATGTTACGGAGGACGGAGCAACAGGAGGCGAATACCTACGAATAAAGTATTATAGTTGATGAGGCCAGCATAGGCCAGTTGTTGCTAACTTTAACATTCAGAAAAATAAATGAATGATAATAGTTGATATATCTATAATAATTTTTTAATACAGTTGCTCAAAAAGTGGCGTATTGCAGGGACGTATAGCGTTCGGGATGTGGTCTATTACACACTCATGCTTTTTCTTTCCCAACTGTCAAAATAATGTCTATTAAAAAGAAAAAGCAACCATGAAGTTTCTACTAAAAAAATTCAAAAAGTTTTTATGATTCATGCAAATACGTATATTTCTAAAAAGAAGCTACTAATTTGTTTCAATAACAGATTTAATAATTTGATGGAATGAGTTAGGTTAGGTTTCATTTCATTTCATCTCATTAAATTTCATTTTCATTTCATATCAATAAAAAAATTCTACTGAAGACTTGGCTGTATGAGCATAGTTCCCTTTGCCTACCAGAATGGGTGAAAAAAAAAAACTCTGCTTATATTCTACGGTTGGCGCCATTTTTCAGAAATTTTCTTTGCGAGTTTAGTTGTTTGTTGCACAAAATGAGTAATATCGACCCTAGTTTTTTTCAATTAACACCACCGGAACTCAGTATAATTGCACAAAATGCTTCGGAGAACATTTTACCGGAAAAGTCAAGAAGTCGCTACATATCTACATACGACGAATTTATTGCGTGGAGAGAAGAGAAAAAAGCAAATAGTTTTTCAGAAAATAACATTTTCTGTTGGCATACTTCTCCGAACTCTCAGCAAAATTAAAACCTTCTACGTTATGGTCGAGGTTTTCGATGATAAAAAGTATGCTGAAAATAAGGAGCAACGTGGATATAAGTGAATACCCAAAATTAAACGCTTTCTTAAAACGACAATCAGACGGTTTACAAGTAAAAAGTCGAAAATATTAACATCGAATGAAGTGGAAAGGTTTTTGAACGATGCTCCCGATGATCGTTATTTAGCCACAAAGGTAATTTATTATTAAGTACTTACATTTTTCTTTAGTATTCAGTTTACGAAATTGCAAAATACAGTCAATGCATTATTTAAAAAAAATTTAATCAAATCCCTTTTTTTGTAGGTTGCTCTGATTTTTGGCGTCGTTGGAGCTTGCCGCAGAGAGGACTTAGCCAATATTACTTTAAAAGATATTGAAGCCCATGGAGAAATGCTACTAATCAAGATTCCGAACACAAAAAATAAGATACCGAGAAGCTTTGTTGTTGAAGGAGATTTTCTTAGAATAGTGCAAAAATATATGAATCAGCGGTCCCAAAAAGTAAAAACCGACCGTTGTTTCAAAATTACCAAAAAGGGAAGTGTACAGCTCAAGCAATCGGAATAAATAAATTTGGTAATATGCCAAAAGAAATAGCTACGTTTCTCGGTCTGCCGGATGCTGAGTATTATACTGGGCACAGCTTCAGGAGGACCTCTGCTACATTATTGGCAGATTCTGGAGCCAATTTGACGTCCTTAAAGCGACTAGGAGGTTGGAAATCAGACAAAGTTGCAGAAAGCTATATTGGTGATTCATTAAACAACAAACTAGAAACTGGGAAAAAAATCACACAATCCATTAATTTAAGGTCCAGTCCGTCTCCTTCACATGTTGCAGAGAACGTTCGTCCATCTACCTTCGTTGATAATGATAATTCATCAGATCCAACTCCATCAACTAGCAAACGCCATTGTATGACAAATATACATGAACAATCACACGAAATTAATAATAGTTTGTCTCAAATAGTAAATATGCAACCTAAAATTTCCCCAGTTAGTATAAAAAACTGTACCAATTTCAATGTATATGTGAATTATAACTTTTCCAAGAAATAAATGTTAATTTAGTTGAGTTTATTGTGTTTTTATTATTTTATTAAATTGCTTAATTTTTTCGCAACTGTATTAAAAATAGTCGTTCAGTACACGTGCGGAACCGTCATTGCAACTTGTTCCGACTGTCAACGAGGCGATGGCCTTCGGCTGCGCCTCGGCTCGGGTAGACATTTGTCGGAACTCTTTGCAATGACAGCCTTCCCGCACTTGTAATGAAATATACTAATCTGATACTGTAATTAAATAAACAAGAATTAAGGTACAATATGATGTAATTTTGAATAAGACTAACACTATTTATAGTTGTGTGCTTACTAATATTTTATAGAATCGAATTTCTGAAAAAAATATTCATACAACTTCGCTGAAAAGTACTAACCTCGTTGTCGTCAGTCTCTAGACAGTGTCGGAAGTGGTTGATGCAGGGGTAGTGGAGCGGTGGTTGTGGCTCGGCTCGGCTCAGTACTACGGCCATAGCTCGGGCGCCGACTACCGCTTCTATTTTTTGAGATGGATCGTCTGAAATATCAAAACATATTTTATCTACACTAATGTTATAACATTCTACTTATGTTTCCAATACTTGACTTATAATTACTACTGTTATAACAGTAAATTGAGTGTTTTGTTATCTGCGCTATAGCGCAGATAACAAAACACTCAATTTAAGCAATTTCACATGATGGTATAATATCCACATCGATATCGTAAAATCTCATTATAACATCAATAAAACGCGACCAATTAATTGGAGGATTTTGACATAAGGCTCGCCAGGTTAACCTGGCGAGCCTTATGTCAAAATCCACATACAAGTTGTATAAAATTTTGATATTAGGCTGGCTTTTGAAAACAGTTGGGTTATACGTGAAAACTTCGTCGAAACTACTAAACTTACATACACAAAACTCTTTGGTAAGATCTTGTGCCAATTAAATAAAAAAAGAACAGCGCGCGCTCGCTCCTGATTGGCCCTGCGCGCGCAGCTGCGCTCTCATTGGTTAGATTTTAATGGCGGCAAGTTCACTGACAATACACGTACGCGTGAATTTAATGTTTCGCAATGTGTTTTGTTTTTAAAATACAAATTAAAAGTTAAAAATGGATAGCGACGATGATATTTGTACGCCTCCGGATATTCTAGAATTGGCAACAAAAGTAACTCACAATCTTTTGCCAGAAAAATCTAGAAAATTATAAGAAAAAGAATATAATAACTTTTTGGCATTTTAACTTTCAAAATTGTACCATCCAAAATTTGAACAATTATTATAAATAAACTATTGTCAGCTTTTACTCTTGTTGTTTGATTAATTGCATTAGTGAAGATAAAGTAGTGTATGCAACTGCATATAACTGAGTACTTGAATGACCGTAAAGGAACATAACAAATTTATAATCATGAAATTGATATTATTCTTGTAACCTATCTTGGACATTATATTTATGAAACATGACGATATATAAATGACATACTATATTTTTATTCAATAGATTTTGTACAATTTGACATTTTGGTAATATAGGTTTAAATGTTTGTGTTGTATTATGATATTATGTAATTATTGATGTTGATGTTTTTGTGTAATTTAAATATGTATGTAGTTAATTTCCCATACAATTTGTTATTGTTCAGGAATAAATGAATTGAATTGAATTGAATATTATATGACAGTTGCATAAACTACTATAAGGGCCCCGCGATGTATTTTATTTGTATATATATAATGCTTTATATCTATAATGCGTTATATCTATAATGCTTTATCTATAATGCTTATCTCACCTTTTTTTTTATTCATCAGCGTCGTTTAGTCATCAGTCAAGCGTTTGACCACTATCACACCTGATGTTAAGTGACGATGTGGTCGACGATGTAGCACCTGATGGTAAGCGATGATGTGGCCGAAGATGGTGAACACGCTAGGCCTAGAATACTCCGATTTTCAAGAGCTGTGTGCTGCCGAAACACCGTAAGGTTATGGCTGTAGATTTTCTCCTTGATTAAGTGCATTCGTGGGTTTTAAATCTTTCGGTCACCAATGGACTTTTCTATGAAAAATGTATGTACGCATATATATTCACAGTTGCCCTTCAGCGAAGGAAAACGTGAGGAAGCCCCTGGCTTCACGTCACTTTTAGACATAAAGATGTTATGTCTCATACGCCCTGTATTTCCATTGGCTACTTTACCCTACAAACAACTAGAAAAGTTACTCTTGCACGGTTGGTTAACTGACAAAGAGGTGGTATCATCTCAGGCGGACTACCACTAATCAGCCGTTGCCACTTACCACTCTTAACTCTGTCAACAATAGTGGAGAGTACGCTCTGCAAAAGTTGCTCGTGTACGGCCTTGGTGTCGTTTTGTACTTGAACGGCTTTACACTCTGCCGCTCTTTCCAGTAGAAGGATTCCCGCGTCGGATAGTGTAGGGGATCCTTTGCTGAGACGGAGGATTTCTGTCGCTAGGTACAGTATGGTTGGAAGGATTGATAGGGCTCCTAGAAGGAAATAAAGAAGTGGATTAGTTTTATGAATAACTAGGTAAACTATATAAGTGTTAGTGGTCCCTAGTGGTAATACTTTCAAAGCAAGAAATTTCAACGAGTTGCCTGCTGCCTTATATAGATAAACGGAAATTATTTTAATTTATATTATTTCTTTTGTATGTATTAATAACTTGGATGGGTGAATTGGGAAACTGTTAGGCCCATCCAATGGACGATAAATAAATAAATAAATATAAATAAATAATTTGATAGGGATTGAAATGAACGAAATTACAGAGATGGAGCTATGCAGTCTGTATAGCTGCGTCCCCGTCATTTAGTTCATTCAATAATCAAGTGTCAAAGTGGGTCATAAGGGGGCGGGTCAGGCTTGAGCAAATCGATTGTGTAGGGGGATCTAGAATGACTTATCATGAACGCGGCTAAGCCTGCTACCTCAACCTACTCTTGCAGTGTATAATATTAAAAAAATATATATTACCAGAGTTTTATTTATTTCTAGTGTCAAGTGTGTGTAAGTTACGCCACTATCTTTCTGTACGTAAGTGCGAGTAAGATGACGGCGCCTCTTACAGCTGACAGAGAGCAAACAGCGCCACCCGCGTCACGTGACGGAACTACATTAGGTTGCACCTAACCAATATGTCGATGTGGCCAAACCACAGACCTGCTACTTAATATTAAACTTGACTGCGTACACCGGCCCCAATGAGACCGACCTTGAACGGAGTTTGTCCCTTTCTTTTGTATGGACAACTTATATATATATACTATACATAAAGTATAGAACATATATAACACTAGCAGGTTGTTAGACAAGGACACACTCCCACCCGGGTGTCTTTCAATTGGGCCGTTTTGTTCTACAAAGCAATTACAACCTTATTGTTAAAGTTTACGGATTAAATTGAACTTGTCAAAACATCTGCAGAGCACCATCTTTTTATATTACGTCTATGGGCCAAACGAATTGTTGACTAATAGGCTGCTATCATATCTGCCCGACACCGACCAAATCACGGAATACCGGCGTATCGTGATGTACCCAGGCAAATCACGGCCCAGACATATAGAGAGACGACACACATTGACCCAGAACATTAACATAGAAACCTCATCATAATCAGCCGGTATCAGTCCACTGCTGGACGTAAGCCTCTTCCAAGATACCACAGTAATAATCAACACCAATATTATAAATGCGAAAGACAGTTTATTTATTTGTTTGGGACTTCTTCACTTTCAAACGGCTGGACTGATTTAGGTGAAATTTTGTATAGGGATAGCCAGTACTATGGATTAGGCTATAGGATACGTCTTAACGCGGGCGAAGCCGCGGGGCACAGCTAGTAAATTATAAACATAAATCAGTCAATCTCACAACAGTAACATTACTTACCCTGGGGACTAGTCAAAGAAGGCAGTTCCGACATGGCCGATAATGTCTTGACAAGCAGGGTGTCACCATGCACCCCAAGCCCCCGAGGCACCCCTATGACACCCACTGTCCCTTCCTGCTTCAACGGACTGAGGGCTGGCAGTCTTCGCACTAGGAGGCATACGCATACCTAACAAAACATTCATTACTAATATTATAAACGAGAAGGTTTGTAAGGATGTTTTTTTTTACATAGAACTGGGTAGGACTTGACCACTATCTCACCTGATGTTAAGTGATGATGCGGTCGATGATGGAGCGCGCTAACCTTAAAGATACCTATTCATTCGCGATATGAAGATTGTAATAAGCCGAAAACACAGACTCAGGCAGGACATTCCATTCCCTGGCGGTTCGCATGATGAACGAAGATGCAAATCACTTCGTTCGGGTAGATGGTATATCCACCATAAATCGGTGGCGCCTTTTAGTGTCTCTGGATGTCCGATGATAAAATAGGGAAGGTGGAATCAAATTATGCAGTTCCATAGCACACTCTCCAAAATGTAACCGATAGAAAACCGATAAACAAGCAATTTTGTACTCATTGTTACTCTTTCACGCTAAATCTACTGAACCGAGTGAGCTAAAATTAGGTATGTAGGTAGCCTAGACCCTGGAATAACACATAGGATACTTTTTATCTCGACATTGAATCCCGAACGATGTCTACGCGGGTAAAACCGCGGGGCACAGCTAGATAATTATAATTATGATTTTTTTTATTATGTCTTATACGCTAGCGTTTGACCACTATCTCACCTGTTGGTAAGTGATGATGCTGTCGAAGATGGTAAGCACCCTAGGCCTAGAATGGGAACTGGCTCTCAAGGATAGCTGCCGGAACACATTAGATGTTAGGCGATAGATTTTCTAACTTGAGGGTGGAAGCTGGCCAGGAAACACAAGATAGTGTCCTACCACCATGCAATTAAACCCTAATCGATACCTACACGAGTACATACATTTATATCATAGAAATTATCAAATGAACAACATCTTCAACATTGCCAATCCCCGATAGATATGATGTTATTGAAGCTAATTGATACGTAAAATCTACAAAACATACATATTATTTTCTTTCATTTTAAATCTTATGAGAAGCTAGTAGCTATAATTTTTTTTTGTATATTTCAATTATTAAAATAAAATTGTTTCATCATCCGAAAATATGCAAAAATAATTTCAAAGGGGACTTGTCAGTATAATCATGATATCGGAATACAATAAGCACTATTCTGATAAGCCATACATCTCCGCAGGGCTGGTTCTCAGTGTATTTTGTTGTCGAGCTCATTGTGTTTTCTTTTACATCATATATGACAGCGTTTGACTACTACCTCACCTGCTGGTAAGCGATGATGTAAGCGAAGATGGTGAAAACGCTAAGCCTATACTCCGATTCTCAAGGGCTGCCGGGACACCGTAAGGTTATGGCGGCAGATTTCCTCCTTGATGATGGTAAGTTACTTTGTCGAGTAAAAATACTAAATAAATAGTTTTTTTTTATTAAAGATTACTCGCAATGTGGGTTGCATATTACTAGATGCCGCTAGTTACCTCTAGACAGGAGAAGACTAGTGACTTCCCGGGAGGCAAATCACCCGTAGGACCACCTTCTCCTAGTGTGTGGACCACCTCTAGTACAGATGGTGGGATAGCGCCGTCTGACGCTTCGTTCGGGGCAAGTTCTGTCAATGTTAAATTAATATTTTAAAAGATATATATATTGTATTAATAATACTATAGATAAGCCTTTAATTAAACGCGAATATTTAGGAACGATACACAATCATATGATGTATATTTATTCTCAGCATAAATGAAACCGCTTATAGCCGGTTTCTGTTTTATTTTTATTTTTTAATGATGTTGTCTACCTATTACAGATACAACGGCATGCAAAATTCTGGACAAAAAATTACATGTATGATATATTTATATAATCTTCACTTTTATTATTCTTCGGCTGTGGACATAGCTAGTTTGTCAATTAATAATAAACTGCATAAAGATGTAGGGTTGTATTGGTCATTCTCGGTAACTAACCAATAAAAGCACGCGCTTTTGACGGCCAGCCAATAAGAGCACGCATTCTTGGCTGATGGCCAATCAGAGCACGCATTTTCGGCGGCTAGCCAATCAGAGCACACATTCTCGGCAGCTAGCCAATCAGAGTACACATTTTAGGCGGCTACCAAATCAGAGCACACATTCTCAGCGGCTAGCCACACATTCTCTCCATCAGAAAGCGTTTGTATAATACAACGTACAAGTCTTATAGTAGATGAAAAAGTTACCTTTAATTTTAGCATGCATATTAGCATACAAGTGTTCTCTCGCGGCATCAATCACTAGTCGCAGCACGTCGGCTGCCAGCAGTAATGTCTCCGTGCTTTCTTGTGTGAGTCCGGTGCGGTGGATCATTTGACATAATTCTATCGCTAGGGATCTGGAAAGGGAAAACAAGTTACACTTAGGAATCTAGAAATAGTTAAACTATAAACTATCTACACTACTACACCTAGCTGGAGGGCGTCCTACGCTTCGTTTACCGAGCCGTGGTCTCCACTCTAGAACTCTACACAGTGTATGTCAATAATCGTACGTCAAGTTCATAGCTCTTCAATCCGGAAAACATTACTATTTTACGAATAAACATGTTTAGAATACTGACCTGTCCTTCAATAGCCGTGCCCTATTTTCCGGCGCGTCCAGTAATGTCACAAGGGATAGTAGAACAGATATCGTATTTTCCACGCTCGTGTCCCTTTGGGCACATAAAGCCTCCATACATATACCTGAGGAACAAATATTACAAATTATGGAGGTTATATACAAGGAAGAGCATTTAATCGTCTTACGGTGGTCAAACTGACAAAATGTCCGGCAAATGTAGTGAATACTAGTTTCAAGAGTCCTCCAGAATGACACTATAAAAAGGCTCTCGGGTGAAGGAAAGACATCGCTGAGAAATCCCCGGCATGGTGGTAGGACACTGTCTAGTATCCGCCTGGCCAGCCTAGAAAATCTTTTGTCAAACATCTAATTGATCCGGCAGCTGTCCTTGAAAGCCAGTTCCCATTCCAGCCTAGCGTGCTACCATCCTCGAACTTGAGCACAATTTGACAGATAGCCAGGAAGATCGGAATATACAAGCGAAATGAAGCAACTGCGGTTAGCAAAAACTGCGGCTAGAAAAACTGTCGCATGCTATCCAATGCCTCGATTTACCAATCTTTCAATTCGAGACAAGCACAATAACATCTTGGACTGCATGATTACATACCACTAGGTGAGATAGCGGTCAAAGCCTATACGAAAAGAAAAGAATATAAAAATATGTATAAAAGGAGTAACTAGCATTTTGTGAGAGAATGTCCTGTAAAGCAACGCTCGCTCGTTACTCAAGGGTTATGCTTACTGTGAAACACTTGAGTGGTTCAACAGAGGGAATATAAGAAGGCATTTAGATAATAACAATGCCCTGTGATTTTACTCCCCAGAGAACTAAGGTGACGTTCATTAAAAAAATATTCACACAACTTGATTACTTCCGTCTTTTATGAAGCCAGGCAAAAAGAGGTCGTGTATTACAGCTCTAAGGGTCCCTGCACATGGGCCACGGGCCACAACCACAAAACGCCGCCACCGGCATATTTCCTATAGTTTTCATACATTTTATCATGTAGCGTGTGGCGGCCACCGGCGTCACCGTGTGCGGCGAGTCCATATAAAATGTATGAAAACTATAGGAAATATGCCGGTGGCGGCTTGTGGCCGGTGGCCCGTGTGCGCCGAGGCTAAGTGGGATAAAATTAAAATAAGTTAAAAAAATTACTTACCAAACAATAAATGGAATCTTTCATCCACTGGCTCAAAGAACTCGCAATTACCATTCTCGGTCTTTGAGGATCTGTTATCCAAATTGTCTTCGGACTTGTCTGAAACAATAACACTACATTTAAACCTTTGAATGAGTTCATTCTATGAAATCGTTCGTAGTCTAGAAGTTTTGTATACAATCATAAATCGAAGTATTCAGAGCCTTGACTTTCCTAGCACGGGTGTTTGTCCACAGATGGTAGCAGCATATTATATCAATGTACCGCCTGACTTGCTACCAAAAAGTAGCTTACCACCGTCTTGGAGAAAATCTGCCGACACAACCTTACGGTGTTCCGGCAGCACACAGACCTAGAGTAAGAGTATCCTGTATAGCGGTTCGCTAAATTACAGAAATCGGCCCCTTGAAGTCGAAGATACAGTATGGTTCAACACAGCGCACACATAGCGCAACTATCTTATTTTACGTGGAAATGGTTAGCGCTTGACCACTTTCTCATCTAATGTTAAGTAATAATGTAGCGCGCTTATCCAAAATATACCTATTCACTTGTGACTTGAAGACCCTGAATTGTATTTAATAGGAACAGATCAGACAGGCAATTTCATTCCTTGGCGGTACCTATAATGAAGTCGCTTTGTAAGGGTAGATGGTATATCCCAATGAAACGGTGGCACCTCTTAGTATCCCGGGCTGTCTAATTAAAAAAACAGGGATGGCAGAATTAAATCTCAACCCGCATTCCGCTTTGGCTGTCATCGAGCATCATGCTGGTAATCAGCGAACCAATGAAGGTATTTATTTTAATTGGTGGATGGTTTGAGCCGCGGTCAAAGCCTACCAAATTCACCAATGGTTTCGAGTCTAAACTATTCGGTTCAGTTCCAATTGGCGACTAAAGTCTAAACTTTAGACTTTAGTCAGGCCTGTCGCACTCCATGTACTTGCCACGTTATTCACCTACCTGCCGCGGGGCCCCCCAGGGTCTTTATTCAGTGCGATAGCCGCTAGCCGCGCAAACGGTCGCATGCATAATAGTATATTTCATTACAAGTGCGGAAAGGCTGTCATTGCAAAGAGTTCCGACAAATGTCTACCCGAGCCGAGGCGCAGCCGAAGGCGAGGGTTGACAGTCGGAACAAGTTGCAATGACGGTTCCGCACGTGTACTGAACGACTATTTTTAATACAGTTGCGAAAAAATGAAGCTATTTAATAAAATAATAAAAACACAATAAACTCAACTAACTTAACATTTATTTCTTATAAAAGTTATAATTCACATATACATTGAAATTGGTACAGTTTTTTATACTAACTGGCGTTTTCTCTTCTCTCCACGCAATAAATTCGTCGTATGTAGATATGTAGCGACTTTTTGACTTTTCCGGTAAAAAGTTCTCTGAAGCATTTTGTGCAATTATACTGAGTTCTGGTGGTGTTAGTTAAAAAAAACTAGGGTCGAAATTACTCATTTTGTGCAACAAACAACTAAACTCGCAAAGAAAATTTCTGAAAAATGGCGCCAACCGTAGAATATAAGCAGTTTTTTTTTTCTTCACCCATTCTGGTAGGCAAAGGGAACTATGCCCATACAGCCAAGTCTTCAGTAGATTTTTTGTATTGATATGAAATGAAATGAAACCTAACCTAACTCATTCAATCAAATCATTAAATCTGATATTGAAACAATTTAGTAGCTTCTTTTTAGAAATATACGTATTTGCATGAATCATAAAAACTTCTATGAATTTTCTTAGTAAAAACTTCATGGTTGGTTTTTCTTTTTAATAGACATTATTTTGACAGTTGGGAAAGAGAACGCACGAGTTCGGGAAAGGTAAAAAAAAAGCACGAGTGTGTAATAGCCCACATCCCGAACGCTATACGTCCCTGCAATACGCCACTTTTTGAGCAACTGTATTAAAAAATGAAGTACCTACTATTAATTATGCTGTGCTAAAGCTTTAGTAAATTTTACGTAGTACTATTAAGTATTCTGTGCTTTAGTTGCCAAATTGGAACTACCAAAGGATCACATACAAGATTAGGGTATAGGGCCTGAGAAAGAGCATGGTCTACATGATTTTTTAATAAACTTACCATTATTAGAAGGCACATTGTTGATATTAGCGTTGAACCGTAGCGAGGCGGCGTACAGCAGTGACGGCCAAGAGTTAGCGTAGTGCGCTCGGGAAGCTTCGGCCGTTTCCGCTGAATAGAACGCGCCGCCGCCGTGCGGTAGTTGGGACGCAAATTCTGGAATAAAGTTCACCGTTATTATCATCATTATTATTAAACCTATATTCGTCTACTGCAGCATATAGGCCTGTCGAAATATAGTTAACGAATATATAATTAGATTTTATTTCATGAAAGACGGTTATAATATTTTTTTTTTAATTCAGCTATTTTTGTAAATAAGAGCATTTGAATGGATGCCATGTAACTTGAGCTGATAAATAGGTGACCAATTGCATTGAAAAAAAGCGTAAAATAATTTGATTTTTTTTATTTAAGGTACCGTTCACAAAAGATTTAAATTAAAAATACAAAAAACAAAAGAAAATGTATAGACAAACATTTCCACTTCATGTTTCAATTATTGTAATATTTAGGCCATAACGCTGCATACATGGCCATTAAAATAGTCAGTCTGAATCACCCAAGCATTAAGTTAAAACCAATATCTGCACGTGTGTCATACATTTTTCAGCAAATTTGTGAGAAAACACTACAATTAGTAATAACATAAACGTAAATGAAATAATCAAAAAGTCGAAACAAACAATCTTTGAAGTTTCTAATATGAAAATGGCGCTAATTTGCAAATGGTGCCATGTGTGTTAAAAATTAGAACTACATCTTTCGTCTCATTAGTACTAAAGTGAGACAAATGTATTAAGCAAAAGCGCTTTCAAAGAGGTGCTATCATTCAGCTTATTATTCTCGCAATATGAAACTCTTTGGTGGAATTCTTATGTAGGTTTTACGAAAATTAAAAATACACCGTAAAGGATACGCACGGGGCCATACCACAGATTGTATAATAGTTACTACCATACCATACCATAGCCATACACCGGAGCGTGCGGTAAGTACTTACTGCACGCTGCGCTGTATAGTGCGTAATTTTTAATTTTCAAACAATGTGTATACAGGCTTCGTAAATGCATTTTTTGAGCAAATATGTTAAAAAAATAATAACAGATGAAATACAAATAAAACGTACCTGGCGGCAAGCTCAATAAAGCATGGTCCTTCAACGCGGCAATCCAATTCTCTCCCAAACTTTCCAACTCCGGCTCTACAAGTTTCAACAAGCTCTCTCCTTTGCTTTCAAACTCCCCGTATTCTTCTTCCTCGGGTGTATCGGCGTTGTCGATCTGGTTGTTGTTTTGCAACAACTGGTTGCGCCACTTGGCAAGCTCCGTTCGGTTGTTGAAAGGTTTTGTATCTAGTTGTTTGACGTAACTGCCTGGAGCGCTGCTGTTGCTTACCATTGCCACTATGTATACCTGTGTAAAAGATTATAAATGTTGTGTTTAGATAGTTCGGAAACAGGTTGGAAATAGTTCGATAGCTCTTTTGGATTATACAAGTCTGTTGTACAGGTCCTCATGTTACTGGCTTATTCCATTTATTCAATTAATGACAGTAATATGACAGCGCATGCGAGACTTAACATACAGATATGAAGTCTCACATGCACTGTAATTGCACTGGACACATTGCCATTCTAACCGAAAATCATTGCAATAATTGGCAAAGTGGTAGTAACGCCCCAGGCGGATTAGCAGAAGTCCTACCACTAACTATCTAAAATGAAATTGCTACAAACGGTAAATCCACAGAGCACAACTATCCCAACCCATCCATACTGGCTGTTACCACGAGTCACGTGTAGGGTAGGTAAGGTCTTAGCCTATGCACGGAGTAAGGCAACCATGACCTTTCCTTGAGTGACTAACAATGACCTACACCACTTTACCTTGAAACACTCACTTACATTTATATACATTTACTTTGAAACACTCACCTATATTTATATACATTTACTTTGAAACACTCACCTATATGTATATACATTTACTTTGAAACACTCACCTATATTTATATACATTTACTTTGAAACACTCACCTCTGCCCAAGCTTTCAAGATGGACAACTTTTCCAGTGTTGCCATGCTTTCGTTGTATATCAATGTGGTGTTGCCCTTTGTGTTCAATTTATCTAAGCTTGACACTAGCAACTGGTGTACTCTGAAATTGTAAAGTGTCAAGTTATAGGCAAGTTCAAATTGAAAGGGCTGTATATATAAATACTGGCACATAGATTTGTATCATAAAATAACTGGATTCAAAAATTCAACGTATAATAAGACAGATCAAAATAATTATTTTATTTTTATTGTTTTAAATAATAACTACATGTTTCCTAAGCTCTCTAAGTAATAATATGAATATGAATTACGGCTTTATAATGATTTCAGCTCCTTATGATAGGAAATAAATGTCTATACATTCCTTACACTTTTCCATCTTTAGTTAGGTGTTTACTTCCAGTGGCGCAAGTTTAACTTGGCGAGCCAGTGCGCTACTGTGTTTTACGAATCTACTTTTTTGTAAATATCTTATGGGCTAGCGTTTAACCACTATCTTACCTGTTGGTAAGTGATGATGCGGTCGAAGATGCTAAGCACGCTAGGCCTAGAATGGGAACTGGCTCTCAAGGATAGAGGCCGGAACACATTAGATGTTTGGCGACAGATTTTCTAACTTAAGGGAGGTAGTTGGCCAGGCGGATACTAGATAGTGTCCTACCACCATGCGGGGGTTGTTGGTTTTTTATAGATGTTTACCTTCACCGGAGGGCCGCTGTGAAAAGCGCACATACATTTTTGGATAAAAATCCATTGGTGCACGGCGAGGATTGAACTCGGTACCTCTGGCTTCAAAACCGACTTTGACAACGGTTTCTCTTGAACCACTTTTAATTAATTCCAAAAACCACCGCCGCCAAGTTATACTTGTGGCACTGTACATAAAAGATTTGTTAGACAAGATTAATTTACGTCTACACTATAAATGCTACAATAAATACTTAGGATATGAAACAACACATTCTAACAACAGAGCAGCAATCACGATTAAAAATATTACATACCTCCGAAGATCATTAATATCTCTTGCTACGCCACATCCGATCCAAGCAGAGCAAACATCGCAAGCGGCCGCGGTGACGTGAGACGCCGTGTCGCCAGAAAAGGCCGGCCTTACCGCAGCTCCCACCTGCATACAAATCAAGATGTTTTCATTATTTATTAAGAATTAATTTTATAAAGTTCTTATTACTTACAGTTGGTTTTGCAAATATGTAAGTATTTCAATTTATTCAATGAATGCAAAATAATAACCAAGGGTGACTTAGCTTAATATTGTTGTTGCTAGCGACAATGTCTGTTATTATTGCTTCTTTAGTACGAATTGGATTAAGCGATGTTTACTTCTAAGTAATTAAGTACAATTAGATTAAAGTTATATTGTACCTTTATTAGATGTAAGTGTTATTGTAAAAATCTTTGGTAGACCTATTGATAATATATTTTTTTAAGATCTATTTGTACCATATATTCAACGTGTCATTGAAATTACGAGGTATTTGAAACATATTATAAACCAATTATTCAATTTGTAACATTGAAATTACGAGGTATTTGAAACATATTATAAACCAAACATTCAATATGTAACATTGAAATTACGAGGTATATGAAACATATTATAAACCAAACATTCAATTGTTAACATTGAAATTACGAGGTATTTGAAACATATTATAAACCAAACATTGAATTGTTAACATTGAAATCACGAGGTATTTGAAACATATTATAAACCAAACATTCAATTGTTAACATTGAAATTACGAGGTATTTGAAACATATTATAAACCAAACATTCAATTGTTAACATTGAAATCACGATGTATTTGAAACATATTATAAACCAAACATTGAATTGTTAACATTGAAATCACGAGGTATTTGAAACATATTATAAACCAAACATTCAATTGTTAACATTGAAATTACGAGGTATTTGAAACATATTATAAACCAAACATTCAATTGTTAACATTGAAATCACGATGTATTTGAAACATATTATAAACCAAACATTCAATTGTCAACATTGAAATCACGAGGTATTTGAAACATATTATAAACCAAACATTCAATTGTTAACATTGAAATCACGAGGTATGTGAGACATAATATGTACCAAATATTAAATGTTTGTAAAGGTGGTGTAATAGCTATTTGTTTGTGTCATATAATAATTAACTGGTGTACAGAAATAAACGCTCCATTTCGTTTCCTAAATTATCTAACACAAAGTCTGACAAGGTCTTAAACATTTTTATTTAAGTCTTACTATGCCTGGCGATATGCGAAGAGGTTAATTCAAAAATGACCAGAGTGCCTAGTACTAGTCTATAAAGATTTGTTTCCTTATTCAATCACGTTAAAGTGAATGCAGATTGGTATGGATTTATACCGCTGATACGACGCCATATCACGTTAATTGTTTCTCCATCAGAAGGTTGTCTGGAAGAGATCGCTCTTAGCGATAAGACCGCCTTTTGTTATTCATATTCATATTCATATTCATTTATTAATAAATTGTAAAATTTACATGTCATTGTTGCTTTCAAAGTAATTAATATTGTAAATCAAATTGTACAATATTTGTACATAATATCAACATTGTTTTACATTTTAAATTATTAAGTCATTTTTTAAATATATTCTTAATACCTAAAACATAATAAATACATTAGTAATAACAATCATAATAATTTAATGCATAAAAATAATTAATTCGTCAATCACAATTTAATGTCAATAAATTCTTTAAAAGAATAGAAGGATCGTTGTATTAGCCAACGTTTCAATTTAAATTTAAAGGCAGTCAGGCTATTTGTAGTAATAATGTGCTCCGGTAACTTGTTATACACCATCGGGCCCATGACATGTGTTAGCTTGGAGGACTTTTCGAGGGACCTGGATACGCTCAGAAGCTTATCCTTCCCGCGAGTGTTGTACGGGTGCGCCGAGCTACGCTTACTGAAGCTGTCGAGGTTCGTCCTCACGTGGACCGCCACCTGATAAATCAGGATGGAGGGCAACGTGAGGATACCCAACCTGCTGAAATAGGGACGGGC
Source organism: Cabera pusaria (assembly GCA_954871355.1). Taxonomy (NCBI): domain Eukaryota; kingdom Metazoa; phylum Arthropoda; class Insecta; order Lepidoptera; family Geometridae; genus Cabera; species Cabera pusaria. The sequence continues at coordinate 9,038,832 of OX940905.1, forward strand.
CGAGGTATCCATCGGTATGCGTGCCATGGACCTTACCGCACGTTTCTGCAGGCGGAAGGCGCGCTCCCAGTCCGCGGCCCGAGCCCACAGCTCCGCACCGTACTGCAGCTGTGAATGCACGGTAGCAAAGTAGCACGGGCGCGCTACTTTACTAGGTACACCTCGCGCGACTCGACTCAGAGCAAAACACGCACTTCCTAGTTTTCCACATATCTCGTTAATATGTTTATCCCACTTCAAACTGCGATCTATGTGGAATCCTAGGAAGGCCGTTGATTCAGTTTGCTCAATTTTAGCACCATTAACGTTCACGACCAGCGGACGCTGTGACCTGCCCGACAAGTTGAAGTGAACGAAATGAGTTTTGCTTTGATTGAGTGCTAGACCATTGGCATCGAACCATTCCACGAGCTGAGCAGCCGTGCTGTTTAATTTCTGCTCGAGAAGATCGAACGTAGATGATGTAACCACGGCAGCCACGTCATCAGCGTACATAAATGTTTCGACCCCCTTGATAGCGTCGGGTAGGTCGTTCAGTAGTAACGAAAACAAAATATTCCACACCGATGATCCCTGTGCCACTCCCATTACCGAACTAAGAGGGTCTGATTTCTCGGCTCCACCGCATCCGACGCCTATTTGTAAGCGGCCCCGCATGAGATCCGCCAAAAGAGTATAAGACGCGCCGGCCACACCATAGTGCTGTAGTTTTAGAGCTAGTATGGCGTAATCGGCGACGTCGAACGCCTTCGACAGGTCGCAGCAGAGAATGGCAACTTGTAATTTGTCTTCGCGAGCCGCCATTACACAGCGTACCACTTCGCGAGTTAGTGACGTGGTCGATCTCCTCGCGCGGTATGCGTACTGCCGATCTGCTAGGCTATTCTATAAACTATCTCGACAGCGGAATCCGCCGTGAGATTTGAATTTCGTATTACGAAATTCAACCGTATTACGAACGTGATACGATTGAATTTATAGTACGAAATTCGAATGTCACCGCGGATTCCGCTGTCGAGATAGTTACAGAATAGCCTAGCTGATAAGGCGTCTGTCGCGGAAAGGAATTCCACTAGACGGGAACTCAGACCGTTCTCAAAAATATTTGCAACAGCAGGTATTATTGAGACCGGCCTGTAACTGTCAATGCTAGCCCGTTTACTTTTGCCCTTATACAGCGGTGACACTTTGCTGATTTTTAATGGAGTCGGAAACGATCCCTCTTGTAGGCAGCTATTATATAATGTCACCAATACAGGGGCTAAAGGGATTATAGCAGCTCTTAAAAGTTTCATGGTTACGCCATATATGTCTTTAGACGTTTTAGGTGGGATACGGGTCATTACTATTCGGTAAACTTCGTCAGCCGTAAATCTGAGAAACCTAAGTGAGCGGTCGGCAGGCACGCGCGCCGCGGCAAGCGCAGTGCGTACACGCAGCACGTTGGCGCGCGGAGCGCCGCACGCCAACGCTGCGCTCAGAAACCTGGCGTTCATGGCGTCAACCGCGGCTTTCTTATTTTCGAATTTGGATCCATCAGTTTTTCTTATTATGTCCGTAAAATCTAATAAAGGGGTATTGTTCTTACCTCTCTCTTTATTAACTACGCTCCACATTCCTTTCGATACATTATTACTTGATTCAATAACGCTAGAGTAGTACTTATTATATTAGTTACACTATTGTTTAATTTATTGTAATGTACTGTTTTTTTATGGTGTTCATTAAAGTTTTTTACTATACTATTCTATTCTATGGATACATGTATGGTACCTACAACTATAGTAGAGTCAATTTAAAAGCTCACATTTGACACTTTATCAAAATTCAACAACGTGACCTAGTAATGAAGGGCACATATAATTATTTATTTTTTCAAAGTCAGAACTGCATATTACTTTACATTTTTCAGTTACAAATACATATTTATTGTAATAATTACAAAAGAAAGCGATTTTACGATTTACTTTTACTAATATTTCATTTTAAACATAATAAACAATTTTTGTTCTAAAAACTAAACATGATTACAAGGTTACGTCGGTGAACCCTTTTTCTTTATAAACAATAGGGATGCTACCCAAAATTCAAAAGATTGATCAGTCGATAGGTTGAATCGAATGCAATTATTACTTGTGACGGATGTTTAACTATAAAAATAACTACACTGTGATTGTAATTAAAACATAATATTATTCTTTAACTAAAAAAATACAAAAATAATTGAATAGGAACCAAAATCAATGTTACATTTTTGGGTTAAAAAACTAACGATAAACTACTAAAAGTGAGAACCATAGCTACATTTGAGTGTGTTTTTTATTTTATATGGTCCTTTTCTATGGAGCTACATTCTAATCCATAAATACATATGAAATCGTTACGTATCGTAAAAGTACAATTTTCGATTTGTATAATTTGTATTAACGTGTCTTATCAATATCATACTAACGCAAAAGAAACAAGTAAATAACACTTAATAATTTAAATACTAATTTTATTTCTCGTTTAGAGCAGCCGAAAAATCTGTTATTTTGAATAACATCAAACATCATTCTTGTTCGTGTTGATGCGTATCGATTCATCATCGATTCAATGTTTTTAAGCAAGTCACGTTACTATGAAGCTAAGACTGACAGATGTCAATGTCAAATGTGATCTATTAAATTGGCCCTACTATACGGCGCTTTTTAATTTCCATACAAATCTGTTTCCATACAAAATTTGACTTTAACGTGATCAAGTAAACAACAACAAGTAAAGAAACTTGCACTTGGCATTCAGAGATACCTAATAAAATGTATTCCAGTGTCTTTAATTTTCACGGGAATTAATGGTTTCTCAGGCTTTAGACTAGTCAAAATACTAACCTGCGCTTGATATTGTTCCAACAACAAATGTCCCGGGAAATCAGGCTCGGGAGCGCGCGCGAATTGTTGTATAATTATCTGCAGAGTTTTCAATCCACACAATCGTAAGGCGTCGGATTCTCCCGTAGCTCCCACAAACACCATTCGGACGAGATCGGATAGGTGGAAAGAGAGGTAATCACCTGGAAAGAAAAATGTAGGGTATAAAAGATTTGATTTTTTTGTTTGTTTGTGACGATTTAACTCCAAAACTACCGGACCGATTTCATAAATTCTTTCACTAATGGAAAGCTACATTATCAGCGAGTAACATAAGCTATATTTTATCTCCGTATTCTCACGGGAACGGAAACTGCGCGGGTTAAACCGCGAGGCGCTGCTAGACATCATATAATGCATAACGATAACTTACTATTAGGATCTACGGCTTGTTTCTCCTTAGCTTTGACGAGATCAAAGTGCGCTGCGTCATTGGTTGCTTCACACGCGCCCATTATTTTCTGAATGCACTCCATTGCAAATACCTGTCACAGAAAATTAGTACTTTACGTTATCATTGTATTAACTTTTTTCACTATGCTAAGCAAAAGCCTTACATATGTGTTTAGGAAATAAGACCGAGCCACGGTCTTCTAAGCTGGTTGGCACCAATTTCATGCCGTGACTCGGCGATCCTATTAGCAACACATCTTTGTTCGGTTGGTTCGAGCTATGGCTGAAACCTACCACTATCGGCAACCATTTAGAGCCACCCAGGGATCACGAATAGGATTACAGACTAAGCTTAAAGACACACAAGATTAACAATAACCCACAAAAATACTTAACAATCAAATATTAATTAAAAATAATTTAATATTGTTTACCAAACGAAAAATAACAGAGTTCAATACCACGCTTGTAATTTTTAGTACCAATGTTGAGTATACTTATCAGATCTCGATAAAATTACAATGTGAACAAACGCGAAGCATAATCTTAAGAATTTCCCAAATCGGTTAATAAATGACGGAGTTCTGAGGTAACAAGCATAATTTTTTTTTATTAATTACTGGCTGTTGCATTTCTGTAAATTTTATATTTTATCGGCATTATATTTTCTGCAAACATATTATGAAATATTGTTTTCTATTTTTTTTAATGATAAAGGCAGCAAACAAGCTAATCTCCCACGTCATGGGAAGTGGTCACCGTCGCCTATGAACACTTGCAACACTAGGGGTGTCACTCATGCGTAGCCGACCTGTCCAGATTCTTTTAACGCCCCTTTTGAAGGACTCCATGTTATACATGTTATAGCTCCCTATCTTATATATCCTGTAATGTCCCAGAAGTGAAAGCAACAACCAAACAAACAGTACCCTTGGCGTTAGTAAGAGTTTTTATACCAAAATCGATATCTAACAAATTTTGTATTAAAAACAGTACAGCGCCTCTAGTGGTTACTACACTTCACAAAATTTAGACCAATCAGGGAGCAAGAATAATTCGAAAACTATGTGAGATCTGTCAAAAGCGTTTACGATGAAAACTCGTACTAAGGGTACAGATAGTCATTTTTATTTATGATGTATATTTACCCTAGTAGGCCATCTGGACTGCACGGCGGGATGCGTGGATGTGTCGGTGTCAGCATGAAACTCTGCTTGATCGTCGTCGCCTTCCGCGTCGAAATCCGTTTCAGGGTTGTTGCTGTCCTCTGTAACGATTACATTTTAACTTTTTAGCAGTAGAACTTGCGGTCCAGCGTTCCACTCGGTACGGTCCATCAGGTGGTACTACCGCTTTGTCTGTTATTCATACGTAAGATCTGTTTTGAATTGTCGGTTTTAACACCGGAGGTTCAAATACCCGCCGTGCACCAACCGATTTTTCTATAGAAAAATCACAATATCAGAATATCAGAACCGCCTGGGCAGCTACCACCCTCAAGTTAGAAAATCTGTCGCCAACCATCAAATGTGTTCCGGCATCTGTCCTTGACAGCCAGACAGAGAATGTCAGACTGTATTAATTCTCATAAAAATAATTAACTACAGTCATTTTATATGGCATATTCGAGGAATACGAAAGTATTCAAAGCATAGAAATGCGGACAAGAGTTTTCTAACTTTAGATCCGTGAGTTATAAATTATTAAACAAAACCTTTGCCTCTATAATCAACATTACAGTTTAATTGTATGAGATGCGGACACGAGTTTTCTAACTTTAGATCAGTAAGTTATAAATTGTAATATGAACTTTGATTAAACAAAACCTTTGCCTCTAGAATCAACATTACAGTTTAATTGTATTATGTATTTGTAAGTGGTCACTGGATTCTACAAACATCTGATGACTGCCGCGGCTATTTGACAACGTGTCTGTCGCGTGAAACAGAGCACTTCTATCTCGCTCTAGTGCTATTAAATCAGTATAACTTACCTAATCTAACAGTAAGCACACGTTTAGCCAAGGCCAGCCAATGTTTCAAGGCAGCAGATGACGCGGCGGCTAATAGACAACAAGTCAACGTGTCTCTCGCGTGAGACAGAGCACTTTCATCTCGCTCTATGTCTAAGTAAGCGAATAATGCGCCTGGTAGGCCTGTTTCAGTTATTACTACACCTGTGGAAAGAAATAATGTTTAAAAGTATTGTCAAGCCGAAAGCGTAATTATCACACATTAAATTTAATCGAACTAATTCCAAGGTAATAAGTTATCCAGGACAATAATAACATATAGTAATTCAATCATATCTTGCTGACACGCGGTTGAAGTACTTGATTATTGTATTTTTATTCTATTTCTGTATTGCCATAATACATTTCTAAACTTAATATCACTTTTGTATTTATTGTATTACGTTCATTGTATTCTGTTAGGTGGTACGAAGTTCGCCGGGCCAGCTAGTACTTATATAAATGTTCTATAGTGAATATGTATACGTCTTCACCATAGTGAATCATTAAATATGCACTATAGTGAAGACGTTAGGTAAATTTTGCTTGTGAGTGTAAAATACGTCAAAATCCGATCTAAGGCTCAAACACTCACCAAAGCTTATTTTTTATGCTCAACAGGCAAGTGATTGACCACTATTCTCACCTGTTAAGAGACGTTGTGGTCCAAGTTGTAGCACACTTGGACCACATCGAACCAAAAGAACCATTTAGTTCACATAACATCATTTGAAAATTTTAAAAGGGAGCAACTAGATAGGGTGCATGGATCAATTGCAATTTTTTTTCCATATTTTTGAAGATACCCTAAAATTGGTATATATAGGACTAAACTGCAGCTTTACTCGGTCAAATATTATGTTTCTTTGAAGTGTTACACACTTTATATTTTTGTAAATTGTTAAATAATTTGTAATTGTTACTCGGTCAGGCCAAAATAATAATAATAATTTTTCAACGGATGCTAGAGTTCAGAATGTATGTATTATTATAACCATACAACCAACATGGCATACCTGTGTAAAAGGCAGAAATTCAAACGAATTGAGTAAAAATTGAGGAAAAATTATTTCCAGCTACAAAGACATCAGCATGCAGCTAGAAAAGATACATTTCAGTGTATTAGATAAGTCTAATACACTGAAATGTATCTTTTCTATTAACTTACCACAATAAGGTTTAGCCGGGATATGATCTTTGGCTAACATAGCGTGACGACAAACGTCTGCCGCTTCCTTCTGCGACAACTGTCGCAAGCAGCATAATGCCGCGCGACGCACCGTCAGCTCTGAACTTGACAAGTCTTTCTGTGGATGGATAGTGTTTTTTTAATAACAGTTTCATATAATTGTAACCTGTTCACAACATTTTACGAGAATCGGTTGAGAAATGCGACCAGTATAGAAGAGACAGGATGAAATATGAAAGCGTTTTTGCCCAAGCTGAAAAGGAAAACTTTTCGCTTCGCTCGGACAATAAAAACGCCATCCATCTCCTGTACTTTTCAGCAAAAGTAAAAATAAAAGTCCCTCTCGACCAGCGTTCTCTACCAAACAGAGCAGCCCCCCCTAGACAAAAAACATATTTTTTTCCATTTTCGCTAACGCAAGTGCAAAATGTATAGAATGACATTTATATATTTACAAAGCATTTATGTTTTCCCAACTTAGATATCATTTCCATACATTTTTAAGTTGCGTTAGCGTGAATGAAAACATAAATTGGATTTTGTCTAGGGGCCCAGATCCATAACATTGACTTCTGTCTGTCTATCTCTAGGTCAGATGATTATATCCGTGCCGGGAATTATAATACTAAAGTTATAAAAATTGATAGCTTAAATTTATTCGCGTTTACTGTGAATTTTTCAAACTACGTATTATTTTCACTGTTCATATGCACGAGAAATACAAAACAGAGGGGATCTTTTATATCTAAGTTATTTTATAAATATATATCTTCCGCTTCCAGACAAGCTTCCATCTTACGGCCAGTCCTTTTGAATGTATTTGAATTCAATACTTCTTCTTATTTAGATTACTTGGCGTTGTCTGACGAGGGGGCATTGATAGTGATACGACATCACACAGGTTATCCTAGTTTGGGTGTCAATGTTAAACTAGTCTAGATAATAAATACTTCTAGTATTTAAGCTTGTACATAAGTTTATGTTTAAGAATGTTTATAATACATAAAATAAATATCATTCATTACATGATTGGATAGAAATTACTATACAAATAGTGTTCCGATAATTGGTTATTAGAACAATCTGCAGATTGAATTTTCGATCCAATAATGTGATGTAACCTATCTGTAAGAGGGTTAATTAATTTTAATGTCGATTTTGTATCGTCCTAAACAAAAAGAAAACATGCTAAAACTTACACAAAGTTGCGGCACCAGAGTATGCAGATTGATATGATCCGGTGCAAACATCTGCAACTGTTGCAAACAGCCTAGGGCTTCGCCCCTCACTCCCCCGCCGCCACATTCTAGCAACGCAGCGCACGCACACACGAACCGGCCTACCGCCGTTACTGTATTAATAGCAGAGATATAATTAGAAATATCTAGGTGACTAGTCAGAGTTTATAACATCAGACAGGTAAAAGAAACAATAATTTCGCTTTCGACTCGTAACATTTAAAAAAAATAATAATAATAATATGTTAGCTTATTTCAGACCACACTATAACTGAGTTTTCTTTCATGGACTTTCGTTAATGATTATAGAGTCTATAGTTAGACGTTAGGTTTTAAAGAAATCGACATCTATCTGACATACAGGTGGACATGGCGAAATCATAAGGGTTCCTAGTAGTACTTAACGAAACCTTAAAAACTATGAAGGATTTCGGCGGTTGACTTTACTTGACTAGACAACACTAAAATAGTAGTTACACTGGTAAAAATCGAACTAAAAACTCCTTGGTCGATCCAAAGTGTGATGATCCAAACCTACGAAGAAATTATAAGTCAGGAAAAGTAACTGCATTATAAAACGTGTGAATTTTGTTCTGAATTAGAGTTCCTGACTTATAATTTCTTCGTAGTGTATAACAAACAAAAAAATACTTAACACTGGCTAAATAAATCGATCACATAGAATAGAATAGAATGGAATAGAAATTATTTATTGAGAAAACTGTGTACAAAGGTCTTAAAATATAAAATATGTCTCAACAGTTTGTTCATTTCGAACATACAATAGTTAGAAAAGACTTAAAATTAGCTTTACTAAGCTAATTTTAAGTCTTTTCTAAGACAGTCTAAGTAAGACAGCAGTTTATATATCTACTAAATTTATGTACAAATAAGTCAATATCTATTATAAGTATAAATAATTATAAATATAATTTGAGATTTTATAATAATGTGACATGCATTCGAGAATCTTAGATAATCTTTGACTACACCAGACAACATTATCTATGTAATATTATAATGTGCACCTTTTACAAATGTATGAATATTATGCATCGAAGTTTAAATAATTAATTTTATCAATTTACATCGAAGTACTCATTTAAGTTATAATAAGGTTTTGCAAAGCAGCCACTGTTTCAATTTGTTTTTAAATATACATCCATGCAAAGTTTTTAGTTCTGTTGGTAGATGGTTATACACTTTGATTGCGCTTACAAAGGAACTTTAGTAGTATTTAGTATTGTTAATTTGGGGAATGCACATGAAACTAACTATATGAAATAAATACATCATCATCATCAGCCGGTGTCAGTTCACTGCTGGACGTAGGCCTCTCCCAAGGTGCGCCACTGAGCCCTATCTTCGGCTCTTCTTTTCCAGTCACTGCCCACTGCTTTGCGTATGTCGTCGCTCCACCTGGTCACAGGACGTCCTACGCTACGTTTGCCGATTCGCGGTCTCCACTCTAGGACAAGTCTACACCAACGGTTATCAGTCCTGCAGCAGATATGACCAGCCCACTGCCACTTCAGTTTACTAATCCGTGAACTATGAACTATGTCGATAACTTTAGTTCTCTGGCGAATTACTTCGTTCCGTATTCGATCCCGCAAAGAAATACCGAGCATAGCTCTCTCCATAGCTCGCTGAGCGACTTTAAATTGGTGGACCAGTCGAATTGTGAGTGTCCACGTCTCGGCTCCGTATGTCATCACAAGTAGAACGCACTGGTTAAAGACTTTTGTTTTTAGACACTGTGGTATAGGCGACGAGAAGACTCGACGGAGTTTTCCGAATGCTGCCTAGCCCAGCTGAATTCTTCTCTGGATTTCCTTCTCAAAGTTGTGTTTGCCTAGTTGGAGCGTCTGCCTAGGTAAACATACTTAGTGACAACTTCGAGTGGGATTCCATCTACGGCAATCGGTTCCGCAACAACGTGGTCGTTGTACATGACTTTCGTTTTATCCCAATTCATCCGGAGACCGATGCGACGAGAAGAATCGGCTAGGCCATTCAACATCCTTTGTAGATCCTGCAGCGTCTCTGCCATAATGACGATGTCATCTGCGAATCGTAAGTGAGAGATGAACTTGCCGTTGATGTTAATGCCACAATCTTTCCAGTCCAGCGTCTTAAACATATCCTCCAAGGCTTTAGTGAACAGTTTCGGGGATATGACGTCCCCCTGTCTCACTCCTCGACGCAGGTGAACATGTTTAGATCGCTGGTTCTGTACTTGTACATTCATCGTTGCGGCATTGTACAGACATCTCATCACTTCGATGTATCGCCAGTCGACTTGGCAACGCTGCAAGGAATCCAGAACGGACCAGGTTTCGATTGAGTCGAAGGCCTTCTCATAGTCCACGAATGCTAAGCACAGGGGCCGATTGTACTCTTCGGTCTTCTGTATAATCTGCCGCACTGTGTGGTCTATGGTGCCGTAACCGCTTCGAAACCCGGCCTGTTCCGGGGGTTGGAACTCGTCGAGTCATCGCGCAAGACGGTTAGTGATGACCCTTGAAAACAGCTTGTAGACATGGCTCGGAAGCGAAATCAAGCGTTAGTTTTCAATAGGGTTTTGTCTCCTTTTTTGAAAAACAGAACCACCATGCTTCTGTTCCATGCCTGTGGAGTTCTCCCAGTGAAAAGAACGGAATTAAAGAGCTGCTGAAGCTGTTGAACTGCTGGAGCTCCTCCGGCTTTTAAAGCTCTGTTGTTATTCCGTCTTCTCCTGGGGCTTTTCCATTTTTGAGCTGTTTAAGTGCCATCACGATCTCCTCTCGGCTAATTTCGGGCAGATTTTCTGTGAAGTGGCGGGTTGGCTCTAGAATCCTCAGTATCGGGTATGGGCCTTTTTTTTATTTTTTTTTTATTTTTATTTATTTACTGACACAATTTACAATAGTTATTTAACTTAATATTATCTAAAAACCTTGATAGGTTTGTCTTAGACAATAGGTTCTCTATAAATAATGATGTTGCTACATAGTTATACTAAAAACGTCAAGTGAACGTATTTAAATGAAGCTATATATTGACGATGTTAATTAAGCTCTGTAAAAATGCTTACAATACCTACATTGGTTTGGATCCTCGTAAACACTCACATCTACCCTCAACTTATTCGGCGTACGAGTTTAATAACTAGCTTGGCCCGCGTGGAGTGCCGCGCCCGGTAACTGGTTGTGTTGTTGATGTGCGTGTGTGCGCGTATCCAATATAGGATGCTCCAATTCAAGGTACGATTTTTTTAAAACATATTTTATATTGGTTTTCGTTATTTTATCTTTAATTTGGTTCGGCAATTTGTTTATTAAATCTGGTATAAGATATTGTGATGTTCTTTTCCCATACTCGTTATTAAATTTAGGTTTAATTAGCGTTTTATTCGTTTTACTTCTAGTTAGTTTATTGTGGCTGTTTTCTAATTGAATTTCAGTTCTGAAATATTGCTCTGTAAGTAAGTTAAATTCAACTTTTTGGTAGATAGGCATTATACCACAGTATTTAAATAGACCTGAAGGGTCTTCATTATATTGATTTTTAATTTTCCGCGGAGCTATTATTTTAAGTAATCTAAGTTGAATATTGTATATCTGATCGAGATATGTTTTATACGTACGACCGTAGCTACTGAGTCCATATGAAATAATACTTTCAACTAAGGCTTTGTACATTGTTAGAAGCACGTCGTGGGATACTTTGTTCTTAATAATGTGGAATTTAGCCATAATTGCTCGTAAACGATCACATATGTTATTGATATGTTTCGCCCAGTTAAATCTATGGTCGATAGTCAATCCGAGATATGTTTGATCAGCTACTTTCTCTAAGGGCACACAGTTTATGCTACATGCTGCATTATGATTGTGAAGGCATTCGTGACTATGGGCTATTACTGTTACAGATCTGTGATTCGCATTCTTGTTACGACTGGAGTGAACGTGCATGAATTTAGTTTTTTCTGCATTTAGTACGAGTCCTGCGTCATGTGACCACCTACATATAGCTGTGAAATCTTCCTGTATGCACCTCTCTGCAATATTAATATCTTTATGAGCAGCAACCAAACATGTATCGTCAGCAAATTGGTAAACTGTGCAATATTTGATGACATTTATAATGTCATTTACATATGTAAGGTAGTGTAAAGGTCCAAGGACTGAGCCCTGGGCTGTTCCTTCAGTGATATTTACACTATCACTGAGCGTCGAGCCCACTTTGACACGATAGCTGCGATTTTTAATATAATCCTTACACCAATCTAACAAGTTGCCTCTTATTCCACTGTTATCTAGTTTTTGTATCAGAGTACTATGTCTAAGTGTGTCAAACGCCTTACTATAGTCTATAAAGACTAAGATAACGTGGTTTTTAGCATTTAAGTAAGAGTTGACATCATCCGTAAAGCGGGACAAAAGTAGTGAGGTACTTTTTTTGGGTTGAAAACCGTATTGCTGTGCTGAAAGTATATTGTTTAATGAGTAGAATTTTTGTATAATGCTACACACATACTTTTCTACGATTTTATCTATTACTGGGAGAATGGTGATAGGGCGGTACTTACTGTAGTCTTGTGTGCTGCCGCTTTTGTGGATCGGTCTGACAATACCAGTTTTAAGATCTTTAGGATAGCTTCCAGTTGCAATGCATGAGTTAATTAATTTCGCTACTATGTTTACAATTTTATCAGAGAGACGGATAATGTCAATAGCCCTAACCCCATCTGCTCCAGGAGCCTTGTTGGGATTAAGGTTTTTGATAATTTTGTAAACGTCGGGAGCAGTTGCTTTTGGAAAAAAGATTGATTTATCCATATACTGTGTATAGTCATTTTCATTCAAAATTTTGCGAGTACAATTTGGTATTATTGACTTTACGTTTTCTTGAAATTGATATGCAAAATTATCTGCTATATCTTTATCATTAGGTTCAGCGCTAAACGCTTTATTAATAACGCTGTCGATGGAATTGGATATTTTTCCAGATATGTTATTAATAATTTGCCACAGTTTTTTACTATTTGTTTTATTTTTATTTATTTGGTGTTTATAGTAATTATTTCGGTTTTTATGAACTATTTTATTTATTTTATTTCTAAGTTTATTATATTTCGCTCTTAGTTCCTTATCATTTGTGTCTTTAGTCCATTGGAGATACAGAGTATCTCTTGAGTTACATAATTTAATAATCGTTTTATTGACCCATCCATGTATATTTCTTTTTGAATTAGATATTTTTTTAATATATTTTGATTGATTATAGCAATTATTAAAATTTGTATATATATGATTGTAAATGTCGTTTGGACAATTCATGTCTTGAATAGGGTTCCAGTCAGTACTGTCTAACAAATTATTTAATTTATGAGTGTTGTACTGAGTCACGTAAACTGGAGCATCCTGTACAATGGAGTCGTTGGCAAGCGTTGCCACAGTCACTCTGTGGTCAGCCAGTACGGTGCAGAGCGCAGCGGTGTACACGTCTTTCATGCGAGATCGAACAAATATGTGGTCAATACAGCTCTTCGTTACTTTATTGTTTAGCTTTTCAATTCTAGTGTAATCAGTGATGCCGCATGACAGACCGTGCCCGCTCATTACATTCAAGTATGACTTTTTTACCGGGTTATCCGTTTTCAAGTCGATATTGATATCGCCTAACAATACTAAGTCCGTGTTCGTGTGTTTATTCAGATATTTATCTATCTCGTCTACGAAACATTGTTTGTTATTGTTTGGAGGTCTATACACTGCACACAGAGCTACTTTGCTGTTACTTGTTGTTATTTGGCCAGTAAGACATTCGAAGTGATACGAAATGATTTTGTTGCGTTTAAATTTATGTTTATTTTTAATATAAACGACTATTCCGCCTCCTTTTCGGTTTTTACTTAGCTCAGTGTACATTGTAAAGTCCTTGATGTTGTACAGAGATTCGATATTACTAGATATGTTCGCTTAAGTGATTACAAGTACATCTACCGTATGCTCCGACGTGCTAATCATTTGTTCTATATGCCAAAAGTTCTTAATCATAGATCTTATGTTTACGTGGACAAATATCAGATTAAGCGCATTACTTGGTACGAGTTTTTTGTAGCAGTCTAAATTTTCACAGTCGCGAATTTCTTTAATGCTATCATTGAAGGGAATCATTATCATAAAATTAAGATATTAATTAAGATTAAAAATTACGGTGTAGAATATAACTGCTTACTTATTAGATACTAAAAGCGATTTAATGTCGTTCTTCGTTCTTAGTTTATATACCTTTGCGTTTTCAGTTTTGCGAACTAGTACTCTTCCCTCTCGGAACCAAATAAACTTAAATACGCCCTTGAGATCCTGTTTCGCCTGCCACAGCAAGTTTTTGTGATAAGGTGTTAGTGCTTCTCGGATGTAGATCTTTTCTGTCCCTGGAGCTCCTGACAAATTTGGCATTAGATCTTTGCCCACAACGGTAATATCCCGCGCTGCTGCGATAAGCTGCTGGCGTGTAGACTCTTGACGCAGTCTCACCAGAACCGGCCCTGGGCCGGTGCGACGAGCTTGAAGCCGCTTTACTGCTAGAACGTCTTCCTTAGGTGCATTAAGTTTTGTAACTACAGTTTCGATGAGCTTAGGTAAGTCTAGATCGCTTGACTCCGGAATTCCTGACATCTCAACATGGTCGCCTAAAAGTTGTTGTTCCATCTCAGTATTACGTTGTTCTAGGGATTCTATTCTAAGATGTAAATATTTGTTTTCATTCTCCATATTTCCCATATCCTTTAGTTTGCCGGTAATGGCCTCCACAGAATCAGAAAATTCATCTACCTTCTCACTGCAATATTGAACAGAGTTGGAAACTGATCGCATCTCTTGAGTCACAATACTGCTCACCTCTTTTCGCAGATTTTCAAGAAGCTTAGTAATTTTTACTGGCCCTATTAGGGCACTCTCCTCATCTTCCTCGTCTTCATGGTCCCCGAGCGTTACAAACGACTTTCTACGCGATGAGTTCAGGCTGCAATCATTGCAGGTCCACTCGAGGTTTTCTGCTGCTTTAAGGGCAGCAAGTTGTTTGACACTCAACGCTGTACATACTGTAGTTGCGTGCACCATCTTTTGGCAGCGACTACATTCCAAGGTAAGGGTTTTCTTAGTTATTATTTTGCTACAGCTGTTACACTTAGCCATAATGAGGGTAGTTAGAGATTATTATTTATCAACTGACACTGTGTTCACTCTATGACGTCGGGGCGAGAACTTGAAGCATGCGATGCGTAGAGCTTGCCGTAGAAGTCTTCAACTTCCGACAGAATCTCCGGCTTGGACGCGACGACTAGTCCAGTTATGTTGTCAGCTTTGTAAGATGGCTTCTACCCAGAGGCTGCGTGAACACCTTCGACCCCCGATTCTGCTCGATTGAATCAAGAGCGTTTTAGAAGATCGGAGGTCGCGTCGCACCAGCTTCTTTATGGTTTTATTGCGCACCTGGTTAGTTGACAAAGCTGACAAAGGGTCTATTCGTCTCTCTTTCATTAGCCGAAGTGTTTCTGTCGAAAGTTTGGACTTTTTGCCCGGTCGCTTGCTCTCGCAAAACTTCGTCCCTTCATCCCTGAGGATTTCCACCACTTCTTCGAGTTTCTGGTCTATGTCATCTGTGGTTTCCAAGGCAGCGAATCGATTTTCCAATTTTAATTGGAATGTTTCGGACCCGACAACGATTTGGAGTAGGTTCGGTCGGAGCGTGGACTTCATCAATCGGAATCTCTCGGCTTTGAAGTCAATATCCAGAGAGCCTCGGAAGTCGGTGATCACTTCCAGTATTAAACCTAGTGATCACTGAGACGTCTCTGAATATGCGCCGTTTGTCCGTAATGATGAAGTCAATCTCGTTTTTAGTCAAAGTGTCGGGGCTTTGCCACGTCCACTTCCTTTGGGGCTGTTTCTTGAAGAACGAGTTCATCAAGAAAAGCCCCTCTTTCTCGAGGAAATTGACGAGCATTTGCCCCCTGTGATTCCTACTCCCAAATCCGTGCGGTCCTATTGTCGATTCACTGCAAGTCTGTACTCCCACTTTGGCGTTTAAGTCTCCCATGACAACGTTGTAGTGAGCCTTGGAGGTGGTGTGTCTAGTCCAGCGGAAAAGCTCTGGAGATATCTTCATACATGCTCTCCACCTTATCATCCAAGTGTGTCGAGGTCGGTGCGTAAACCTGGATAACCTTAAGGCTGTACCTCTTGGTTAACTTAATTATGAGGTAAGCTACTCTGGTCGACACACTGTAGATTTCTACAACGTTGTCACTGAGAACCTTGTTGACCAGAAACCCGACGCCACCTTGGGATAGCTGATCTCTTTCTCTGTGGTATATAAGATGGCCCGATTCTAAGGTTATGGTGTCCTCTCCCTGTCTTCGGACTTCACATAACCCCAGAATGTGACATCTTATGTGTTTCAGCTCCCCCTCCAGCTGCGCCAGATGATCGTCCAGCCGAATCGTGCGTCCATTATAAGTTTCGAGGGTCAGTTTGTTTTGGCGGCCTACCGTAGCCCGGGGATTCTTAGCACCCCCTGCCCTGCCGTTACCGTGACCGCCGCCGTGGTCAGGAATAGCAGGGCGGCCGGAAACTGGGGGCCTCGGCTTAAGGTTACCTTCCATATAAAAAACGCATCCCTTGGGAGGGATATGCCACCCAATAATCGCTACGCAGGGCAGGCGTGTTGGCGATCGCAGGACGTAGCTGCTCGCACCGGTGACGCTGCTGCCCGTCACTGGCCTGTAGAATTTAGCTACGCCATAGATACGAAATGGTTATACCGCCATGTGTCGGTCGCCAGAGCCCCGTCTGTTGGTCAGCAGGATGCACCACGGGCAGGTGAGGTTGGCTGGGAGCACTAAGGTGGTATTTGTGCTCCCTTACATCCCGAAAATATAATACACAATACATTGAGAAATAAATACACCAAGAACTAAATGTAAGTAGTAGATGTAGTTTCAAATACCTTGTAATTCAGGACCAACAACGGTGATCAACGCTGACAATAGTCGTCCGATGCTTCTATGCAGCTCTTCCAAGTAAGGTGGTGATGTGAACAGCAACTTCAGTGCTAAGTTGAGAGTAGAATCCACGTGACTGCGGAACATTGGCCCGGAGGCATCCGCTAGGACGGATAGAGCGTGGAGTGACCATATCTAGAATGATATTAAAATAATTTAAGATCGTTTACAAAACTTCAAAAAACCCGTAATTTTAGTGCAAGTTTTTGCTCCATTTACTCATATTTTTGCATTATACTTTTGTATGGATATCGTACCCCCTTAAGGGCCGATTTTTCAATCCCCAGAAAAACCGCCAGATAGTTACCCATGCAATATATTTATCTGCCCATTTTAACACTCGTATACAACTTTCGATTTTTCAATGTGCTTTTGTCAGTCAGTTAGATATCCGTAGTATTTCTGTAACTATCTTCACGCTAATATATGGGAAAGAGATAATCTTACGCAGTGCTACAGATGTTAGAGCGAGAGCAACGATTTAAAACCATTTGACTTTTGTAAATTGTTAAACACAATCCAAAATTACATCGTACCGACGGGACTCGAACTCGCACCCTCCGGATAACACGTCCAGGTGCTCTGCCAATTATGCCACGGTCCGATCCGTCGATACGACGAAATTAGTGGATTGCATTTTTTTACCCAATTATGCATTGGTGGCGCCATCTAAGATTACTTATTTCGAAAGTTAATCATTCGGAAGAAATCTTTAGTTTTCAAATCCGACGAGAGATTTTTGCACTGCGTAAATCAAAAATTTTGTTTCTTTGAAGATTGTGCCGGGCCGTGGGTGATCGGACCGGGCGCAGTAATAGATATTGTGGTGTTTGACACACCACAATATCTATTACTGCGCCCGGTTGCGCACGAGTCGTGTTTTATCACAAATTCACGTCACACCGCACAATTGGGACAAATATTACGCGTCCAAAGGAGATCAAATCAACGCGTTTTCAACAAAATCTATTGCTAAATTATTCGACCCGTGTCGTTTTTATATGCATACCGATGCCAAAGCAAAAACCAATTGTCCCCGAATGAATGATTCACACAGCTGGGCGACGGCGCCATGACAGTCGCGAAGTGACAGTCGTCAAAGTCATTTCGCTCAAACGTCACGCGCGTGTTAGATTATTTTCATAGTACATACAGATTTACGACATATTTCCAATGTTTTATGATGATTTAATTTATAAATTATTAATATTGCCTTAAATGAGGGTGTTTATACGGTGTTCGATACATTTGAGGGTAGTATAAACCTTACAAGATGTGTCAGAGCCGCCATCTTGGTTTTCTGTTTGACTGATGCTTTAAAAGGGCGGTAGAAACGTTAGATGAGACACTTTTGCTCGAGCAGCCTTCGGGCTAACATCATCACCTTTACTCTGTTGGGAATATCGTTCAGACGACAAAGTGCTGTCCAACTCAATGAAGCTAAGTATTTGTATTACAAAATGTATAGAATAAATATGGCTAGAATGTGGTTTTCTAGGATATGTTTATAGTAATGATGGTTTCGCCTAGGAATGGTGATGATAGTGTTTTAGCTTCGTTGAGGGTGGTAAGGAAAGGCTATGAGGGGTGGTGAAGGCCTTTTGGGGGAAACCCCATAATATTTTGTATAAATTGTCTAAAGTGATTTAGTAGTAGTGATTTTCATGTGTTATGTCTTGTTGAAACTTGTTATAAAGCCTTGTGACTTAACATTAAATACTTATTGGTATATTGCTGTTATCTTTGTTCTATTGTCTATTATAATGGTCCTGAGTCTCCTGATGGTACATAAACTGTTGTTATAATGATGAAGGTACAAATAAAATGCTTTCTCGGTGATGTCCTGACTTTTATATTTTATTAATAAGTCCTACCTATTAGCTGAAGTATAGGCAGGTAGATTTGGAAGTAGTTCCAAGTGAATATTTAGCTCCAGACATATTAAGTTTATGGTAGATTACTAGACTACCGGCTACCATCCATCTTGTTATCTATGAGTAAGCTAACACGCGCGTAGACGCATTATGCCATAGAGCAGGCAAATTTGGTACGGGACGAAACACTATATATTTTTGTAAATTGTTAAACATAATCCAAAATTACATCGTACCGACGGGACTCGAACCCGCACCCCCCGGATAACACGTCCAGGTGCTCTGCCAATTAAACCACGGTCCGATCCTATCCGGATCCGGATTGTGTTTAACAATTTACAAAAATATAAAGTGTGTAAGTAACACTTCAAGAAACAGAATATTTCATTTGACTTTTGATTCGGTCAAGCAAGATTTTTTTATTATTATTATGGCGATTTATTACACGATTAGTGAATTTAGCCAGCGTCAAGTTTTAAAATAATATAATTTTAATAGTTGCTACTGGCTAAATACCATGATCGTGTGGAGTCATAATGAATTTAAAAAAAATTGACATTATGTCAAAATTTGAATTGATTTTGAAAAACTATAAAAATCTCTCTCACCTGTAGTTCAACAGCAGAGTTATCCTGTGCCAAAGCTCTCAGAATGGGCAAAGCTGCGGCACTAGAAGCGGCTCCCCGGGCTCTTTGCACAGCCCCCACCGCCGCCGCCGCTGCTGCTTTTGTTGGCCTGGATATGGAAGACAAGATAATTAAGATGTTCCGACTTCCATGTCCCGCGTCAATTTCAAGTCAATTTCAGTAGCAAGTTTCAGACGTTTATCGTCATATCTCTGGAGATACTAATCAGATCTCGATAAAATTAAAATGGGACCACCTCGGAAACGAACCCTATCGATTAAAAAAAGAATCATTCAAATCGGTTCACAATTGACGGAGTAATCGCGTTACATACACACAAAAAAAAGAAAAAAAAAACATACAGACAAATTGAGAACCTCCTTCTATTTGGAAGTCGGTTGATTAACAACAACTGATGGTGGAGAGGAGATGCGTCTGGGTGAGAGTGGAGTCTGGAGAGGTGTGTCTGGATATTGAAGACATTGATTAGCATCACACGACTGTGGCAATCCTGTACATAAACGGAGTTCGGAGATTTTCGCCTTAGTAAAATTGATTTTAATCTTTGCTACCTGTTCACTGCGGCTTCGCCCTATATTATCTTTAAATATCAGGCGTAAAAAGTAGTTTAGCTTTTAAAAGGAACCAAACAAACAACTTCCGGATTTGTAATTAGAAAGAGTATTCAGATTTTTCTGAGGTATCCCATTTTCTTAGCAAGTCTTTCGACTATTCATAAAGACTAGACTGTTGAATTAATTCAAATGAAATTAATTTGTCATACATGATACACAACTCGGACATATTATTATTTACCTGACAATACTTACAACACATGGTATACAAGACATGGATTTTTTGGCGCTTTTACAAACGCATATCTGGTAATGTCTATAGCCCACACCTACGAACATTACCTGTTAACAGCTGATCGCGCGAGGGCAATGACCTTTTCGCTCAACGCTTGACTTTCAGCTTCTGTAACACATCCACAGAGACGACCGGCGCACGAGGCGGCTGCAGCTCGTACTGTTGCGCTATTGGCTGATAGACCGTTCTGCAGAGAAAAATTACCTTATTAATGTTATTGGTTGGCATCTTCTGTCAAAATCTCATAGCTTATATTAACTTATCTAAGGTGCTAGGCTGATTTGGTAATCATTGTTGGAGGAAATACACCCCAGACGGGACGTCAGTCGTCTCGATTAATAATTAGAAATGGAGTGCTACGTTAAACGTTAGGTACCATTATTTTTTTTTTATTTCATTCATTACAATCTTATTTGATGAAAAGTGACTATGTGGTCTAAGGTGGCATTGTATAGTCTGAAAGTGGAAGGCAATAGTTTTCCCAATCACTGGACATGGACATGTTAAAATGTCCATTAAACGTTAATTGGTGGGGCAAAACTGAAACAGCTGTTTTCTATGGAATCTTCTGAATTTTAGTCAGGAAACGTCATTCGGGTCTGTAACGATTTGAACATTCTCAATTGGTAATAAGAAAATGTTAACATAACTTGTTAATATTTTTACTAATATTGAAATAATATGACTACAATGTCAAATAAGTTATGTAGATCGAAGTAGGTCTTCACGATACAGGCTTGCCTAGTGTGAAGATCACAAATAATTGTCCCTGTTTTTTAAATAAATCAGCCTTAGATCTTAATTATTGTAGTACCTTATACCGAATTAACATTAAGACTATTTGTATTAATTATGTTCTATTGCTGTAAATAAAGTATTTTTCATTTTCATTTCATTTTTGCAACTCACAATGACCAGATCCACAGCAATATTCTTGACAGCATCTTGCCCTAAGGACCCCTTCTGTTCTGCTAGAGTTCTTAAAGCGAGCAAAAGGGCGGTGTACACGTTCAGTTGAATCGTTTCTTGACGGGCGCCCTTTGACATCTTTATACATTCCGCAAAGTGTTCGAGCATTTGTTGTCTGAGAAAAGAAGTGTCTCAATTGAAGCTTTAATTTAGTTGTCCAAAACTCTAGCTGCTTGTTTCCTAACTATTGCATTAAATAAAACAACATACAGACGAATTGAGAACCTTCTCCTTTTTGGAAGTCGGTTGAAAATAAGAAAAGCAGTAGTGGAATAGAATTTTAGTGAACTGTAAGCAATGTAGGTGAATGTATAAGCTTTCTTTACGCCAGATTTAGATAAAACTCGCTGCATCCTGCAGTGTTACTTGCAGTTTTAGAAAAATGTGACAATTTATAAAAAAAAATAGAAACATATAAAATCGATATGAGGTGTCACTGGCATCTACTACACAGTATAAACTAGTTTAGAAGCTACTTATTATCAGGTGTGATAGCGGTCAAATGCTTGCACAGTTGCACATAAAAAATAAAAAAAAACCTATGGATTCACGATCACATTTGTAATTCTCACAGACCTGCTACATATTAAACTTGATCGCGTACATCGGCCCCCATGAGACTGACCTTGAACGGAGTTTGTCCCTTTCTTTTGTATGGACAACTTATATATATACCACACATATAGTATAGAACATATATAGGACTAGCAGGTTGTTAGACAAGGACACACTCTCACCCGGGTGTCTCTCAATTGAGCCGTTTTGTTCTACAAAGCAATTACAACCTTTTTGTTAAAGCATACGGATTAAATTGAATTTGTCAAAACATCTGCAGTTGCACCATCCATTTATATTACGTCTATGGTAATTCTATACTTTTTACTCCTCTTACAACAATCAAGTAAACAAAGCAAAAACAGAATTTAACACTTGGAATTTAAAAAACTTCTCACCTGTGTTTATTAGCTGCTTTAGCGAATATCTGCGGGAACAAGGTAACGGCAGCGTCGATGACAGCGACACCTAGCGGTTGCGCTCCGCCTTGACCGCGGTAAAGGCAGCACGGTTCATGTTCCAACGCAGCTGACCCGCTCGCGCTTAGAGGTGATATGAGCTGCGGGGTCAAAGTATATTGGATTTAGCTATGAACAAGATACACACAATTTTTTTTTGTATTCTTGGTATAAAGTCTCCGTCACGAGAAGCTATAAATTATGTAAACAAACATCTTTTACTAAGTAAACATTTTATACTGCGAGATAATAATAAATTGACCATATTCAATCGACATAAAATATAGACGGGTTATATGAAAGTAACAACCTATTTAATTTAGTCGGATCATATTTTAACGACGCAAAGCGCTATCGTTTGTGTTTCTTGGTACCGGACGCAGGGATTGTAACTATCGGGACGCCATTTTGAAATAAATGCGTCATTCGAGTTTCGAATGCGTACGATACGAAATTCATTTTTTTTGTTGGTCCAAATGTTGTGAACTCCTGAACACTTGTTTACATAATTTATAGCTTCTCGTGACGGGGACTTTAGTAGCGTTTGATTACTATTTCACCTGTAATTTGTCGGTCTAATTTATATAGGTTGGATTTTTTAGTGTTGTAATTACAATTAAACGTACTAAGATTGTCTATTATTTTTTACTACATTTTGAGCTTCATTCACAGAATAAAAAAAAATACCATCAGCAAAAACTTCTATTAAACTACAACGGAAGAGGCAAATAGACCTGCCCTTATATCATCCCACTTCAAAAATCTACACTGTATGTTAAAATGTAATTAATTTTGTATAACCTGAATTGATGTTCCTTGCTTGTATATATTTGTTATTGGGTCTAAACATTACTTTGGCAAGCGTCTGTGCAAAAAAAGAACCGTCGTAGAAATTGAGGTCACGTCGGTCGTTTTCATTTACTGTTTTTGTTGCATTGACAACACTGCTGTCATTACTAGTACGACTGAAAATGTTTGATACTTGGTAGGTATCTACTTTTATCATTATTGGTTGGTACCATGGTATGAATCTTCCTTCCTTGCCTTTGAATGTAAATTCATCGTAACCCCACGACGGTTCTATTTTTGCATACTCTAATGTATTAAGGGGGGGGTAAGGTATTTAATTATTTTTTTTTTTGCTTTTTTTTTATTTTCGAAATTGAATCCGTAATATTTGAAGAATATTGTGTCAAAATTTCAAGTCAATTGGAGCAAAATTGACGAAGTTATGAATATTTTTATACCTTCCGGATTTTTGTATTTATACCGGAACTTAAAACTTTAAAGCGTTTTTCCCACAACTCACGTTTTCAGAGTCGGTGCCCCTGATAACTCCAAAACTACTGCACCGATCCTTTTGAAATTTTAAACACTATTGCTGTACATCATTTACGAGGTAACGCTGTCGAGTTTTTTTTTTGCTCATAATTTTGATTTCGCAATAACAAATTAGCCGATTTTTTCCCACAAAATTGTGTTTTTCACTTCAAAGTAATCGAAAAAATGAAAAAAATTGGAAAAAAAAAAAACTCGACAGCGTTACCTGGGGAAAACTATTATCTAACGAATGGACTTTGATTTTTTGATTTCAGATGATCCAGCACCAAGTTATGAGGGGCACCGCAATTCAACTATTTTTCGAGACACGTCCGAACAATTGCTGCCATTGCCGTATTTTTTAATATTTCTTTGTACAAATTTTATGATACATTCTTCGAATGTCATACTTCAATGTACCATTGGTTGAGTAAGGAAATTTTAACTGCCTCGTCAGAAAAAAAATCACGAAAACATGGCTTTTTTCGTACGATTTGACCTTACCTTACCCCCCCTTAAATAAGTGAATTCAATTCATACAAAATAAGAAAATATCATAATACCTGTTCCTCAATGTCGGCATGATCAGTGTCGTAGATCCATCCTTCTTCTCCTAGTAATATTGTATCTCGTGGATGCATCGCACTTCTTAGCATACCTACAAAATAATATAAGTTGTAAATCGTCTCGTATTTTATTATTGTAATTAAGAATATTGTTCAATATATTAAAAAATAATTCATACGAAATAGAAAATATTCCGTAATACACGATATGCCAAAGCCACATACTTTCACAAATGATTTCACGATAAACCACTAGACAACATACGAACTTATTACAACGACGTAATGTTTAAATTCCATTGACCAGTGGAAATATTTCGTCTACCAGTAGAGATGTGTATCAGATAACCCCGCCAGCTCTGCCGCCAGTAAAAGCGCCGCAATCTAGATCTAGAACTCCCGATCTTATTAAAACGTCACTAGGTGCATAATGCACTAACTGTTGGATGAATTACTATGAAGGTATAGTATTGGCGCAGCGGGCGCCCCGCCCAGGGCTCTGTACCCTTAAGTACGAGTTTTCATACCAAACTCGATGTCATATATCGAACTGTATGAAAAACAGTACAGTCCGGCAAGTATAACTTGGCGCGGCTGTGCGCCACTGTGCTTTTACTTTGCACTTTGATAACAGTTTCTCTTAAACCACTTTTAATTACTTGGCATTATTGAACTATTTTAATGTAGCAGATTTATCAACAATAATGTCGCGGTTATCTCTCAATTAATAATATAATTAATTAATCTCTCGGAATTAGTTCCAAAAACCACCACCGCCAAGTTATACTTGTGGCACTGTACAGCGCCTCTAGTGGTTTTCACACTTCAGTAAATTTAGACCAATCGGGGAGCCAGAATAAGTCGAAAACTATGTTAGATCTGTCAAAAGCGTTTACGATGAAAACTCGTACTAAGGGTACTGTTAGTTTGAAACTTATAACATCGACATAAGTTTGAAATTCCACTGACCAGTAGAGTCCATACCCGTAATAGTGAATCAGTTCCAAAGTAACCTTAGTAACGATGCCGCCGCGACCTTAAGAGCCAGTACTTATTAATAACGACATAAGGTGCTTATTGCAATGCATAATCTGACGTCAGTCAGATCCGCCTTGAGTTTAGTACAAATCTGACACTTATTACATCGTTATACGGTTCTAATTCGACTGACCAGTAGATACATTCCCATGATGTGTATCAGGCGGGCCCGCCAGCTCAGCTGCTAGTAACCTCAGTAGAGGCGCGGCGGGTGCTCCACTGCCACCTAGGGCTCCGTTAGTTTGGTACACGCGGAGTCGCAGCAACGCAGCCGGGGCCTTGAGGGAGCCCCCGTAGCTGCGAACTACGGTTGTCATGCTGAGAATAGAAAAATAAATGTTAACCTCCGATGCAAAAAGAGGAGTATTCCAAGTTTAACATGACTTTGATACACAGCATAAATAATGTATTGTATGGAAAAAGTAGCTACGATATGCAATCAAAGTGTACAAAAATTATAATTAAGATACGTCACCCAAATTGAAACCAAAGACAGAGCAACTGTAAGTAATAAGCTAATTGAAACACCACATGGTCTGTGGACTGTAGATCCATAGGTCGCTGATACAAATCCGGCTCGAAGGACCAAAATGTCGTGGTGGATGCGTGGTTGCTAATGTTAAGGATTATAATTTTATACACTGACTATGTTTATGTTAATTATTTAGGGTAAATGTTAAATGTTGTCAATGTACCCGAATCGCGCGGATATCAACGATGCACTGAAGTCGCGCGGCGAATTAATAAAATCAAGCGACTAGAATTGCCGACTTAGGTGTAGAGTTAATATATCGAACAGCACGCAAAATGGCCCAGTAACAACTTACTTGGTAAGAACAGCAATAGCGCCATCTATCGGCTGCGAGAGACGTTTAGCGGTGTCGTCGTTGTTCACCAATGATGGGCAATGGATTAACAAACTGTGGAGTGCCGATAATGCGCCCGCGCGGTTTTCTAGAGTTACCTAGAAAAAAAAATAAGTATAAGATTCCATAAATTCTTAAAAAAAATAACTTAATAAAATTCAATAAAAAAATATAATATTACAATTGTATAATCAAAACTTTGATTACATACCTGCCAAGTAAAGGCATCTCCTCTATTTTTCTCAGATTCTAGTTCTTTAGCGGAGCGCGGAAAACTGTTCCTCCATAGTAATAACATGCGGGGAAGTAAACCACGAACTACTGGTACACCTAGGAACAAAAGAAACCAACTTATGAACAATACTAAGGGCCACTTTCACCGGTTCCTGTACCCTTATAGTATGAGTTTTCATACGAAACTCGATATCGTATACTGTTTCTCATACACATTTTGTTTGATATATCAAACAAATTGTGTATGAGAAACAGTACAGCGCCTCTAGTAGTTACTACACTTCACTAAATTTAGACCAATTAGGGAGCCAGAATAAGTCGAAAACTATGTGAGGTCTGTCAAAAGCGTTTACGATGAAAACTCGTAATAAGGGTACTGATAGCGCTAATATGAAGAAATCTGACGGATTTTTGACAACTTTTATATGGCGTCAAGTGTCAATCAATCAATCAATCAATCAATCAAAGCATTTATTCACTATGTAGGCAGTATAAATATACGCACATATACACGTCAAAATCATAAATCATAAAATAAATCATAACCAATTATCAAGTAAACATAGCAAAAGCAGAATTTAACGCTTTGAATTAGAAAAAAAAAGTAATGAACCATTCAGCTGTCATCCAATCGTTTACGTCAGAATATTTAAAAAAAAATTAAAGTAGGTTAAAACCAACTATACATGTAACTGTGTGTTTCAGTACTTCAGACAATTTTTATATAAAAAAAAATAAAAAGTGAAATAGTGAAACACAACATAGAGAAACGCATACCAGTCAGATACCTATCTAACGCATTTTCAGGAACCGGTGAAACTGGCCCTAAGGCAGCTATTGTAGAACGATCGATACTTAAGTATAAAAAATCTCTTAGCACAGAATGAGGCCTTTTCGTTGGTTAACTAGGCGCGATATAGCCAATCAAATGGTTTCACTCTGGGCTTGAAAGTATATCTAAGCTTACGCGTATTTATTGTTTGTACTGTGTAAACAAAAATTGCTTGCAAATAAGCACAACAAGAAGACAAACAAATAAGAAGTTTAAAGAGGTTCGAAGACGGTCAAGCGGGAAATGCGTACATTTTTAGCTTGAGCCATTTTGACCGTTTACAATGTCTGCTTGATGCTTGAATCAAGCATTACGTGCTTGCCGCGTGCTTGAAGTGATTATATATTTTTTACCTGATGCAATGGCTTGACGCTAAATTTTAAATGTTTGCGACCGGCTAACCAAGCATAGCTACAGATTATATAATTGTTACTACGTACATCATGGAGGAAGACGCTACCTACCTGTACAACGATCGCGTATGAACTGAGAAAATCTGCTTAACGGATGCTTCAAGCAAAACAAATTTACATGCTTGCCTGACTCTTGATTGTCTCTAAAGTTCTAATCCTCTTAAAACATATGTGCAATAAAAGCAATGAAATATAAATCCATGTAACTCACCCAATGTACAAATAGCACCAACAATGAGCCACCCAGCGTTAGTCCTAGCGGCTGTAAGTCTGCTGCTTTGTCCGGCCGATCTCAACAGTTGTTCTGCCGCATTGAAAGCTATCTTCCCTCTGCCGTGTGGCACCCCTAGTGGCGAGAGGCGGACTGCGCCGAGGATAGCTGCTAGGGCTGCCGAATATCCTGTTTAAATGGGATATATTCGTTTATCTACACTAATGTTATAACATTCTACTTATGTTTCCAATACTTGACTTATAATTACTACTGTTATAGCGCAGATAACAAAACACTCAATTTAAGCAATTTCACATGATGGTATAATATCCACATCGATATCGTAAAATCTCATTATAACATCAATAAAACGCGACCAATTAACCTGGCGAGCCTTATGTCAAAATCCTCATACAAGTTGTATAAAATTTTGATATTAGGCTGGCTTTTGAAAACAGTTGGGTTATACGTGAAAACTTCGTCGAAACTACTAAACTTACATACACAAAACTCTTTGGTAAGATCTTGTGCCAATTAAATAAAAAAAGAACAGCGCGCGCTCGCTCCTGATTGGCCCTGCGCGCGCAGCTGCGCTCTCATTGGTTAGATTTTAATGGCGGCAAGTTCACTGACAATACACGTA
Organism: Cabera pusaria; assembly: GCA_954871355.1. Taxonomy (NCBI): domain Eukaryota; kingdom Metazoa; phylum Arthropoda; class Insecta; order Lepidoptera; family Geometridae; genus Cabera; species Cabera pusaria. Next base: position 9,067,105 of record OX940905.1, read on the forward strand.
CGCGTGAATTTAATGTTTCGCAATATGTTTTGTTTTTAAAATACAAATTAAAAGTTAAAAATGGATAGCGACGATGATATTTGTACGCCTCCGGATATTCTAGAATTGGCAACAAAAGTAACTCACAATCTTTTGCCAGAAAAATCTAGAAAATTATATGAAAAATAATATAATAACTTTTTGGCATGGAAGATCGAAAAGAAAACTACATCATTTTCTGAAAATGTCATTCTTGCGTATCTCAAAGACCTCTCCGACAAATTCAAGCCATCTTCTATGTGGGCTAAATATTCTATGCTCAAGTCCACACTGAGTATCTACAACAATATTGATATCACGAAGTATTCAAAAGTCATAGCGTTCCTGAAACGCAGTTCAGAAGGACACAAGGAAAAAAGTCCTTGACGTTTACATCAGGTCAAATAAAGATGTTCCTGGAAGATTCACCAGATATTTTGTATCTTTTTGAAAAGGTAAGTGTATTTTAGTTCTGTTATTTAATCTACCTAGTACTTACGTACTACACACGCATGTTATCTAGACACTCCGTTTAAGCGCTTTGTGTATAAATTTGGTAGTAGGTACCTACACTTTATTACTTCATAAATCATAGTTTTTGCCTTGGCTATGTACCTCAAGCTTATTATATCGTTTATTGTTACAGGTTGCACTAATCTTCGGCATAATGGGGGCATGCCGAAGGCAAGAGCTATACAACATCCAGTTCGATGAAGTCTCTAACATAGACGACAGTACAATCATGGTGAAAGTTTCGAAAACAAAAACGAAAATAGATCGTTCTTTCGTTGTGACGGGCAACTGCTATGCCGTATGTAAAAAATACATGGAACTTCGACCCACCCCCTGTCGAAACCCTGCCTTTTTCTTGAGCTATAGATCGGGGAAGTGCGTCGATCAAAAAACTGGTATTAATAAATTTGGTGCTCTGGGAAAACTATCGCAAGTTTTTTGAATCTGCCTAACCCAGCGTTGTACACGGGGCATTGCTTCCGGCGCACCTCGGCGACCCTTCTCATAGATAGCGGTGGTGATTTGACCGCACTGAAACGACACGGGGGGTGGAAGTCTTCTACTGTGGCTGAAAGCTACATCGATGAGTCTTTAATGAATAAAATTCAAGTCTCAAATACGATCTTGAACAGTATAGAAAACAAGACGAATGAAGTAATTATAAATATTCCGACTCCGTCTACGAGCTCTACTGCTTGCCCCGCGGCCGCTACAGCTGCTGGATCAATAATTAACATTAACTTTCAAAATTGTACCATCCAAAATTTGAACAATTATTATAAATAAACTATTGTCAGCTCTTACTCTTGTTGTTTGATTAATTGCATTAGTGAAGATAAAGTAGTGTATGCAACTGCATATAACACGGGTATTAAAACACTCGTTACTATTATGAAATAAACACATAAACTCACACTCGTGTTTTAATACCCTTCATTATATGACAGTTGCATAAACTACTATTACTAGGATTAGAGCATTACATAAAAATATACAATGAAATTAATTTTCATTTATACATTTAGTTTCAAAATAAATCATGCTCTCAGAATGGTTTAAAAGGGGAAATAAAGATATGAATCTTTACGCAAATAAATTCACAGGCCGTCTCAGTCGGATAAGGTATACACTCATTTGAAAATACGTTCTGTACCCCTAAGATGTATCCGTATGAATTTTCATACCAAACTCGATATCGTATATCGAACAAATGTTGTATGAAAAACAGTACAGCGCCTCTAGTGGTTACTACACTTCACTAAATTTAGACCAATCAGGGAGCCAGAATAAGTCGAAAACAATGTGAGATCTGTCAAAAGCGTTTACGATAAAAACATGAGTTTTTATTAGTATGAATGAACTTAGTATGTTTTATTAGTATGAATGAACTTAGTATGAACTAATGGTACTGAACATTGGCATGGTGGAAAGGCACCATCGAATAGCTGAAGATCGAGCTCAGTGGCGTGCCATAGAAGAGTCCAATGTCCAGTGGACGGAAATTGGCTGATAATTATGATGAAGGCACTGGCTACTGTCTGCCTGCCTTGTTATCAATCTCAAATTAGACAATGTATCACCAAAATTCATTTGTATGCCTCAGCTGTCCTTAAAAGGCAGTTCCTGTGCTATCCTTGACCACATTTTCACTTACAAATAGGTGAGATAGTGGTCAAACGCTATAAAAACCCATTAAATACAATACATAAAGCGGCTATAGCCCAATGGCTAAGGCGTCGGCCTGGCGATCGAGTGATCGTGAGTTCGATCCCCAGCCATTCCACTATTGACGTGAACCCACTCCAGACACAAGTATATTTGGCTTACTTAGAGGTGTTAACATAAATACTTACCAGTATGCTTGATTTTTTGAAAGTCTTATAGGCTAGCGTTTAACCACTATCTCACCTGTTGGTAAGTGATGATGCGGTTGAAGATGGAACTGGATCTCAAGGATAGCTGCCGGTAGATGTATATTAGATGTTTGGCAGCTTTTCTAACTTGAACCCTCAAGCTGTAGCTGGTAGCTGGCCAGGCGGACACTAGATAGTGTCCTACCACCATGCGGGAGTTGTTGGTTTCTTAACGATATTTTTCCTTCACCGGAAAAGCCCCAGTGGCCCCACTGTGAAATGCGCACATAAATTTTTCGACAGAAAAATCCATTGGTACGGCTGTTTGAACTCGGTACCTCTGGCATCAAAGCCAACCGTTCTTCCGATTACGCCACAGGGCTTAAGGGCCCATATTTAAAACAAAAAAAAATGTCGAAACCATTTTATCCTCTTACCTGAAATATGATGCGGCGTGGGTCTGCCAGCGTCCAACGCGTCCACACATTTGTCCAGCAGTGGGGTTATTTGCGAGGGTAGAGCCACACAGATGCAACGCATGCACCAAGCCGCCGCTAAGCGCGCTGCTACGCATGGGTGTTCTAATACCTGTTATAACATAACATTTTGTATTTATCCAAACAGAAAGTAATTCTTGTATTAATTACCTTACTGAGTGATTTAATTTTTTAATGGATATACATCTATAAGTTATTTATAAGCGATAAGACCGCCTATTGTAATACCGATTTTTTTGCTGTTATTTTAAGTTCTTTAGGTTTACAATAAAGAGTTAATCTATCTATTTAAAAAAAAACTATATCTATAAAAAAAATAACTCTATACTATAAAGTTTTTTTTTTAATAATAATATAGAGTAATTTTATTAAACGTATCGTGAGTATAATCCATTATTACTATTTAACCTGTAAACTACTCACGTGATAAGGTCGAAGTTGATATATACGCGACCGGTTTCAGAGTGATCCGCACTCCTTCATCAACGGCGAGTACGTGTGAATTCGGCTGGCACCACACGCGTACTGGCGTCGGAGTTGTTCGCGTCGGGTGTCGCTCGTGTCGCTCGCAGCTGCGCATGGATAGCCCGTGTTGTCAACGGCGGTTGTGGCATTGGCTCAGGTGATGATGAGTCATAGTAGGTATTGTCGTCTTCGCTCGATGTTATGGTGTTATGGCCCGTACACACCACGCTGACCGTATCTTGAGGCACATAGGTATTTTCTCCAGTGTGTGTGCGTGTGAGAACCGGTTTCCATGCAGGGGCTAGGGTCCATCATCGATCTCGATAGAAGTTAGGATGACGGGTTATTTCTATTGCTTCACGTACTTTCCGCGGAATCATAAACTTCTCCTTCGCTAGTAGCGAAGTTTCCTTAGCCTTGTCAAATCTGAGGAAATGACCCGATTCCTGCGAGTGTTCAGCCACTGCCGACCTGTCCGTGTCCACGTTCTTCACACTTCTTATGTGCTCGGACAGTCTCGTAATAATGTTGCGACGGGTTTCGCCGATGTAACTTTTTCCGCAATCGCAAGGAATCTGGTACACGCCTGGAGTATGCATCGGCTGTCTGTCTTTGGGCGAACGTAACAATTGCTGTAAACAACTGTAACAGAACTGGCCCGTATAATCCGACTTCTCCCAAATTGTATGGTCTGCCTAAAGTGCACAAGTTTAACTGGCCATTACGCCCGATTGTAAGTCAGATAGATGCGCCCACGTACAAACTATCTAGACATATGGTGTCGGTTTTGCAAAGATTTAAAGGTAAAACGAACAGTCACATAAAAGATTCACAGCATTTCGTGCGCCTGTTGACTGACCTGCACATTCTACCGGAAGAATTGGTGGTTAGTTTTGACGTATCATCCTTGTTTACTAACGTGCTGGTGGAGGACGATAAACATAATAAGTGGCTTAATTCAAAGCACAGACCTGCCCACGGATTACATAGCTTGGGCAAACTGTTGCCTTAAAAGTGGGTACTTTTAATGCGAGGCGACCATTACATTCAGGTAGACGGTGTCGCTATGGGCTCCCCCAATTGCTCCAGTGGTTGCAAACATCTTTATGGAGTGGTTCGAAGAGGAAGCGTTAAACACATCCGTTAAACCACGTCTCTGGTGGCGGTATATGGACGACATCTTCGCCATCATAAGCAAGGATGTGCTGCAGCCATTCTTATATCATCTAAATTCAGTGCACAGGAAGATTGAATTCACAGTGGAAGAGGAACACGAAGGGGTACTGCCGTTTTTGGATGTAAAGGTTATGCGGATGCCTAATGGCAGGGTGACACACACAGTGTACAGAAAACCGACCCATACCGATAGGTATCTGAGAGCAGAGTCTCACCACCATCACTAACAACTAGCATCAGTGCCGAAGTCTCTAATTAACCGAGTCCTCCGCATATGTGATCCTCAGTATATTAATACTGAGCTGGACCATCTCAAAGAAGTTCTATAGGAAAATGGTTATAATTGGAGACAATGCTGGCGATGGGTAAATGGCGCAGAGCGTGAAAGACCAATTGCTGTGGACCGGGCGCCGATCTACTTACCTTTTGTGAGAGGAGTTACGGATAAGATAGGTACACTCTTGCGACGTAATTACAACATTCGGACATTCTACCGCCCGCCAGGACGATTACAGCAATTGTTACGTTCTCCCAAAGACAGACAGCCGCTGCATACTCCAGGCGTGTACTAGATTGCTTGCGATTGCGGTAAAAGTTACATCGGCGAAACCCGTCGCAACATTATTACGAGACTGTCCGAGCACATAAGAAGTGTGAAGAGCGTGGACACGGACAGGTCGGCAGTGGCTAAACACTCGCAGGAAACGGGTCATTTCCTCAGATTTGACAAGGCTTCCGTACTAGCGAAGGAGAAGTTTATGATTCCGCGGAAAGTACGTGAAGCAATAGAAATAACCCGTCATCCTAACTTCAATCGAGATCGAGGATGGACTCTAGCCCCTGCGTGGAAACCGGTTCTCACACGTACACACACACTGGAGAAAATACCTATGTGCCTCAAGATACGGTCAGCGTGGTGTGTACGGGCCATAACACCATAACATCGAGCGAAGACGACAATACCTACTATGACTCATCATCACCTGAGCCAACGCCACAACCGCCGTTGACAGCACGGGCTATCCGTGCGCAGCTGCGAGCGACACGAGCGACACCCGACGCGAACAACTCCGACGCCAGTACGCGTGTGGTGCCAGCCGAATTCACACGTACTCGCCGTTGATGAAGGAGTGCGGATCACTCTGAAACCGGTCGCGTATATATCAACTTCGACCTTATCACGTGAGTAGTTTACAGGTTAAATAGTAATATAGAGTAATTTTGTAATGGGGATGTAAGGGAGCACAATTTATATATCCAAGTGCTCCCAGCCAACCTCACCTGCCCGCGGTGCATCCTGCCGAATAGCGAACGGGGCTCTGGCGACCGACCAATGGCGGTATAACCATTACCAACAACGTAGCTAAATGCCACAGGCCAGTGACGGGCAGCAGCGTCACTGGTGCAAGAGCTACGTTCTGTGATCACCCAACGCGTCTGCCCAGCGTGAGGTGATTACGGGCATTTCTAACTATGGAAAGCACAACACTAGGACGGCCCCCAGTTCCCGGTCGCCACGCTATTCCTGGCCAAGGCGGCGGTCATGGTAACAGCGGGGCAGGGGGTGCTAAGAATCCCCGGATTACGGCAGGCCGCCAACACCGACTGACTCTGGCTACGTACAACGGACGCACGCTACGGCTCGACGAACATCTGGCACAACTCGAAGAGATCTATCTATCTATGTATCTAAGAGGAGCTGAAGAACATAAGATGGCACATTCTGGGGTTATGTGAAGTCCGAAGAGAGGGAGAGGATACCGTAACTCTAGAATCTGGCCATCTTATGTACTTCAGAGAGGGAGACCAACCATCCCAAGGCGGCGTCGGATTCTTGGTACACAAGGTCCTCTCTGACAACGTCCTAGAAATCTCCAGTGTGTCGACAAGGGTAGCTTATCATATATCGATACAGAGTATCTTGTGATCAAACTCACCGAGAGGTATAGCCTCAAGGTCATCCAAGTATACGCACCGACTTCGGCACACTCGGATGATGAAGTGGAGGAAATGTACGAGGACATTTCCAAGGCCTTGTACACCACCCAAAAGGCCCACTTCAACGTTGTCATGGGGGATCTCAACGCTAAAGTGGGAGTACAGGCAAGTGGCGAATCGGTAGTAGGACCACAAGGATTTGGAAGCAGGAATCATAGGGGGCAAATGCTCGTCAACTTCCTGGAGAATTCTTTTTTTTCTTTCTTATGAATTCGTTTTTTTCAGAAAAACCCCAGACGGAAGTGGACGTGGCAAAGCCCCGACGCTATGACCAAAAATGAGATTGATTTCATTATGACGGACAAAAAGCGTATATTTAGAGATGTCTCAGTGATCACTAGGTTCAAAACCGGAAGTGATCACCGACTGGTCTGAGGCACTCTAGATATCGACTGTAAGCTTGAACGAGTACGTCTAATGAAATCTACGCTCCGGCCTAATATGCTCCATTCTGTGGTTGGGTCTGAAACGTTCCAGTTAAAACTGGAGAACCGATTCGCTGCCTTGGAAACCACAATTGACGTTGATGTGGACCAGGATCTCGACCAAGTGGTGGGAATTCTTACGGAGGAGGGGACAAAATTCTGCAAGATGCGAGGTGCCGGAAAGAGGTCTAAGCTTTCAGAAGAATCTGTGCAGCTACTGCAGAGGCGACGGGAAAACCCCGCAGTCACTTCGTCAGATCAACGGGCTTTGAACAAAAAATCTCTAAGCTGGTAAGACGTGACCTCCGAAGCTCCAACACACGCTCTATTAAAGAAGCGATCAAGCGAAACCGGGGGTCAAAAGTTTATGTTCAACAGCTGGGTCGAAGCCATCTGACGAAGTTGACCACATCTAACGGGAGTGTCGTCGCTTCTAAGCCGGAGATTCTTAAGGAAGTTCAAGACTCCTACGGCCAACTATATACCTCGCAAGCGTCCCGTCCTCAACCCCAGTCTGAAGATCCTAGAGCCACTCTTACCCGCCATTATACCGAGGATCTGCCAAAGGTCAGCCTGGACGAAATTGTGATGGCTCTCAAACAACTTAAAAATGGAAAAGCCCCCGGAGAGGATGGAATTACAACGGAGCTCTTGAAAGCTGGTGGAACTCCAACGCTTGTACAGCTGCAACGTATATTTAATTCCGTCCTCTTTTCGGGGAGAACTCCAAAGGCGTGGAGGAAGAGTGTGGTCATTTTGTTCTTTAAAAAAGGAGACAAGACCCTTTTAAAGAACTATCGACCCATTTCACTCTTGAGTCACGTCTATAAGTTGTTTTCTAGAGTCATCAAATCGTCTAGCGCGTAGACTCGACGAGTTTCAGCCCCATGAACAGGCTGGGTTTAGAGGAGGATATGGCACCATAGACCACATACATACAGTACGACAGGTTCTAAGAGAATCTATTGACGTAGCTCAAAGGATTAGCAAGCTGAAGTGGCAGTGGGCTGGTCACATCTGTCGTAGAACCGATAACCGTTGGGGTAGACGTGTTCTAGAGTGGAGACCACGGCTCGGTAAACGGAGTGTAGGGCGCCCTCCAGCTAGGTGGAGCGATGATATACGCAAGCTGGCTGGCAGCAGTTGGAAACAAAGAGCTGAAGATCGAGCTCAGTGGCATGCCATAGGTGAGGCCTATGTCCAGCAGTGGAAATAGGCTGATAATTATGATGATGATTTTATTAATAATATATTATTATTATTTAGTTAGCCAGCTCGATCATATTTACATAATATTGTCGCCAAACTTACATGAATGTGCCAAATTTCAGCTCAATCGGTTGAGGATAACTGCTTTAATATTCAGTTGCAAAATTTGACCCAAGCAAACATTGCGAGTGAAATAAAAGCCTACAAGCTTTTAATATTATAATAAGATCGTTTAAAAAACTAAAAATAACCGACTTCAATGCCGCGCTATTTAATAATAATTTTTAGTACCAATTTTGAGGTGTTTATCTCCATATCTCTGGAGATACTTATCAGACCTCGATCAAATTACCATGGTATCACACTTGGGATATCTCCTTTCCAACAAAAAAAGAATAATCAAAATCGGTTCATAAACAAGGAAGTTATCCACGAACAAAAATAAAAAAAATATATATATATACGGTCGAATTGAGAAACCTTTTTTTTTAAGTCTGTTAAAAAATAGTGAAGAGAGAGAAAAGAGACACGTTAAAGTACTTACCGTACAAATAGCATCGACCATATTCAGAGAGGTATCAGAAACTAGATTCTGCACGGAGGTGCCCAGTTGTAACGCCAATTCTCCGGCTTCCATCAACGCGCATACCAGCAAATGTTGGCTGAACAGTGTCTCCTAAAAAATAAAGTTCATGATACTTTAATGCTTACTTTATAATAGGACAATGTCATAACTTAAAACATTGATTTAACTGTTTTTATCGGACATTGTATTATCATTATATACATTTATCCGATCCTGCTCAGCACGCATCTCTCTTTCTCCATCCAAAGGTTGACGGGAAGAGTTCGCTTTTAGCGATAAGTCCACTCATTGTACTGTAGTTTTAAGTGTTTACTGTTTCTTAAGTTAGTTTAAATTGGTGTACAATAAAGAATTTTGTATTGTATTGTATTGTACCTTGTGTGAGTTTCTTTAGATTGGTTTACTTAATCGATCACGTTAAAGTAAACTCACATTTGTGTGGAATTAAAAAGCGCCATCTAGTGTGCATAATCTAATACTATAAGAATCTTTGTCCTGACATACTGACTGACTGACTGACAGACAACGCACAGCCTAAACCACTGGTCGTAGAGACTCTAAATTTGGTGGGTATATTTATCTTAGTACGTAAGGGTGTACTAAGAAAGGAATTTCCAAAATTCACCCTTTATGGGGATGAAACGGGGGTTCAAAGTTTGTATGCAGAGATAAGATAGTTTTTTCTATTCGAAACATCACACAAGTGCTTCAGTAAATACATAAGCAATAACGTGTTGCAGGCTTTTTCAAAATTCAACCCCTGAGAAGGTGAATTGGGGTAACAAAGTCTGAAAATCTATATTGTTTCGGATTGCGCTGAAATTTACAATGCAGATAGTTGTTGACGTAGGTATCCGCTTAGTATGGATTTTATAAAAAATCCCCCCAGATATAACTTATTATTTTTAATTATATACATAAACTTATAGATTTACTTAAGTACCTTCCGTAAATAAATAAGTAAATACGTGTTGCAGGATTTTTGCAAGGGGTTGGTAAAAAGTCTGAAAATCAATATGGTCTATATATACCGATTTGGCTTTTACTTCTTTGATTGTCTTTTGTGATAGAAAGGTTTTTACAAAATGAAAGTTTTAAGTAAATAAAAGAAGTATTTAACGCGGAAGCAGCCGTAGGCACTTCTAGTAGGTAATATAGCAATTGTCTTACAAATCTGCGTTTATCGTGATCGAGTAATGGCCGGTTTCTGAGTACATTTATTGAGAGTTTATCTATTCAATAAGGTACAATTGAGTATATAAACTCTCAATAAATGTACCACACAAACCGACCATAAGTAAATAAAGCTAATAAACTTGCACTAGGCACTTCGATCACTTGGGAAAGTCTATCTATAGTCATATAGAATGTAACATTGTTTCGTCAAGTACCGATTCAAAAAAGTTATGTGGTTGACTCAAAGTATGTACCGATAAATAAAGGTTTAGTTGATAACAATACTATGTTTTGCTGCACATCTACAGAGGTAGTAAGCGGTGAGCAAAGAAACATTTACTCAAAGTATCACTTCATTCGAGCGAGGATAGAAAAATAAAGTATGACTTATAGACACTATATAATCGTGATTTTTTTTCTACCTCAATGCTTAGCTTTCTCAGCGATATCATGTCTAAACGAAGTCTCCACTCGAGATCTCATTTACAAGGCTACACCATCGTTTTAACGTTTAAATAAAATAATGGGCTTGCAAAGTGTTAGGTAAAATAATGGGCTTGCAAAATGTAAGCCATTTGCCATAATGATTACTATACCTGATTACAATCCTTAGCGTTTTCAGGGTTGAAATCAATGCTGTTCATCTGTTTGATGACAATCTGTATAATTTCTCTACACGCTGAAGATTGTGCCTTTTCTCCCAACATCTTGCCAAGGGTGTTGCGTAGGATGTAGTTTATACATTTTCTGAAATTAAGAACATTTACTCGTAACATTGTAGATTGATGACCACATTAAGGTAGGCTTAGAAGATGACATACAAAAGTTGAAAATTAAATTCCGGCGTCCGGCCCGCAATGAACTAGAATGTCACATAGTAATCAAAGTGAAACCAAAGCTCTGGAGAAGATTAGTAGATAGTGGTAAAGTATACATTGGTCTGCAAAAAAGACACGTGGTAGACCGTTCTCCTCTAAAACAGTGTTCTCGCTGCTTGGCTTATGGGCACTCTAAACGGCTGTGCACCGAGAAAAACGATTCCTGTTCATACTGCGGTGGTGAACATCTGGCGAGAGAGTGCCAAGCTCGCAGCCGCGGTGACCCGCCTCGATGCTGTAACTGTATCCGCGAAGGTCTTATGGAAGTAGAAGCAGAACATACAAGTTTCAACGAAGCTTGTTCTGTCAGACGCAAGTGGGATGCTATCGCCCGCTCACGCGTAATGTATTGCTAAAGTTGTTCCAAATGGCATGTTTGCGCGAACTAACCACCACCTAATACTTCAATCAAATTTAGCTCGAGCAAAATTGGCCACTACAGAATTGATCAACGCTGGAGTAACGAGGAATGCATCATTATTACTAGTCCAAGAACCTTACATCGGATCCACAGGATTCCTAAACATTCCTCTACCTCATAGAACAATTCAAGGATCAGGGCCGGGACCAAATAAAGCTGCAATAGTTGTTCTTAACCAAAACTTACAGATAATTGTTAATCCAGACCTACAAACGACAAACATTGCCTGTTTAACTGTTGGTACGACCAGTAACAGCATTAGCTTTATTAGCGCCTACTGTGAGCCAGATCGCCCCTATTTATCACAAATAAGTGAAGCTATGGATAGTATAGGAAGCGAGCGTACGATCATCGTTGGGGACTTTAATGCGCGGAGTCCGTGGTGGGGAGAGTCTCGGGAAGACGATCGAGGATCAGCTCTTACCAGTCTTCTTGGTGAATATAACGCAACTGTTTTGAATGACGGTGAGTTACCGACTTTTGAGGTTTTTCGAGGAGGACGCAGTTTACGCAAAATATAGAACAAGCTGGATTATCTAGCGAACAAACTAAAACATTTGATTCTAGTCTCCAGCTAGACAATTTTGTTGCATCTTATTCAAAAGCCATCCTTTCTGCCTGTGATATTTCAATACCGAAACTAAAACCGGAAAGAGCTTACAAAAACCCACCATGGTGGACTGAACAATTGTCGCTCTTGAAACAACAGGCAAAGACTAAAAAGCGACGTATACGATGTGCAGCGCCACGACGACGTCAATATGTCATAGAGCAATATTTAGATATAGCTCGCAAGAAATACACCGACGCTGCTACATCTGCTCAAATAGAAGACTTCAGAAATAAATGTACTGCAGGCGATAGAGAGTCTAAATGGGACGTAATAAATCGCGTTATCAGGAACACTGCACGGCAGCGCCCCGAAGTGCTCTTGCTTGACGAAACTGGACAAATATGTACTGCCGAAGAATCTGCCCAACTCCTATTAAACAGTATGTATCCAATTGATGATATAGAAAACGATTCGGAAGAACACAAGGTCCTACGACAAGCAGCGGCAGATATACACTTGGATAGTTTAGCTGAAAATGACCTATCATTTACGCACATAGAACTAAATTACACGTGTCAACGCTTTTGTCCACAAAAAGCGCCTGGCGCGGATGGTTTGACGGCAGATATTTGTGTCAATGCCATCTCTGCGGATAATGGTTTATTTTTATCTCTAGCAAATGCGTGTTTGCGGGTAGATTATTTTCCTAAAATATGGAAGAAAGCTGTGGCCCGCATCATACCCAAGGCAGGGAAAGATGACTACAGTTCTCCAAAATCCTATAGACCTATTGGTTTATTATCGGTCCTAGGAAAAATATTAGAGAGTCTTGCAGTAGCACGTCTAAGATGGCATTTTATGAAGCTTTTAAGGCCGAGGCAATATGGCTTTATGCCACAGCGTAGTACTGAGGACTCCCTTTATGACACTGTTACTTATATTAAAACCCAAATCAGCAACAAGAAGATTTGTGTACTTGTATCGCTTGACATAGAGGGAGATTTTGATAACGTATGGTGGCCCGCCATCTTGCATCGGCTTGCCGAAATGCGATGTCCCGCTAACTTATTTAAGCGAGTGCGGTGATATTTAAGCGAGAGAGAAATAGAAGTTAGATACTTGGGTAACACCTGTAAAAAGACTTCAAATCGTGGGTGCGTCCAGGGCTCCATAGCTGGGCCAACATTATGGAATCTGACTAGATAGAAAAGAGGTATATATCCAGGCTTACGCCGATGACATATCGGTGATATTTATTTCAGACTCGGTGGAGGATATAGAGCGTAGGGCAAACGAAGCATTGGAAGTAGTGAGCGAATGGGGCTTCTCAAACAGATTACGTTTTGCTCCGAACAAGTCAAATGCAATGTTACTCACTAGGAAACGGAATATAACAAATCCAGAATTACGTTTAAACGGACAATGCATTCGATTTGTGGATCAAACACGAATACTTGGCGTGACTGTTGACGCTGGGCTGGGATTTGGACCCCATGTGGAATCAACTCTTAAAAAAGCTATTAACATCTACAAGCAACTTGAAAGAGCAGCGAAAGTCACATGGGGCTTAAATCCTAACAACATCAGGACCATTTACCAAAGCATCGTGGAACTCATTGTTCTTTACGCATCCAGTGTATGGCAGGATGCTCTGGCCCGCACATCTATTCAAACTAAGCTCAATTCCTTGCAAAGAATCTTTGCTATTAAGTTGTGTAAGGGTTATAGAACCCTATCACTTGAGGCATCGCTGGCGTTGTCAGGACTGGTTCCTTTATATCTGCGAGTACACGAGGCCGCTACCTTTTTCAAAATTAAACGAGGGGAACCTTTTAGCGTTGAGTATGAGGCGGATGTCGAAGGCCGCGTCCCATTCAACCAGATTCCACATCCAGCAAGTTGGATTTCTATTCAACACATCGGTATAGAAAATCTTACAGCGACAACAATAAAAAATTATAACATCAAAGGACCGCATATATATACTGATGGGAGCAGAATCGAAGGTAAAGTAGGAGCAGCTCTAACTGTCTGGCGGGAAGGTAAGGAGGACAAAAACAGCAAACTTTTTTTTTTTGAGGGCCCGGTGGCGTAATCGGGAGAACGTTCGGCTTTGATGCCGTGGTACCGAGTTCAAACCGCCGTGCACCAATGGATTTTTCTATCGAAAAATTTATGTGCGCTTCTCACAGTGGCCCTCCGGTGAAGGAAAACATCGTTAAGAAACCAACAACCCTCGCATGGTGGTAGGACACTATCTAGTGTCCGCCTGGCCAGCTACCACCCTCAAGTTAGAAAATCTGTCACCAAAAAACATCTAATGTGTTCCGGCAGCTATCCTTGAGAGCCAGTTCCCATTCTAGGCCTAGCGTGCTTACCATCTTCGACCGCATCATCACTTACCAACAGGTGAGATAGTGGTCAAACGCTAGCCTATAACGTATAAAAAAAAAAAAAAAAAAAACTTAAATTAGCACCACATTGTTCTATGTTCCAAGCTGAGCTGCTGGCGATATTGAAGGCGACAGAAATAGCGGAAGGTCTAAAAGCACCGGAAATTAATATATTCAGTGATAGTAAGTCATCATTACAAGTTATAGAAGATTACACCTCGTCGCACCCTGTCGCCTTTAGGATCCGCCAGAACATAATGAACATGAAACTCAGGAACGTTGAAGTTAGGCTTTTTTGGTTGCTAGCTCACGTCGGCACCCATGGAAACGAGAGAGCAGATGAGCTGGCAAAGGCTGCGGCTCTCTACAAACGGACTGCGCCTGACTACTCTAACTTCCCACTGTCTTACGCGAAGCGAGTCATCAGAGAGAATTCTCTGCAAATATGGAACAGCGACTATATTAATAAAACATCGGGCAAAATAGTGCACCAATTCCTCCCTGATGTTCGCTCTGCGTACGCCTTTGTAAGGAGTAGAGAACCAGATGGATTGTTAACACAAATACTAAGCGGGCACGGCGGCTTGGGCCAATACCTTTACCGGTTCAAGCTGAAAACTGATCCATGGTGCGTGTGCGAGCCAGGAGTGGTTGAAGATGTGGAGCATGTGTTGGTGGATTGTCCAAGATTTGGGGCGCAACGATTGGAAGCCGAAGTTAAAATAAAATCCAAAATAACGCGAGCCACGTTAGGAGATCTACTCGGGCAAAAGATTAGTCAACAATTGTTTATTGATTTTTGTAGAGATACCATGAAAAAAGTATGTAAAGCGAATAGAAGTACCGCTAAATGGAAGTAAGAAAGAAAAAAAAAAGAAAAAAATTAAATAATGATTGTTTTAATTACATAACTAATTGCATTTAATAATAATTCTGACTAATTCATTTTAATTTGTTACTACTTTGTAATTGTTTCTTTTATGTTTTTTTTTAATGTGTGAATAACGTAAAAATCTAAGTCAATTTTGTAAAATTTGTTAAATGTTTGTTAATGTTATATATAAATATAAAATTTTATATAAAAATTTGTTAATGTGAATAATGCTAAACGATGATTATGTATTAAAGAAAGAACAGAAAAATAATATTTAATTATAAATGGAATATGTACATATATATATATTAAATAAAAAAATAAAAAAAAATAAATTGAATGAGAAAAAAAGAAGAAAACAGAGAAAAAAAAAAGGATGATAAAAAACACATGCACAATAACCTATAACTCGGCATGAACGCTCAATAGCTTAATGCATTTATTTTAAAGTATACCCGCTCAAAAAGGTCTCCGACCAACGTCGGAGGAATAAAATGTGCGGAAGAAAAAAAAAAAAACATTGTAGATTGTAGAGTATGTTTTTAAGGTTCCGTATCCAAAGGGTACCAATTGAACCCTATTACTGAGACTTCGCTGTCCGTCCGTCCGACTTACAGACAGGGCTGTATCTGTTTAACCACAGAATTTGGGCAGAATTTACTTACCACCAGGCGAGATAGTGGTCAAACGCTAGCTTATCATCTGATATATCTTATATATATCTATATATATAAAAGAAAGTCGTGTTAGTTACTACACTTATAACTCAAGAACGGCTGGACCAATTTTTATGATTTTTGTATTTTTGGAAATGTCTTTGTCAGGAATAGGATAATAAGTATTAAAAACAATGAATAATTGGCCTCAAAAAATTATATAACAAAAAATATTTTGCCAAAATGTTCCTGGGTTTCAAAACTGCCAATCATTTGATGTTCAATTGTTTATCCCGTCGATACAGTAAACCGCAAATTAATAAGGGTCATTGCTCCACACTATTAGTGTATTTAGCCAGTGTCAAGTATAAAAATTCTTCAAGTTTTTGATCATTCAAGTCATGTAGATTTTTAAAATGTTAATAAATTTTATATACTGTCAGTAATGACAATTGTATGACATATTTATTGATTATCAAATTGCGTGCGTTTAGAAATGTATGCTTACAAGCAATCAAGACAATAATAATCAATGCCTTATCAATTTTATATTTAGCCAGATATTTTTTTAAATATCTTATAGGCTAGCGTTTGACCACTATCTCACCTGTTGGTAAGTGATGATTCGGTCGAAGATAGTAAGCACGCTAGGCCTGGGAACTGGCTCTCAAGTATAGCTGCCGGAACACATTAGATACTTGGCGACAGATTTTCTAACTTGAGGGTGGTAGCTGGCCAGGTGGACACTAGATAGTGTCCTACCACCATGCGGGGGTTGTTAGTATCTTTTTCGATAGCAAAATCCATTGGTGGACGGCGGTTTGAACTCGGTACCTCTGACATCAAAGCCAACCGTTTGTAATAAAAAAAAATTGGGTTATAAAAATATAAAGTGCTACTAGTTGTAACAGGAAGGTTATAAAGTATAAAAAGCTAAAAATTAAGGTTAGGTAGACAGTATTCATGAATATCGAGCGCCCTTGTTCTACCAAGATCTAAAACGTACCAGGATAATCAGCGGTTTCATTGAGACTATTAATCTCGGACCCCCCCGGTCCGAGATGAGGCAAATGATAACACTGTTTTGGGAATGTATGATAAATTTTAATACTTGAAACGTCCCTTAACTCCAAAGTGAGTTACACATTACTTAGTTAAAGCCGCAATACTATGTCTAAACATTTGACTATAAATACCATTCGGTTTTCGTTACTTTTTAGGTTAATTTATTTTACATTTTACTACTGAAATTTGGTTATTTCTTACCGTTGTCTTTCTTTCTAATGTCTTTCTTGCATCTTGCTAATATGAAATTAAAGTTTTAAGGGTAATAAAAAGAGTTATAATGAAATTATCTTAGCTGTAGCGTCCGGTGAAGTCCGAGAACGTGGCATGGCTATAAAAATTATCTTCCAGAGCAAGCAGCTCAAAACGTACGACGACATCCATCGTCGCACAAACACCGCTCAAACGAACGACGACATCTAGCGTCGCACAAACACCGCTCAAAACGAACGACGACATCCATCGTCGCACAAACAGATGACGACACCCATCGTCGCACAAACAGCGCCGAAGGCTGTAACCAAAAATCCGATTGTAAATATATTTGTCGCCATGAAGGATGACGCGAAACATTTTAGGTTATCAAAAATTGACTCACCGCAAAATCACGTCGTTATCATATGGCACTACACCATAAGCACGCCGAGTATCATCGCGGTAGCGATTTAAAAGACGGATTTTTCTTGTTGAATCCGATTTATAAAATTTACCAAAAATGAGCCCTTTGTATGCCTAGGGGCAAGAAAAAAATGAATCCCTCCATAGAGTTGACAGATGTCAAAATATATATTTTTTTTGAAAGATTGTCTATTGGATATTGAATGATCCACAGACCAAGTAGTAACTCGATTATTTAAAATCGACTAAAAATGACTAAATACGAAAATGTTCCAAATTATTTAAAACAAAAGGTAATTTTGTCAGTCTTAGAAGCCGAAATGTGCTTCCAAGCGAAAAATATATAACGAGTCGAAATACCTCGTTACAGTACATACCTTCCCAAAAAAAAATAAAAGAATGAAACTTCTTTTATTTTTGAGAAGAACTCCCAAAAAATTCCAAATAAAAACATATGCAAAAAAAATTAATACACAGAAAATATTCCGCCACCAAAATATGCAATTTATTCAAACTAAAAGAAGACACTAATAAAGCATAACGTTAAATCAGTTAAGCTTCTAGCGACTGACTAAGTTGCTCTAGAAAAACAAGTTATAAAAACTTTCTAACTAAGTGAAAAACAATGTTAAGGTTTACCAAAACTAATCCATCAATATGACTCAATCCTAAAATCCATCACAAATTAATTAAACTCAAGAGTGGATAAGCACCATAGCCTCCATTTACTTATCTGTATTACAAACCAAATAAATATTTCTGAAATATTTAACAAATGTGTAGATAAGCACCATCGCCTCTATCTTTTATAATCTCAGAACGATTCTAACTAAATTAAAAGATAATAACAAGCGTTATCCATATTGTAGTACAGTTAAGCATTAGCTGCCGACTTTAGATAATTATTCACTGCAAAAGAGTCAGTGAACTAGTTTTCAATGAAAAAGTTGAACAACAAAAGTTCAAATTATTCTCATAAAAATAGAGAACCAAAAATAATAAGTAGTGACCGGCTCAACTCTACCGACTTTCCGAACACTAACAAATTAATAAAAGGGTTTGTCAAAGAGACCAAAAATTGTATATTGTCACCGGCTCAACACCACCGACATTCCGTGCACAATAACAAGTTAACAAAAGTTTGTTGGGAAAACAAGAAAGTTGTATTGTGACCGGCTCAAACCACCGACTTTCCGTGCACAATATCTAAAAAGTTTTCAACGCTTGAACTAAAAATGTCAAAGCGAGGAAAACATGAAGAGTAAAAAATTACCCAAAAAGGTTAACTGAGACAAAAGCTCAAAAAGAGTCAAATCCGAGAGGCAAATCCGGGTAAAAATTATGTAGAGCTCTAAGTGTCAAATCCAAGTCTTAGGTCTACAACAAACACAAACTAAATAATCTAAATAATATATAACATGCTTCACAAAGACTGAAACACATCCATATTAAAAATGTATTTACACTATGTGCAGGCTATTTGAAAAGTGGAAAGCTTTTCATAGCAATCTAAAACAATATTTATACTAGAAAAGTGGAAAACTTCTCAAAGTATCTAAAAGAAAGTTGAGTACTTGAAAAGTGAAAAGCTTTTCAAAGTAACCAAAATAATAAAATATACAAAAATATACATAAGATCTTTTGATGCCAATAAAATTTCTAAAAGAAAATATAATCGTTAGATGTAGTTTTTTAAAGTTGGGTAAAAGTTCAAAAGTAGGATGAAAGTACCAAAAATAGAATAAAGATATCAAAAATAGACCTAAGTTAGGTTTAGTATATTTAAAGTTGTATTTCAATAAAATGTTGGTTTTCCTTTCAGATCATTATCTTTCATCCTGGGCGTCCTCTTTCATACATCAAATCTCATTCTTCCACAATCAACGCCCTTCCCAAAAAATATCAAAACAAAGTTAAATAAAAGTTAAATCCAAAAATGAAAATTTTAATATTTAATTATATCTTTAACATGATAGCGTCCAGTACTTGTTTTATTAAATTCCTTTAGTACATAAACGTTAGGAGAAATTCTCTCTACAATTTCACATTTAATAAACTTAAGTGCTAATTTAGCCGAAAAATATGCAGGTGCATTTGACTGTACAAAACTTCTACACCAAACTACATCACCGACATCAAAAGAAATGACTTTTCTTCCCCTATTATAATAAAGTGCATTACGCTTATAAGCTTTCAAAAGATAAGCTTGAACTTTAACAAAAACTTCACTAAGTGAATTTAAAGAGTGAGCATAAGTATCTCTAGTACCAAGCTCAAGTTGATCTAAGTTGTCAAAAGAGTTACTAAAACGGTGCAAAGATGCATCAAAAATAAGTTCTCTACCGAACATCAAAAAGTTAGGAGTGTACTCTGTAGCAAGATTTACACTACTATTTAAAGCTAATTGGACATGAGGCAAAAACCTTGACCAAGTTCGATGATCATTTTTAACAAAACAAGAAATACATGTCTCTATTGTCTTATTATATCTTTCGACTGGATTATTCTGTGGAGTGTATAGTGCATTATAAAATATTTTAGTTATGTTGAAATTTTTTAAGAAATCTACAAAATATTTAGATATAAATTGGGGTCCGTTGTCGGCCACTAAGATTTTAGTTACACCAAATTTAAGAAATATTTCTTTTTTAAAGATTTTACAAATTACTTTAGAAGTAGCATTTATCATAGGAAATATCCAACAATATTTAGTAAAAACATCTACAATTGAAAGAATGAATCTATGTCCAGAATAAGATTTAGGTAAAATCCCAATAATATCAACGGATAACATTACCATAGGTTGATCAACTTTCTTAGGGTTAACCATCTTACCAGCAGGAGCAGAAGTTGAATTTTTATAAGCTTTACAAATGTCGCAAGAAGAAATATATTTTTGAACGTCTCCGAACATTCCTTTCCAATAATAGTGTTTTATTTTATTAAGAGTTTTATGTATTCCAAAGTGTCCAGAATTAATATAATCATGGTTAGAACGAATAGTATCTAAAACATGTTCTTTAGGTATTACAATTTTCCAATTTAAACGACTATTAGGGTCAAATTTGTTTTTACAGTAACGATACAAAGTATTATCTTCTACTCGAAGGTTTTTCATTCTAGAAGGGTATTTTTGACAATTTATAAAGACTTTTCTATACCAAGGGTCTTCTATATCTTCATCTGGTGAGACAATATTTATAGCGGAAACTAATATTGAAGTTATATTGATTCTAGATAAAGCGTCAGGAACTTGATGTAAAGATCCTTTACGTCAAGTTCCTGACTGGGCGATTTTAATACCTGTCTTTTAAAAAACGATCATCGTTCATCTAACCTTACTTCTATAGTCGAATCTACGAATCTTCAACTTCTTTCTCTTAGCGCTACGCATCATTTTCCTAACTGTGCTCCTTCCCTTCTTGACTTGATTATTGTTTTCTCTCTAAGCCATGTTAATAAGCACGGTCAGGTTTCTGCTGATGCGTTCTCCTATCATGACTTGCTATATCTGTCCTATAAAATCCGCCCTCCTAAACCTAAACCTACCATAATTCTGCAGCGTAGCTTTGGTAGCATGAATCAAGATCTCTTCATCAAGGATGCAGAGAAAATTGATTGGACTCCTGTTATCGAAGCTGAGTCCGTAGATGATCAGGTGTCCATTTTCAACAGTCTTATAACTCAACTGTATGATATACACGCTCCCTTGAAACAGATTAAAATCAAACACTTGCCCGCACCTTGGCTCTCTGATGAGATTAAATCGCTGATGCACAAAAAATCTGTCACTAAAACTCGGTATAAGAGCTTTCCAAATAAGAGTAATAAAGATAAATATGCGAGTGCCCGTAATCGCTGCAATAGGGTGTGTAGGGATGCTCAACGTCGCCATATCCACAAATCTGTCGAAAACGATGACCCAGCTAAGGTTTGGAAATTTCTTAGGTCTCTTGGAGTCGGTAAATCCCGTCAAAATAACTCTATCCCAAATTCTTTAGATATCAATACGTTAAATAAGCATTTTGTTTCAACTCCTTCTATTAAAGATTCCGATAAAGCCACCACATTAACTTATTTGTCTACCCTTAGAACTCCTGACCATTCTCAATTTTTCTTTAGTCCATTTTCTATTGGAGATGTGAAGAAGAGTATGCTATCTATAACTTCAAATGCAGTTGGAGTCGATTGTATTAGCCGGAACATGCTTATCCCTATCCTTGACATCGTACTCCCTGTCCTACACCACATCCTTAATTTCTCAACTTCCAGTAGCACCTTTCCGTTACAATGGAAAGACGCTCAAATCATTCCCTTGCCCAAAAAACCTAATCCCAAGTCTTTCAACGAGTACCGCCCTATATCCATTCTACCTTTCCTCTCCAAAGTACTTGAGCGCCTTGTCCATAATCAGCTACACTCCTTCCTTATCTTCAATCACCTCCTTAATCCCTTCCAGTCTGGGTTTCGCCCTGGACATAGCACAGTTACTGCCCTCGTTAAAATAACCGATGATATCCGTTTAGGAATGGACAAAGGGAAAGTAACTGTGTTAACCCTTCTGGACTTCAGCAACGCTTTCAATACCATTGATTTTGACATTCTCCTTGCATTTCTTCACTCTATCAACATATCTCCCATGGCAATTGACTGGTTTTACAGTTATCTGTTTGGCCGTCGTCAGCGTGTCCGCATCGAAGAGTCTTACTCTACTTGGTGTGGAACCGCTGCCGGCGTGCCACAGGGCGGCGTCTTATCACCTCTTCTTTTTTCCCTCTTTATTAATTCTATTTCTCTTAAACTCACTTCTCCCTACCACCTCTATGCAGACGATCTGCAAATCTACTCTCAAGCTTCACTCGATCAACTGCCTCATGCTATTAGCAATATTAACAAAGATCTAGTGAATATATCGGAGTGGAGTAAGGCGCACGGATTAATAGTGAACCCAAGTAAGACGCAAGTGTTAATTGTTGGAAGCTCAAGGACTATCGCTAAAATTAACTGGAGTACGACACCACAAGTAGTCTTTGAAGGGTTAACGATTCCGTACAGCGAAACTGTAAAAAATCTAGGCATTATATTTGATCGCTACCTGTCATGGGGACCACAACTTGCGGCCATTAGCCGCAAGATGTTTGCTTCTGCAGGGGCTTTGAGGAGGTTAAGACATTTTTTACCAACGGCTACTAAAGTTGCGCTAGCACAGTCTCTTCTTCTCCCTATTCTCGATTACGCCGATGCATGTTATCTAGACCTCACAGAGGAGCAGCTAAATAAGCTTGAGCGGCTCCAAAATTTTGCAATTAGGTTCATATTTGGCCTTCGCAAATATGACCATGTTTCAGAATTCCGTCGTAAGCTCAAGTGGCTGCCTATTCGTCTTCGCCGGAATACACACATTCTGTCACTCCTTTATAATATTTTATTTAATCCCACTTCTCCTAGCTATCTAAAAGCACTCTTCGAATTTCTTCACACCACTAACTCCCTTTCGCTAAGGTCATCAGAGAATCTAATGCTTTCTATTCCTACTCATTGCAGCACTTTCTATGATAAGTCGTTTGCTGTTCAAGCTGTCAGACTCTGGAATGCGCTTCCTTTAGAGATAAAACAATCACAAACTATATATACATTCAAGGAACGCGTTAAGTCGTATTATCTTGGTTAGTTATATTACATACGTTTGTTATATACACTCCTAATAATATGTTATATATATGTATATCCATATATATATTATATATATATATGTATTATTTAATTTATTATGTATATGTATCAAAGTAATTATTATTATTTTCTTTGTATTAATTTAGTATCCTTTAATAGCTTATGTCTTATTTACTTATACACTGTACACCGCCGTATCTATTTACATATTTCTCCATCTAAAGGTTGTCTGGAAGAGATCGCTTTCAGCGATAAGACCGCCTGTTGTTACACTATTATAATTAGTTGTTAAGTAATACTCTGTTTCTTTTAATAAGGTGTTCAATAAAGTGTTTCTATCTATCTATCTATCCTTTTTTATGAACAATATCAAAAGTAAATTGAGAAATACGTGCAGCCGATCGAGCTAAGCGTCCACTAGGGTTATTAAGTTTTAAAAGCCACTTAAGACTAGCATGATCTGTCACAACTGTGAATTTCATTCCTTCGACATAAGGTCTAAAGTGTTCAATTGAATCTAAAACTGCCAAAAGTTCACGTGTCAAATTCACGTTCAGTGGTACTATAATTTCTTTCACATTTATTTAAAGATCTTGAATAATAAGCAATTGGATGTTGTTCATTATTTTCGTCTTCTTGGCTCAGAACACTACCAATTCCTACAGAACTAGCATCGCAATGTAAAAAGAAAGGTTTTTCAAAATCAGGACACTGTAAAACAGGTGTAGTTATTAAGGCATTTTTTAAATTAATGAAGGCATCTTCAGCTTCTTCATTCCAAACAAAAGTATGTTTTATCTTTTTACTTCCAGAAGTTAATTTAGTTAATGGGGAGGCAATATCAGCAAATTTACAAATGAAACGTCGATAATATGAACATAATCCTAAAAAGCTTCTAAGTTGTTTTACGGACTCTGGTCGTGGAAAGCTTTCTATAATTTCTAATTTAGACGGATCAGTATGTAGGCCTTGACTGTCTACAATATAACGGAGTCTTTCTTTGCAAAATTCACATTTTTTAAGATTTACTGTTAAGCCTGAGTTTTTAAGTATTTCATGGACTTTTTTAAGGTACTCTATATGATTTTGAAAATTATCATTTACTAAAATTAAATCATCTAAATATTTGAATAGGACATTGTCAAATTCAGGTCCAAAGAGTTTATCAACCAAGCGTTGTAACTTTGCCGGTGCGTTGGTAATTCCAAAAGGCATCCGAACAAAATGGTACAAGTTTTTTCCAGGAACTACAAAAGCAGTCTTTTCACGAGAGGACTCTTCAAGTTTAATTTGCAGAAATGCTTTAGAAAGATCTATGGTAGATATGAATTTAGCCCCACGAAGGCTGTCTAATATCCTAGAAGGGTACGGCAAAGGATAAGAATCTTTAACGGTTATTGAATTTAATCGTCTCGAATCTAAACATAATCTGGTTCCACCATCTTTTTTATCGACGGCTAATACAGGGGAACACCAAGGAGATTTTGAAGGTTCTATAATTCTTTCCTTTAATAAAACTTCCACTTCATCATAAAGTTCTTTTTGTTTAGCAGGACTCAACGGCCAATATCTACTTTTAAAAGGTTCGCCAGTAACGTTAATTTTATGTTCCACAAGGGTGGGAAGGCCTAAACCTTTTTTTCATAAGAAATATCTTCAAACAAAGCAATGGTTTCATTTAATTGTTGTTTCTCTGAAGGAGTTAAATGAACTGTAGAAGTAACAGTGTTCACTTGAATTTTATTATTGTGAACATATTCAATATTTTTCCACAAGTCTTTAGCTAAGTTAAATTTCAACCAAAAATCAAATCCCAATATAATAGGTGGATCAAAAGAGGGTATTATTAAAAATTCTACAAGTTTACAAACATTGTCAACGGTAACCGGTAATCGCATAGAACCGATAACCTTTCTTGATGAACCGTCAGCAGTACAAGCGGAGGCATCAATAGGTTTAATTTGAAATCCTAGTTTAGAAAAATGCAAGTGTTGGTTATTACCTAAAACACAGCTATTTGAACCACTATCTAGCAATCCAGAAAAAGTTTCATTATAAATGGTAAATTTTAAAAATGGTCTAGTATCATTTTGTTTAGTAAAAAGTATAGGTGCTGCTTTATGAGGAGAAAAAAATGTTTTTAAATAGTCAAGCCATTCTGAAAATTCTCTCTTACACGTATCATCATCAGGTTTATAATTGGATATCGGAGCACCAGAAGTTTCTTCAAAAACTTGGGTCCGATGCCTTACAAGTTTTTTGAATTATTATTATTTTTAATATTGTCAGAATGACAAGTATCACAGTTCTTTGTCAAAACGCCTCGTTTATGACATTTAAAGCACACAGTCCAAGAATATCTGTACACTCTTTATAAGTGTGGTCAGTCGACTTACACTTCAAACAAGAAAGTTTGGTTTCAACCGCATGAAAGTTTTGTTTAATTTCCTTTACAGGTTTTCGGTTAACTAAAATCTCTAATTCCTTACTAATTCGGATAAACTGTTTAATAGTGTCTATTGATTTTCCAAATAAAAACGGTGTGTAAATAGGTAACATGTTGTGTTTAATTATAGTTATCAAAACATTCTCAAAAGTTGGATTAGCTAATCTGCTAGACATATCTAAAATCTCAGTAATGAAATCAGGAAGTGACTCATTACTCCGTTGTTTGCGAGTTCTCATTTCATACTCCAAAAGATAGTCAAAGTCAGGTTTGTCGAATCTGTTCAACAATTCAGTTTTAAGTGTTGTCCACGAAGAAACCCTAATTCGAATACTACGGAACCATTTCGTTGCTGTTCCAGTGAGCAGATCAGAAAAAGAACCGACTAAGAAGTTTTCATCAAAGTTTTTATACAAAAAATACTCCTCAACCGAAGTGATAAAATCTCTAACACAAGTTTTCCCATCAAAAGATATCTTACTACGCTTCAAATCAGGAAGTTTATTTGTTGAAGGCAAATGCTTTTTCAATTGTTCATTGCGTTGAACATTCATCGAGTTAAACGAAGGTAAAGGTGTAAAATTATGCAAGCTACTATGACCAAGGTTAGGTAAGAAAGGGTCAACAACCTCTGTTGCATTCTGCATAACTAAATTATCCAATGCCGGATTAGAAATAACATCCCTAGAAGTACCAGGTAAGTTCTCTTCCAACAAGGGTGGAAATTGAACCTGTTTGTCAGTCATGATGAATAATCAAAAATATTAAAGAAACAAAGACAAGCAACCAACTAAAAATTCAAAGAATAGTTAAAACTCATCAAAGTTTATAAGGTTTTTAGTTAAAACCGGTTTAAGTTATTATGTTTTAAAGTTTATGTTAATATTTAATAATGTTCAAAAGTATTTAAAGAAATTTGAATTTACAAAGAAACATTCAAATTGTGAAGTATGTAAGATGCAAAAAAGATTCACAATTTATCTCAATTTTCAAGATTGTTAACAACGGCTAAGGTTATATCTATATGTGAAAAGTAAAATCAATAAACTAGTTAATAATTATGTTAAAAGCTAGTATTTTCTAATATGAATGTAGCTTAATGCTTCTCAACAGTAAACAAACGTTATAACTTTATATAAGACATAATTATATCAATTCAAACAAAAACTTAGCACTTTCAATGTGGTCAGTTCCTTACAAAATGTAAACAACGCATATCTCAAATGTTATTATATAGTAAGTACACACTTAGATTAGTCTATCCAGTATAAAAGACATATAAAGAACATTGTATGTTAATTAGTTTTGTTAAAATACAAAAAAAGTTGTTAACAAAGTTAACAATTGTGTTTTCAAAGTACACAAAACAAAGTAAAAATGCTAAAAATAACACAAAAATTGCACTAAATTGTGACAAGAAAAACAAAAATAAGATGCAAGAAAGATTGTATATGTGAAGGTTAATCCGGTCCCTGTTCTCGCGCTAATTGTAATAAAATAAATTTTGTGGTGAGAAAGTGAGTTTCATTGAGACTTTTAATCTCGGACCGGGGGACAGGCAAATGATAACACTGTTTTGGGAATGTATGATAAATTTTAATACTTGAAACGTCCCTTACCTCCAAAGTGAGTTACACATTACTTAGTTAAAACCGCAATACTATGTCTAAACATTTGACTATAAATACCATTCGGTTTTCGTTACTTTTTAGGTTAATTTATTTTGTAAATTGTTAAACACATTCAAATTTTGGAATGTGTTTAACAATCGTACGTAACATCGTACCGACGGGACTTGAACCCGCAACCTCCGGAATGACATGTTCCGGTGCTTTGTTCGCCGGGGCAGCTAGTATCTATATAAAAAAAGTCGACCGCAAAGATCTCTATTATTGCTAACTCTAACTAGTCTCCAATAAACACTTTAAACTGTGTATTGACCGACTTCAAGGAGGACGTTTCTCAATTCGACCGTATATATTTATATATTTAACCGACTTCACAAAAAAGGACGTTCTCAATTCGAAGGTAATTTTTTTAATGTTTGTTTTTCAGAATTCCGTCAAATCTTAACCGATTTGAAGAAATCATTTTTCGTTTGAGATATTATGCTTCCCATTTGGTCCCATTCAAATTTTTACGAGATCTAATAATCGTCTCCAGAGATATGGAGATAAACAATATAAACAAATCTGTATACTTAATGACGTTGTAGAAATCTCTAGTGTGTCGACCAGGGTAGCGTACCTCATAATTAAGTTAACCGAGAGGTACAGCCTCAAGGTTATCCAGGTCTACGCACGCACCGACCTCGGCACACTTAGATGATGAGGTGGAGAGCATTTATGAAGATATCTCCAGAGCTTTACACACCACTTCCAGGGCTCACTACAACGTTGTCATGGGAGACTTTAACGCCACAGTGGGAGTACAGACTTGCAGTGAATCGACAATAGGACCACACGGATTTGGGAGTAGGAATCACAGCGGGCAAATGCTCGTCAATTTCCTCGAGAAAGAGGGGCTTTTCTTGATGAACTCGTTCTTCAAGAAACAGCCCCAAAGGAAGTGGACGTGGCAAAGCACCGACACTGTGACTAAAAACGAGATTGACTTCATCATTACGGACAAACGGCGCATATTCAGAGACGTCTCAGTGATCACTAGGTTAAATACTGGAAGTGATCACCGACTTGTACGAGGCTCTCAGATATCGACTTTAAAGCCGAGAGATTCCGATTGATGAAGTCTACGCTCCGTCCGAACCTACTCCGAACTGTTGATGGGTCCGAAACATTCCAATTAAAATTGGAAAATCGATTCGCTGCCTTGGAAACCACAGATGACGTAGACCAGAAACTCGAAGAAGTGGTGGAAATCCTCAGGGATGAAGGAACGAAGTTTTGAGCGAGCAAGCGTACGGGCAAAAAGTCCAAAACTTCGGCAGAAACACTTCGGCTAATGGAAGAGAGATGAACAGACCCTTTGTCAGCTTTGTTAACTAACCTGGTGCGCAACAAATCCATTAAGAAGCTGATACGACGCGACCTCCGATCCTCTAACACGCTCTTGATTAAAGAATCAATTGAGCAGAATCGGGGGTCGAAAGTGTTCGTCCAGCCTCTGGGTAGAAGCCACCTCACAAAGCTGACAACGACAATGGGGAACGTCGTCGCATCCAAGTCGGAGATACTGTCGGAAGTTGAAGACTTCTACGGCAAGCTCTACGCATCGCATGCTTCAAGGTCCGTACCCGATACTGAGGATCCTAGAGCCACCTTAACCCGCCACTTCACTGAAGATCTGCCCGAAATTAGCCGAGACGAGATCGTGATGGCCCTTAAACAGCTCAAAAATGGAAAAGCCCCAGGAAAAAACGGAATCACAACAGAGCTTCTTAAAGCCGTAGGAGCTCCAGCAGTCCAACAGCTTCAACAGCTCTTTAATTCCGTTCTTTTCACTGGGAGAACTCCTCAGGCATGGAACAGAAGCATGGTGGTTTTGTTTTTCAAAAAGGAGACAAAAACCTCTTGAAAAACTACCGCCCGATTTCGCTTCTGAGCCATGTCTATAAGCTGTTTTCAAGGGTCATCACGAACCGTCTAGCGCGGAGACTCGATGAGTTCCAACCTCCGGAACAGGCCGGGTTTCGATGCGGTTACGGCACCTTAGACCATATCCAAACAGTGCGGCAGATTGTACAGAAGACCGAAGAGTACAATCGGCCCCTGTGCTTAGCATTCGTTAACAATGAGAAGGCCTTCGACTCAATCGAAACCTGGTCCGTTCTGGAGTCTTTGCAGCGTTGCCAAGTCGACTGGCGATATATCGAAGTGATGAGATGTCTGTATAATGCCGCGACGATGACTGTACAAGTACAGAACCAGCGAACTAAACATGTCCACCTGCGTCGAGGAGTAAGACAGGGGGATGTCATATCCCCGAAACTGTTCACTAACACCTTGGAGGATATGTTTAAGACGCTGGACTGGAAAGATTCTCTCACTTACGATTCGCAGATGACATCGTCATTATGGCAGAGACGCTGCAGGACCTACAAAGGATGTTGAATGGCCTAGCTGATTCTTCTCGTTGCATTGGTCTCCGTATGAATTTGGATAAAACCAAAGTCATGTACAACGAGCACGTTGTTCCGGAACCGATTGCCGTAGATGGAATCCCACTCGAAGTTGTAACGCAGTATGTTTACCTAGGGCAAACGCTCCAACTAGGCAAACACAACTTCGAGAAGGAAATCCAAAAGGAGAATTCAGCTGGGCTGGGTAGCATTCGAAAAACTCCGTCGAGTCGTCTCGTCGCCTATACCGCAGTGTCTAAAGACAAAAAAAGTCTTTAACCAGTGCGTCCTACCTGTAATGACATACGGAGCCAAAACGTGGACACTCACAGTTCGACTGGTCCACCAATTTAAAGTCGCTCAGCGAGCTATGGAGAGAGCTATGCTCGGTATTTCCCTGCGGGATCGAATCCGGAACGAAGTAATTCGCCAGAAAACTAAAGTTATCGACATAGCTTAACGGATTAGTAAGCTGAAGTGGCAGTGGGCTGGTCATATCTGCCGCAGGACTGATAACTGTTGGGGTAGACTTGTCCTTGAGTGGAGACCGCGAATAGGCGAACGTAGCGTAGGACGTCCTGTGACCAGGTGGAGCGACGTCATACGCAAAGCGGTGGGCAGTGACTGGAAAAGAAGAGCCGAAGATCGGGCTCAGTGGCGCATCTTGGGAAAGGCCTACGTCCAGCAGTGGACGGACACCGGCTGATAATGATGATGATGATGACTGGCTACTTTGACTATCACGGCATATGAAGTCAGTTTTTTTCGCTTTGTACGATCATAAATTATTAATTACACAAAAAACATACCTAGAATAAACAGCGTCGACGTGTGAGCTAGCCGCCTTGGGATTAGCGACCAAGTCTAGTACGTGGTTCAGAAACGTCGTCATATTCCGCTCCAGCCATACACCTCCCATGTTTTGTACGAATACTACGTAGGCCTGAGAATAAAAAATGCATTAAAAAATTTCTCCGTCCGGCGGGACTCGAACCCGCTCCTCTAGGGTAACACGCCCCTGGGCTGTAACAAACTTAGCTACGGACGACTCCCACCGAAGTGACGGAACTTCTGAATTATATTTTAACCAATTATGCATTAACTAAAAAAAATATAATTCATAAAATAAATCTAAATAAATATATTTTAAAGTTATTTATTTGATAAAGATAATAAAACATAGACTATTTTTTTTTAGTGGTGCCATTTAAAGTGATTGGAGATTGAAGAACTGGCAATTCTGGCCCTTAGGATCAGTTCACACCGCGACGCGACGATGCATTTGGTTGGAGTCGCGCGGCGCAGCAAAACGCGCGACGCCACTAAATTATCTCAATGCAATTTGTATCTTATTCTGTAGTTAATAAAGTTCAATTGTTTATCACGCGGTTCAATTGTTTCTTCCCGCTGCGCCGCGCGGCGCAGCCTGAAGCCGCCGAATTAACTCAATGAAATGTGTATCTTTTTGTATAGTAAATAAAGTTCTTTTTTGTAATACTCTCTTAATAAGTGCGCGCCGCATCGCGACGCGGTGTGAGCCGACCCTTAGTGTATTAAATAGTAGCGTTTGACCACTATCGCACCTTTTGGTTGGTGACCATGTGGTCTAAGATATCAGCACGCTTCGCCTAGAATGGGAATTGGTTTTCAAGGACAGCTGCCAGAACACATTACATGTTTGGCAACAGATTTTCCAAATTGAAGGTAGTACCTAGTTTAGCAGACAATAGACAGTGTCCTACCACCATGAAAAAGATAAAGGCTGATATAATTGTATAATATGTTTAATACCTCTATTATATCACTTTTAATCCTAGTTATAAAATCTTCTCTCCTCTTGAATTACTATCTATTGATGAAAATTACATTAAAACCCGTTGCGTAGTTTAAAAGATCTAAGCGTTAGAGGTGAGGCGTATTTACCAGAACAGATCCGAAGAATAGGTATTTTACGAGACTAGGTACTATATAGCCTAAGCACCTATTCCTACTTTTGACAAATAACTATTCCACGTAGTATTCGACCTCAGACTACTTAGACGCGATGTTTCATTCAAATCTATGCCGAATTTTCACTGACATAGTACCGACGTACGCCGTGGACGCGGTGCAATAACAGTGCGAATGAGAGCAGTAGCATGTGTATGTTAGAGCGAAATGATGCAATACTGTTGAGTGTCGACTACCATAATCTATACGCGATCAATACTAAGTGGAACAGGTATTTGAATCACGTATTTCTAAGGACTAGGAATAGGTGCACTTAGTCCCAAATTTACTTAGTATAACCCATTTTTACTAAGCGTACTAACGCGGGAATAAGGGAGCACACATACCATCTAAGTGTTCCCAGCCAACCTCACCTGCCCGTGGTGCATCCTGCTGACCGACGAACGGGGCTCTGGCGACCGACAAATGGCGGTATAACCATTTCAAATTATGGCTTAGCTTTATAGCTACGCCATACACCGGCCTGTAGTATTTATATACTACAGGTCGGTGACGGGCAGCAGCGTCACCGGTGCGAGGAGCTACGCCCTGCGATCGCCAACCCGCCTGCCCAGCGTGGCGATTAGGGCATATCCCTCCCAAGAGATGCAATAAAGATGGAAGGTCCCAATATACCGAGGCCCCCAGTTCCCGGCCGGCCTGCTATTCCTGACAACGGCGGCGGTCACGGTAACGGCAGGGCAGGGGGTGCTAAGAATCCCCGGGCTACGGTAGGCCGCCAAAACAAACTGACCCTCGCAACCTATAATGGACGCACGAGTCGGCTAGATGAACATCTGGTGCAGCTGGAGGAGGAGCTGGGACACATAAGATGGCACATTCTGGGGTTATGTGAAGTCCGAAGACAGGGAGAGGACACCATAACTCTAGAATCGGGCTATCTTATGTATTACAGAGAAGGAGACCAGCCATCCCAAGGCGGCGTCGGGTTTTTGGTCAACAAGGTTCTTAGTGACAACCTTGTAGAAATCTCCAGTGTGTCAACCAGGGTAGCGTACCTCATATTTAAGTTAACCTCAAGGTTATCCAGGTTTACGCACCGACCTCGACACACTTGGATGACGAGGTGGAGCGACGACATTGAAAGAGCCGCAGATCGGGCTCAGTGGCGTGACTTGGGAGAGGCCTATGTCCAGCAGTGGACTGATACCGGCTGATTATGATGATGACTGACGCGGGAAGCGACTTTGTTTTATACTATGTAAAGATATAATAATTAATTTAAACTTACATTAGTGACACAGACTCGCACGTCTCTATTCACTCCCGATCCAGACTTGATGATTTCTCCTTTAAGGAACGAAGTACCTCCTCTTAAGAATGCACCCATGAGAAGGTTAAGAGCTTCGTCTAGAGATACCACATTCTTTGGTGGGTCCTTCTTGTTTTGTTGCACTGAAATAAGATGAAAATTGTGTCTAAAAATCTGTGTAAGATATTAAATACAGTTTATGGGTATGCCAAAACATACAAATACAAATTTCTTTATGGTGACACCTCTTATCCTAAAACTACATACGTACAATAAATAGGTAATTAAAATTAGGGCATGGACAATTTAGACATGTATGAAAGACGCGACTGAAATTCGGTCGCGGTATTGTGTGCCACAGTATAGCATATTGATATGTTAATAGGGCTTTTTGAGCGTTTTGGGCGTTTTGAGGGCCCGGTGGCGTTATCGGGAGAACGGTCGGCTTTGATGCCGTGGTACCGAGTGCAAACCCCGCCGTGCACCAATGGATTTTTCTATCGAAAAATGTATGTGCGCTTCTCACAGTGGCGCTCCGGTGAAGGAAAACATCGTTAAGAAACCAACAACCCCCGCATGGTGGTAGGACACTATCTAGTGTCCGCCTGGCCAACTACCACCCTCAAGTTCGAAAAATCTGTCGCCAAAACATCTAATGTGTTCCAGCAGCTATCCTTGAGAGCCAGTTCCCATTCTAGGCCTAGCGTGCGTACCATCTTCCGCATCATCACTTACCAACAGCTGAGATAGTGGTCAAACGCTAGCCTATAAGATATTAAAAAAAATAGTGTTGTAAGTACAGGCCTAGGCGTGAACAAATAAGGTTGAGTTCCCGAAATTATGCGATTTTGTCAGCTAGATGATAGTAACACTAATTCAATATTTTTTTACACTGAAAAGAATGCTCTTACTTGATTGCGCTCCCACTTTCATCTTATTATTCAAGTTGGTGACTTCGCCAGCTTGAGTAGTGGCGATCAGTGTTCCCAGAAGATCCGATATGGCACATCTGTAAGCAAACAATAAAAATTTGAACATTTTACAGTATACTAGCAGCGTTTCGCGGCTTCGCCCGCGTTAATAAGTATCCTATAACCTAATCTACTATACTGGCCATCTATCTGCAAAATTTCAGCCAAATCGGTCAAGCCATTGGACTGTGAAAAGATCCCAAAGAAACAAATGTACAAACTGACTTTCACTTTTATAATATTGGTGTCGATTTGGTTTGAAGATTTATATTGTCTATACTCTATCTATAGTTTTTAACCGACTTCACAAAAAAGGAGGAAGTTCTCAATACGTCGGAATATTTTTTTTATTTTTTTAAATGTATTTTCACAGATTACTCGAAGATACCTGAACCGATTTGGAAAATTATTTTTTTTGTTTCAAAGGGTACCCTTCCCAGGTGGTCCCATTTAAATTTTAACGAAATCGGCCGAGGCGTTTTTAATATATCAACATTTGTATTACGACGGATTTACTTATCTCGACGACTTACTCGTACTACTAACTACTGGCACAGATTATGTAATAGTTACTGCGTCTACTGGCTACTTTGACTAGCGCGACGTTTGAAGTCGGTTCTTTTAGTTTTTTAAACGATCTTAAATTATTGATTTTAAATAACAACAGAAAGCAGATCTTAGTCAGTTTGGCGGTCATCTGTGGGACATTTGTCGTTAGGGTAAGTTTAATTAAAAATTTTAAGATAACTTCCAATCGTATTAACAGCCCGGAACTTACTAGTAAAATAAAACTGAATGTCTCTGTTAAGTGTTTACGGTATAACCCACCTATCCATATTCCTTCAGTAAACACATATTACCGGCAAAATAGTTTCATATGGCGAGGAAGCAGTAACTTCAATGAGTTAAGTCAACTTTATGATTTCGATTTATTTTGTACCAGTGACGCGACTGTAAGACGGCGGTTGTGTGCTGAATTTTTTTCATGATCAACTAGTATTTTTTTGTGAATAGTGTATTTGCTGATTTTTTCTTTTCAAGATCTATAAGTATTTTTATTGTTTCTATATTTATATTGCTATGTATTACTTAATGTTTATGCTCACATTTTTTTCATAGCATAATCTGTTTTCGTATACGTGTGAGCCTTTAATTGGTTTTATGGTTTATATACTGTCAATCATTTAGTTTTAATTGAAACTGTTGGCTTACCATAAATAAATAAACAAATAAATAAAAATTTAGTGTATTAGCCACTAGTTATAAAGTAAGTCAGATATATATAAGTTAGTGTTACCTAAGAGAATAGTCGCTAGGCTGAGCGGCACGTAAACAAGCGGCCGCTATGGCGTCCAAGTCAGCCGGGGTCAGTTTGATGAGCGGCAGGATGTGACGTAGTGTATTTGCTGCGGCGGCTCGGACAGGGGAAGCCCGGTCGGACATTAGCGCAGTCCGAGCGGCGCGGGAGACTTCGCGGACCGCCGCCGGGGCTGCTGTGCCCATGCCTACGCATATCTGGAAAAATATGAGAATGGGTAATGTAACATTTTCAAATTTGTTTCGAGGGATTTGCTTGCTCGCTTTGCACAGATGAACCGTTAGATAAAGCGACTTATAAACATTTACCTAAGCGTCATCATCATCATCAGCCGGTGTCAGTCCACTGCTGGACGTAGGCCTCTCCCAAGATGCGTCACTGAGCCCGATCTTCGGCTCTTCTTTTCCAGTCACTGCCCACCGCTTTACATCAGCGTAATTCAATTATATTATGATCGCGACCGAAATTCAGCTGGGATTTGGACCGGTTTGTCATAACCACAAAATCCATTAGTTTTGGGTTATTCTTTTTATATCATATAGGCTAGCGTTTGACCACTATCTCACCTGTTAGTAAGTGATGATGCGGTCGAGGATGGTAGCACGCTAGGCCTAGAATAGGAACTAGCTCTCAAGGATAGCTCCCGGAACACATTAGATGTTTAGCGACAGATTTTCTAACTTGAGGGTGGGGAGATTTTCTAATCATGCGGGGATTGAGGGTTTCTTAACGTTGTTCTTCTGTTTTCATAGCTATAGAAGAGAGATAGAGTTGTAGATCATGCTTGAAATATGTAGCCTGATATGTTTTATTTTATACCTATATATACCTATATATAGGCTCGCATTTGACCACTATCTCGCCCGTGATAAGCAACGATGTGGTCGAGGATGGTGAACTTCTCCGAATCTAAATAATAGTTGCGCTATTTATCATAATCAGCCGGTATCAGTCCACTGCTGGACATAATAGGCCTCTCCCAAGTCACGCCACTGAGCCCGATCTTCGGCTCTTTGTTTTAAGTCACTGCTCACAGCTTTGCCAATGTCGTCGCTCCACCTGGTCACAGGGCGTCCTAAGCTACGTTTGCCGATTCGCGGTCTCCACTCTAGAACCAGTCTACCCCAACGGTTATCAGTTCTACGGCAGATATAGCTCACTGCCACTTTAGTTTGCTAATCCATTGAGCTATGTCGATCACTGTTCTCTGGCGAATTACTTCGTTCCGGATTCGATCCCTCAGAGAAACACCGAGCATAGCTTTTTCCATAGCTCGCTGAGCAACTTTAAATTGGTGGACGAGTCGAACCGTGAGTGTCCACGTCTCGGCTCCGTATGTCATGAGGGGTAGTACGCACTGATTAAAGACTTTTGTCTTTAGACACTGTGGTATAGGCGACGAGAAGACTCGACGGAGTTGGGAGACAGATGCGACGAGAAGAATCAGCTAGGCCATTCAGCATTTTTGTAGTCCTGCGCTATTTATAGTCAACTGCAATTTGAGCTAGATTAATCACTACCTTTAGTGATAAATATATTTTAATTTATTTTCATACCTATTCCAATCTTAGAAGGTAATGAATGATCATCATTGTATTTTCATACCTGATTTATTAAGTAAATAAAAAATACCTTTTCCAATGTGTTCATAATCTCAAGTCTAGTTTGAGACTCGGCACTTTTCAACGACCGGACCAGTGTGGTAACAGTCTCTTCGTACGACCTGCCCATCATCCGGCCAAGTTTCTCGTACATACCGCCTAGACAACATATTGCCGCCCTGCATGGACAAAAGATATTTTCTTTAGTGTATGTGCAATAAGAGAACCGTCGTATAAATTAAGGGCGCGCGTGTTGATGGTTCTAATTTACTGTTTTTCCTCCTCCATCCACACCCATTGCACTATTGACGTGAACGCACTCCATATACAAGCATATTTTAGTATAGTTGGAGGGGTTAACAAGTCTACTAGTAATGTGTAACCCACATAGTACGCTAGTACGCTTTAAGAAAAAATGCACCCGATGAGTTATGCTGATTGGATGCTGTAGTGTCTGGGCGTGATTATACAAGCCCAACAACAATATCACCTTGCCATGGCCAATAGCATGATTTTATAAAATATTTTTATGTAACAGATTAAATGTGTACATACACAAAGTGTTCAAATTAAGCTACAAATAATAATATTAGCATTGAAAAAATATGAGGTGTCTAAAACGCCGCAAAATTTTCGCGCGCCTTTGTGACGTCATAGCTCACCACACTGTCCCCACAGATTAAATCTTTGTAATAGAAATACTACGTATTCGTACAACAGTGCATACTACTTCTACGACAAAGATTTAGTCTGTGGTGCCAGCAGTGTATGTTGTGACGTCACTTTGCGAATTAAAATTTCCCACGCTTGTTTTGCATTTTTCATACTTATAATATTTTAACCAATTTAAGAGTATTTTATTTATAAAAAAATGTTTAACTTACAATACCAGAACAATAATTATTCTAAAAGAAAATATTTCAAGTAAATTTATATCACATGCCCAATTATCCTGTATGTATATGTAAGTTTATATTGTGGCATATGTATGCTTATTATATTATAATATGTAACCGTCTATGTAGTCTATAAGCAATATTGATTAAGAGTTTTTAGATTTCCTTATATAAATAACACCACCGTCCAATGTTCATTTTATAATGTTATGTCCATCCAAAGGTTGTCTGGAAGAAATCGCTTTTGGCGATAAGACCGCCCATTGTACCTTATTTTAGTTAGTTAAGTCCTATCTTAAGATCTTTTTGTAATTGGTGTCAATAAAGAGTATTTGTATTGTATTGTATTGTATCCTTGACTGTTGTTCAAACTCATACTTACAATCTTGTAGGTAAGTAAGATGGAGAGTCATCCTTTACTTTGATGATATCATTGCACTTGTTGACCGTGTCAAACAGCAGGAACGTGTCTCCTACTGAGAACAATGTAGCCAAGCATCGAGCTAGCAACCGTCGGGCCGGAGCCCCTAAGTTCTCACGAAGTAGATTAACTAGTTGCGCTACTAGCTTCTGTTGACAGCTTTTTATGTCTGCCTGAAAACATTAAACTTTACTACACAAGAAAAACTTATAATTATCGTCGTAAAACGCCTGGTTCTTTAGAAGATATTGACGAAGCCAAAGTCAATGTCGAGAGGCCCTTTACAATGATAAACTTAAATTCTATGATTTGTGGATGGAGAGATGAAAAACTATAAAAAGATGGTACATTTTTGTCATGGCTATGAATGTGTGCTGCTTGTTGTGCGTTTACTGGTCTATGGGATGAGGTATGGCACCCGCCAATTATGCCTCATTTCAAAATATTAATAAAAAATTATATTATAACTATTATTATTTCTTATGTATATTTAATCCTAACTAATATTATAAATGCGAAAGTACTCTGTCTGTCTGTCTCACTTTCACGCCAAAACTTGGGGGAAAGGGGAGGAGAGAGGGAAGTGAGGAGAAGGGGAGTAAGGGGGAGAGAGAGGGGGAAGGGAGGGGAGGGAGAGGGGAGTGGGGGAAGAGAGAGGAGGGGAGGGGTACTAGCGCGGCGTGGTAAGGTTGCGGTGTAGGTGGGATACGCATGTGTCTTATTTGTAAAATAATTACCCTAAATAATTAAAAATGCTACCCAAAGACACTATTCTACGCAGACGAATTCGTGGGAACAGCTAATATGTACAAAATTTAATGTAAAAGTACTTTTAATCATATCCCTAATATATGTAGGAATTTTTGTTCAGAAGGAAGGTGACATATATCAATGTTGATTTTACAAGCAGTTAGTAAACTAATCTAGCTCTATTTGCTTCACACTGATGGCCAGTGATGGTCAAGTTCCTGCGTCATGTTTTTAATAGGAAGAATTAATTGAACCAAATGGACAGGTTTACGAAAAAGTTAGCTTACCTTTCCAGCCGCCACTAGAACCTTGTCTAGGAATCGTAGCCACTCAAATATGAAGTGAGGTTTCTTGTCATCTGGCAACTGCTGTAGAGCAGTTTCATTTAATGTCAAGGTGTGCGACACCTCCATTGTTCTGGGAAAAACATACATACAAAAAAATTCAGTTGAAGCTGTGATGAAATCAATCATTTTTTAACCAATGGAATTCCGAATCAATAGGTTAAGCAAAAGATGTTTCGGCAAAAGCCTAAAGGCTGGAGTACACCAATGCTAAGGTGAGCATTGTGTATATAAACAAGAAATAAGATATCATCACACTGTCATATAATGTCACATATCCATCGGTAGTGTTGGAGCCTCAATGATTAAAAATTACTAAACAGTAAACATTTTGGGATAGCGGTTTGTGGACTGAAGTTAGATTGGTCAACTAACACTGTCTTACTTTAATTTCGCATCATCAATTCATCACTTACTTACAGGTAATATAGTAGTCAAATTCTTGTCTTATAATGCTAATTAACAATTAACACAATTTAACTCCACACATGTTTTAGTAGTACCCATTGGCATTTACAGAATGAAATTATATTTGTGTTAGATTATTTTCCAATCATTAAACAGTTTCACTATGAAATGTAAATAGAATTAAGTAATGTATTGTGATATTATTGTTTTCAATATCTAAAGTTTAGGAAAATTAGGAAAGAATATTTTAAATTGCAGATTCAAGCTTGAATAGAACAGCAAAATGAGGGTTTTTTTATTTAAAATAAAGCCATTACCAAATGCTGTATATACTTTTTTTTTTCTTTGAACATTACTTGTTGTGTTACACCATACACTTCTGTTCCATAGCTCAAAGAAGAAAGTGTGTTGTGAAAGGTACTGTTGACATAACTGTTTATGTATACAGTTCATGTATCTTTGTTGAGTTATATGTATCTATTGTCCTTTCTTTAGAATGCCAGATGTTGACATTTTCACTAAGTATTGGGATTCTAAATGGCACACTAACCTTCCAAATGAGACTGCCATTAAGTTATAGTGTATTTAGGTATTTGGGCAGCTTGCTAATTAGGAACAATCTGATAATCTTTCAGCTCTTGTTTTGTTGTTGGGTTAATTTACATAGAACTATAGTACTTGCAACTCTTGGAAGGACAAGCAAGATGCTCAGATAATACACACTTTGGCATGCAACCCTCCGGATTAGCTACAATTTTGTGCAGTGCACTGCACCTGTTATCTATAACTTAGATTTTGAGTCTGCACACAACCAAGGTTTTTTTTTGCTATTTAATGAATAACTGACAAAGTTTTAATACTGTTCCAGGCAAACTAGTAGAAGTTTAATCATAACAACTTAGTAATTTGGGTAATTCTTATCCACATTCAAAGTCAGTTCTTTACATGAGCATCATAATATGACCTACATTGAACATCTTAAAAAACATCGACATATTATTAATAGCCCGTTATTCATGTGTTTCATTGTTGGGCAAAGACCTCCCCCCGTGACTTCCACGGATCTCTATCCTGTGCTATTGTAGACCAGTATTTGCTTAACTCGCTCGCTGCTAAAAACACACACCGTGCATTTTTGATTTTTGGTACCGGAAGTAAAATAAAAAAAATATATATAATACATTTTTTTTTATATTAATTTTTTCACAAGGTGTGACCTTTTGCTGTTGGATTTTAGTTTTGATTTGATGCCACAGCAACGAAAAAAATTACAAAAAAAATTTAAAAAATATGCGAAAAAGTGCCGCAGTCAAAGTGTTAAGCCATCAAGATCATTTCGCCATCTTCTTCTTTCTTTCACTTCCACACCATTGATAAGCTTTATCAGGACGCCACTTAGTGTTCATTTTGGCACACAGCTCGTCCGAAATGCAGGAGATATGGCCAGCCTAGTTTCACTTAGCTTTGCAGCTTCCTCAACAACGTCAACAATTAGGGTTTTGATGTGTTGCTCGGTGTTCGACACCTAGAATACTATGCTCCATTGCCTCTTAGGAGACTTTGAGTTTGGACTTTTGAATGTTAGTCAAACACCAAGTCTGTGCCCTGTAGGTCAGCGCAGAAAGTATGCACATGTCCATGAGTTTTCTGTTGAGTTTTAAAAGAAAGTTTCCCTTCTTATTATATATTAGTAATTAAAACTAAAAGTAACATATAAACTACTACTATGTAAACTTATAAAACTTTACTATTTTTTACTTTATTTTATTGTAGCCAAAGTAAGTAAGTTTCAGTGGGTACAATAAAGAATTTTGTATTGTATGCATGGTGTATTTAGATATTATAGCAAACAGATGTTAAAAACTGGCAAATCATAATAGTAAGATAGTTACATCTGGTGGCAAAGAGGTCACAGCACTAGCCCATGAACATTAAACATGGTAATCAAGACCGGAGTTTGTTTATTAAAGTTAATTATAGTCGGACATGGCGTCAATGCGATGAATCAACTAGGGTCGATGTTTTAAGTACTGAATCCAGAACAAGGTTGAAATATGAAGATGTACAATACTGCAAAAAATTTATCACCATGTCGAGACGTTGACGATTTATCACGATTAGGTGAGGGCTAAACAATTGATTGATACAAACCACTTCCTATCGCCAATTTCATGCACCGTTCACCACTTTCACATGAATCGATCCACAGAACAACTCAAAATATAACTAATTCACTACCGTGTCTGCATTTCAACCTGTCTCTTACAATAATCTCTAAATTAATACTAAACACTGTCGATATTCAAATTATTAAAATGTCTTGATTAGTTACTGCGAGTATACGCAAACGAAACGAAAGAAAACTCAAATGATTGGCCCGCTAGCTAAAGTCAAAGAGAATATAATCACAGAACACTATTACTCACGGGCAGGAACATAATACACGGGGTTAAAGTGAAAGAAATATAAAATACTCTGTGTGAAAGAATAAGCACCAAACACAGACCACAGATTACTTTATGTGTCAGAACACAGACTGAGGGTGGCACCAAAGCAAAGTCGCAAACTGCAAAGAGAATATAAATACTACGTCAGTCGTTTAATAATATTGCTTTGAGCGCTTTGCTTTGCTCCTTGCTTGCTCGCTCTAAGCTCGCTGTAGGCATTGGCAAAAAATTAGACAGCTATAGCGAAACGTAACTGAAATCGGTTGCCACTCCTCTAACGTACCGTATCGATATTGACATAGCCAGCAACGGTTTTATGGTTACCAACTACGGCAACTATACATATAGTAGTTAGATACAATAACTAAAAACTACGATAGCGCGCGCGACGCTGCCAACAACTGGCAACAACAACCAAAATAATTATGCCTTCTCTTTTATTCTAATTGATTCATCACGTACAAGACAGGGACAGAGCGAATATTGGCTATCGCCAAAATCGCCATAGTTACCATTATCCTGCAACATTTCACTACTATTGATGAAACCAAAGACGACCTTATCTCTACTACGCTAAGGCTTAAAAAATGAGGTTCGTTAGATCGAACTGTAATGGACAGTTGGTTTTTGCAGTTGCACATTATATCTTCAACAACTATACATAAACATATAGGTAGTTAGGTACAATAACTACGATAACGCGCGCGACTAGGGTTACCATTACCAGATGAAAAAATCAAAAGACCGGAGAAAAGGCCTGTTTTCTATCGAAAAGTCCTGAGATTTTATACAATTTTTACCAAAAGAAGATTTTTTATCGACCGACTTCCAAAAAGAAGGAGGTTCTCAATTCGTCAGTATCTGTTTTTTTGTATGTTACGCGATTACTCCGTCAATTGTGAACCGATTCGAATGATTCTCTTTGTACTCGGTAGGGTCTTACGATCCCGAGGTGGTCCCATTGTAATTTCATCGAGA
Source organism: Cabera pusaria (assembly GCA_954871355.1). Taxonomy (NCBI): domain Eukaryota; kingdom Metazoa; phylum Arthropoda; class Insecta; order Lepidoptera; family Geometridae; genus Cabera; species Cabera pusaria. Next base: position 9,110,072 of record OX940905.1, read on the forward strand.
TCTGATAAGTATCTCCAGAGATATGACGATAAACGTTTCAAACTTGCTACTGAAATTGACTCGCGGGGCATTCATGTCGGTTGTTTTAGTTTTTAAGCTATCTTCATTATAGTTTGTTTTACTTGGATAAATAAGTATCGATTTTGACTGTTCAATTGTTACCAAAAGAAGTTTTTTTTAGATTGTTCAACTTTTAATTAATGTGATCTTTTAAGTGTAAGCTGTGTTTTATTGAAAATCCTGAGATATCACGAGATTTGCAAATTCCGGCCGCAATACTGAGGAAAGTCGAAAAATCCTGAGATGTGGTAAACCAACGCGCGATGCTGCCAACAACAACCAAAATAATTATGCCTTCTCTTTTATTCTAATTGATTCATCACGTTCAAAACAGAGACAGAGCGAATATTGGCTAGTCATAGTTACCATTATCCAGTAACATTTCACTACTTTTGATGAAACCAAAGACGACCTTATCTCTACTGCGCTAAGGCTTAAAAAATGAGGTTTGTTAGATCGAACTGTAATGGACAGTTGGTTTTTGCAGTTGCACTTTGCTTTGCGCATGCGCAAAACCGAAAAACGTTCATTAAAGCTTGACCTTTGACAAGTTTTTATATTTACAACTTTGCACCTTACCGCTTTCAAAATAAGGTCACAATAACTTTACGATAACTAGATAGAAGAAATGTAGAATTGATTTTTAAATGCGCGCGCAGGTGGCGGTTCGCGCCAAGACGCGTGTGTTTGTTTTCAAACATTTTAATTTAATCACTTTTTTTAGTTTTTACTACGTTTGATCCGTAGTTCGATTGCTTTGAACGATTTGTGCGTGCGGTGAATTCCATATTTTTTGTGTTAATTGGTGTTGTGTTTTAGCCCCTAAGTGATTTAATTTAGGATTGAGTGTGTTATTGATGATTGACTAATTAAAAATGCAATTTAGAAGAGAGATTTCGAAGATACTGCCCTCTGACAGACGGATGGACGGACGGACGGAATGGACGGACGGAAGGTAAAATTTGTAAATAATTTCTTAGGGAAATTAGAGTTAGAGAAGTTGTTAGCGCGCCTTGTATATAAAATCATTCTATACCTATATGGCGATTTTTAAATGCGCCACAATTTTTGCACTACAGGTAAAAATTGTGCTATTTCTGAGTCCTAAGCCTAGAAAATCATGAAGGAAAATCGCCAATATCATACCTAGTAATCTTTTTAGTAGTTGTAGTTAGTAGTTCATCTGCGGCGGATTTCTTATTTTAATTACGTTATTATTACTACGTCTTAATTACGAAAATGAAGCGCGAATTAGTTAGTTGAAATCTGGCTTTGATATCGGTATTCGGCAACGGTTAACAAAACCGATATTGACTCCAAATATCGGTTAGAAAACCGTTGCCAGAAATAGCCAATAACGGCCATGCCTACAAAAAATATCGATATTTGTAAATATCGATTTTTTTCCATACAATTCTCGATATATATCGTCGATAATTTTAATCGCGATATATCGATATTCGATATTTATTTTAGAGTATCGAATTCGTATCAATTTTTTTTTTTTTTTTAACGCAACTAACTTAACTTTAAAACTCCCGCATTGATACCAACTACTATTTTATTCGTGTCTACTCTTTTTTACTAATTTTGAATGCTTTCGGAATATGTTTGAATAATCATGCAAAAACTGACGATATATCGATATTTTTCTCTCGATTATATCGATACTTTTCAAAAATATCGATACAAATAATATAGTTTTTTTTAATATTATTAAATTTTTTTAATTACGTAAAATCATACAGGGGGCTGATCACGAAAACTATTGAATGAAGGAAATTAACGAAACGACGGGGACGCAGCTATGTAGGCTGTATAGCATCGTCCCCGTCATTTAGTTCATTTCGTTCATTCAATGGTTTTCGTGATACGGGTGCAGGACATACGAATGAGTACAACGAAACGTAATTTTCTTTGATTGCTTATCAATTTCAGAATTGTTAAAGTGCGTGATTAGAAACTATGCCGCCAATTTGTTAACATTGACAGTAGGGATCGAACTCACGACCTCTCGATCGCCAGTCCGACGCCCTATCCATTCGGCCATTGCCGCCTTCACCAGCTACTCAGAAAAAATATAATAAAAAATATATCCCTAGCAGTAGGGCTATTCTACAGTGTGGAAATTAAACTCAGGCCCTGGAGGGAAACTACTTTAAATCCTTAAGCTAGCTCATTTTACTTAAAGGAGACATTCCTTTATTTTGGAAAAGAAACAAATCTGCATTAAAAGATTTTTTAAAACTCGCTTGCTTCGCCCGGGACTCGAACCAACTAAAATTAAAAAAAATAAACACTCTTTATTTTAATATACTAATCGGTAGTATGTCACTGTAACTTCCACTTTTTATTGATTTATTTCTATTATCATAAAAGATCAATTTTATTATTCAATCTGACAATTAATAAATGCTATAATAAAAATATATATATCTATATATTAGTCAAATAACCCGCCCCTGAGCGCTCCGGGTGCAAAGGTGCCCATCACACTCGCCGCATTTCCACGTTGAATGGCGATGCTCATCCTTTGCACCAGGAACGAGCCGGCGCGGGAGTCACCTGTACTGTCCCTAAGCCTGTGACCTACTTCATGGACGAACTTCTTGGCCTCTGTCCCCCAACAACCCAGGGTCTCCACTGCGATAGGCACGAAGTGGTAAAGCGGCTCCATAGCAGCGTACTTTAGCCTCTTTTTACTAGCCGCGTCTTCTGCTGCTGCTGACGGGGAGTGGACGGTGCGACTGAGGTGGCTGGCAGCTAAAGTGCTAACGCAAGTCGCGTCCCAAACTAGGCACTTGCCGTTTTTCCAAGGCACCAGAGTCAACCCGTCCGGCCTCTTACCGTCAGATCTGCTCAGACCTGGAGGCTCGAGCACGCAGGGAACATTTGCCGATATGAGAGCTCTACGGACTATGTCATTCAGCGCATGGTGACGAGGAAACCTCCCTGTGCAACGCCGACAACTCAATGCGTGATTGCCATCGGCCTCCACCATGGAACCGCAGGTGCATATGTGAGGTTCACACACCTTGCAACCCAGACGGAGAGCCACCGCCACACGCAGAGAGTCGTCATCCAGTAAAGTGCCCAGGTAAGGTGAAGGCAGCGCATGTAACCATGCACCGGATTCAGGCTGTGACACAGCCCGCAGTCTGGCCTTATCTGCTCCCGTGGTACCCTCTAATAATTGCTCCTGGAGCCGCTTCGTCCCTACATCGTCCCATGCCCGCTGAACGTGCTTCAATACTGGGATAGTCGCATCCGAATTGAAGCCAGACCAAGCCGACAACGCGTCAGACGCAAAGGGAATGCTCCCCCAGTCACCATTAGAATTGAGTAAAACAGTGACCAGGTTTGCAACCCCATGCACCGACGCTAGAAAAGCTGGCAGGCCAACGTCACGTACGCAACGCACCCCAAGACCACCATATCGGATTGGCAGAGCCGCCTGACTCCACTGATTTTCATCTAGGGAGACATTAAGGACAGACTCCACCACCGATTTTAAGGCATTATCAAATGAAGATACTTCCTCAGGACACAGCCAGGTAGGGGTGGTACGCAACAGGTATGTGACTTTTGGGAGAGCAAAGCACATGCGTAACATGATAATCGCAACGTGTGCGGAAAGATCTCTTAAACGTTCATGAGCAGTAAGGAGAAGCTTGTTACGAGCATTGATGGCCTCTGGAACTGCACTGAGAAATATTGGAGATCCTAAAATATTGAAATTAGATGCTGATAGCTCCTTGAGGCCAGGAAGAAGAGTATCAAAGCGAGGGTAGTGTACCCGAGCCTCAACACTGCAGGGGAATAACTCACACTTCGAGGGGTTCACTTCCAGACCCAGGTCTTTAAGGCGAGGAATGAGGGCCTCCAGATCCTGGAAAACGTATTCTGGTTTACCCCCAATAGTGCCATCGTCCAGATACCATATGTTTAAGGCCGATTTGAGCTCAAGAATTACTTTATGAATGGCCAAACTAAAAACAAGAGGCCCGAGCGGATCCCCCTGCTGGGCTCCTACTCGTGAAAGAATGAGACTATTGTCGAAAAAGAGATTTGACGGAATCTTGTAGACCTGGTGAAGAAAAGGATAGAGAGAAGGAATTTTTTCCTTAACCTCATTCAACAGAACGTCTCTCTCCAAAGTATTGAACGCGTTGCGAATATCAAGCTTAAGCAAAATACAGTCTTTGTTCTCCGGGTTCATCACAAACGTTCGAGTTGCGTGGATTGCCGCTTCGCATCCTAGGCGTGTACCGAAACCCAATTGGTGTGGCCGTAGGTATCCGGTTATGTCATCTCTCACGGCGCGGCAAGCCAATTTGGCAGTCAAACGACGAAAAACACTACCAACGGCAATAGGTCTTATGCCGCCATCTTTCTTGGCTAATGCAAAGAGCGAGGCACCATACAGATACGGACACACCAATGGATTCAGCTGGCCACTTAACAAAAAATTCGAAAGCCTGGTTAGGCATCCTATGAGACGTCTACCGTTCTCTCCTGCCGATAGCGACGTCAGTTCCCTAAGATGTCCCGGCCGTATCCCGTCCAAGCCCGCTGCTGAGCCAGTATGGAAAGTGCCAAGCGCCGACACCACGTCCTCTACAGTAACTGATATCGCAGTATGTGATAAATCCGGATCTGAGGGAAAACTGAGAGGACGCGAAGGACTCGGATGTTTAAGCTTCAAAGCAGCCAGCGTGTCAGGATCTCGCTGTGCATAAGAGTCCTCCGACACCAGAAGGCGAACGGCCCCCCGTAAGTCACCCTCAAAGACCTTGTGTTCGATAGTTTTTCTAATCGAGTGCACTTTGGATAATGACCTCGTGGTGGCAAAATCTTCATAGAGACAAGCACCGGACGACAGAATATTCGCCTTGACTTTAGCCGTCATGTTCCCAGGTAGTTCTTTTGATGGCACTCTTAGAGCTGTGTATGCGAAAAATAAAAGAGCGCTCCACTCGTCTACCCCGTTACATGAAACACAAGAATCAATAATGTCACACAGTTTGCCGGCGGCTTGATTCCGTGCATTTTTAGGGACGTGCCGAAGGACAGGAACGCGTCTCTTCAAAGCTGAAAGCCTATCTAAGGGACAGTGGACGGGTGGTGGTGAAAGTGGCAAAGTACTCGCCCCCACTGATGGCGTACTCACTCTATCTGTTGGACAGACCCGTGAAGCTGCAACCTGATACTGTACATTTTTGTGCATGCGACCTATATGCACTCTAAGCCCGTGTTCAGAAAAAACGCGTGTGGACCCAGGGCAGTGGGGGCACGTCATATTGCTAGGCGTACAACTCATGATAAACGCTCTGAAATTAAATCGATACTTACTTAAGTATATTACTAATTAACAAACAATATACAAAACCTAATAATACAAATGCATTGTATAAAGAAAGCTAGCAAATCAGCAAGCGGTAGTATTAATATTCAGGATAAAGTTTCTCTAACAAACATTAGGTCTTAAAAATAAAAATAATCGTTAAATCTAACATCAACTTTATTTTACTATCAATTTTGTAACACTTAAATTATTTAACTGATAAATTGTTCGAAATGAGCCCCGTCGTTCCGGCTACACAACATTAGTCGCCGTTGAAATTCATTTCTTGTAGCCTTCAGCAAAGTGTTGTGGTGTATGCCCCTAATAACATTTTCTATCGCAATCCTTAGCTCTTGAACGGTTTCATAAACAACATTTTTTACATGACCCCATAAAAAGAAGTCCATGGGCGTCAGGTCTGGACTTCTTGCAGGCCATCTAATCGTCCCGTTTGTACCTATCCAGGCATTGACATTTTCAGTGAGGTATGCCCTGGCAATTCTGCTGTTGTGGGCAGGTGCACCATCTTGTTGAAAAATGATATTATTTCGTTCCTCTTCTGGCAGAAGGTTTAATTGATTTTGTAAAAGCTCCAATATTTCAATGTATTTTGCTGCATTCAGATGTCCTTCGTAAATGTGCATCAAAACAACCGGAACTACGGGGCTCATTTCGAACAATTTATCAGTTAAATAATTTAAGTGTTACAAAATTGATAGTAAAATAAAGTTGATGTTAGATTTAACGATTATTTTTATTTTTAAGACCTAATGTTTGTTAGAGAAACTTTATCCTGAATATGAATACTACCGATTAGTATATTAAAATAAAGAGTGTTTATTTTTTAAATTTTAGTTGGTTCGAGTCCCGGGCGAAGCAAGCGAGTTTAAAAAAATCTTTTAATGCAGATTTGTTTCTTTTCAAAAATAAAGTAATGTCTCCTTTAAGTAAAATGAGCTAGCTTAAGGATTTAAAGTAGTTTCCCTCCAGGGCCTGAGTTTAATTTCCACACTGTATAAGCTATCTCGGAAGCGGAATCCGCGGTGAGATTACGAACGTGATACGATTGATTTCGTAGTGTGAAATTGGAATCTCACCGCGGATTCCACTGTCGAGATAGCTTACAGAATAGCCTAGCAGACTGATTTTTTTTTTCTGTAGGTACGATATTTGATACCTTCTTCTACATTATACATATATAATAATAACCAATTTATTTTCTCTAGGAATAATTGTGAATGTTTGGCCTTACCATGGCACATTACAAAATATTTCAAGTAGCAACTGTTTTCTTTTTAAATTACTTAAAAGTAAACATTGAAGTTTTTGATTTTTGTATGACGAAGTTTGAACACCTATGGTAAAAAAAAAAAACAATAGTGACCTGGGTGGCTCATAGCTTAAAAAACATGCCAAAGAGAATATAAATACTAAACATGCTTTATTCATTCAGTTTTCCAAGTGGTACTACACTTAATTTTTTTTATATCAAATTACTGAGTTATTGCTATTAACAGTGCAGAAGAATGATTTTCACAAAATTTTATAATAATTAAAGTTATAAAAATGAAGTTTCACGGATTGTTCAGTGCTTGAATCCACCAGAAGGTACAGCCGGTGGGTCTCATCGGTGAACCGAATATGTCTGCATGCCATGTAACAGAATATTTCTGTTGTGACAACGCCACTTACTTTGAAGCCGAGGTATTAATGGTCAAATTTAGGTGCGCCGCAACCTTCCGCACCATTGAAGTAAAAGTGATCACGAAGAGCCTGGATTTTGTATGGTATTCATTGCATAGTGTTTTTAATCTAATACTATAGGAATCTTTGTCCTGACATACTGACTGACTGACAGACAACGCACAGCCTAAAACACTGGTCGCAGACACTTGAAATTTGGAGGGTTTATTTGTCTTAGTACGTAAGGGTGTACTAAGAAAGGATTTTCCAAAATTCACCCCTGAAGGGGATGAAATAGGGGTTCAAAGTTTGTATGGAGAAACAAGATTAGGTAGTATTTTCTATTCGAAACTTCACACAAGTGCTTCAGTAAAAAAATAAGTAAACACGTAGTTATAAATATAAAAATACGGGACTTATCGCACCTAAAACATAAATTTTTATTTAACTCGACGTTTCGACCAAGTTGCATTGATCGTGGTCAAGTTACTCTATGATCGTGGTCACGAGACGACTGAATGTTGTGTCCGCACTGCTATTTATAGGAAAGTTTGTTGGAAACTATCCTCAATTTATTTTATTTTTAATTTTTATCAGAGTTGCCATTGCGACACACAACACTGACGATATCGGCAGATTTTTGCTGCTTTGATTTTCGATTCGAACACTTGCTAATTACAGGGTTCCAAGTTGCGGCCAACCTAAATCCATCCTCCCGGTTGAAATTGGGATGTTTTTTTATTTCTACCGTTTTTTGTACACACCGGGTATCTGAAAAGGAATCACATCCTAGGGCGAACGGACCTGCGTTGATATCTTCGATAAGGGAGTGAATACTGTCTCTCTATTTACGTAGTACAGCACAGATCTTGTCCGTCACTCCCTTCACGTATGGCATGAACGCCGCCTGCCATTCAACATCAGTGGTCCTCTCCTTATATCTGCGACTAGCAGCTTCGCACGGGTAGAACATATATGCCTACAAAATTTGCATCAGTTTGTTGCATCGAATATAAAATATGAACATATTTAACAATAATCGTCATATTTCATCCAATTTACACAAAACCTTGACGAATTATGCACCTAAACCTTCCTCATAAACACTCTGGCTATTGGTGAAAACCGCATGATAATACGTTCAGTAGCTATTGAGATTATTGTGAACAGACAGACAGACGCAGTGATGGACATTGTTTTATAATACTTACGTAGTGATTATTATTAATATTAATTTCGAGTTATTTACCATGTTTTTCTTTTGTTTTGAGTTTCCGATATTTCGGTGCTGTTACAAGCGCCATGTTCACGGATGAACTGAAAATTGCGGGTGAAGAGGGTATCACGAGCAAACAAAGCGATCTACCCGCTTTTTTACTCGTTTCGGTCGTTCGGTGCCCGTACCATTTGTTATCGATGAAACTCGTTCACGACACACAAAACTCACAGTATCTTCAGGCTTCTTGTTGTGGACTACATATTTTGTATGAGGCTGACACAGACCTACCACTGGACGCCAGACATTCGACAGTTTGAACCCATCCTCACGATTGAAATTTTTGAATTTATTTATTTCAATCGCTTCTCTAACCAATCTTGGTATGTAAGTGGCGTTCCGTCGAAAGTATCTGAGGGTTGTGTAACTCAATCCAGTGGTTGGTGCCAGAGTCCAATAGGTGTTCCGCGATCGCAGATTTATGTGAGTCATTGTCTCTGACTGCCTTAATGTGCTCCTTTACCCGGCATGCAACGGTGCGTTTCGTTTGGCCTATATAGGAGCTCCCACAGCTGCAACTGATCTTGTAGACCCCCGGTTTTTCTAAAGGAAACACGTCCTTTGGTGTACGTAAGAGTTGAGCCAGTTTCTTCTAAGGAGTAAAGATGGTCTTTACTGTATATTTTTGTAGTATATTAGCAACTTTATCTGTAACTCCTTTTACGTACGGTAGGTATGCCGGCTGTCGTTCTGCCCTATGGTGGATCTCACGTTGGCGTGTGTGTCTGGGTGGTAGAATCTTGCCTTTGTACCCGTTTCTCCGTAGCACGCTACTCACATGTCGTAGTTCTTCTTGTAAATGTTCCTCATCACATAAATAATATGCGCGGTCAGTGAGAGTAGTTACCACAGAATTCAGGTGACGCGGGTGATGATGCGAGTTAGCATTTAGGTAGCGGTCAGTGTGAGTCGCTTTTCTGTAAACAGAGTGGCTGACGGAACCGTCTTCCCTTATTTTAAACTAACAATGTAGCAAAATAAAATTTTGGATTATTTTAGGGTATCTCTCCTAAATGTGAAGTGAATTTTTTTTCGTCGTCTACCCAATCGTCTAGGGTTCCGTTGAATAGGTCTTTTAAAATGACTCGCTACCTTATTAAGAGTTGCTAATATTATTTTTCGATTTAATGCTCAATTTACAAAGTATTTAACATTTAAGCACAGATTATAATAATAGTTACTACCTAACAGATACTTCACACCCCTACAAAAACACAATACCAACGTTTATTTCAGACAATACAAGCAAAAATGTGTCTAAGGCGCGCTCGACCTTGCGTTGTTATTACTTCGTTCAGTGCGCGATGTACCGGCGCGCCCCGATACAGTAAAGGGTTGACTCAATAAACTAAAAAAAAGTTAACGAATTATTTTTGTTTACCTCATAAAATTACATCAAAGTTTCTATCTAAGAGTCGAATTTTCTGTCGGAAAAATGTAAATTTTACGCCGTCTTGTCATTTTAGTATGGGTAGCATAAAAAATGAAACATATTTTGCTTGTTTTTTGTCAAACCCGCAAAATGACTATGAAAAACTTAAATCGTTTCTAAGATAGAATACGAATGCGCAGTTATCCCGTCATTTGAATAATAATATACGTTGCGCGCGCGTGAGCAGTGACAACCGACTGGCAGATAGTACCGGCGCCGGTGACGAAAGTTTAGGTATAAATCGCAGTAGCTATGGGCGAGTGAGGGAGGCCTGATTTAAGTGTTACACATAAGTGTGCAAAATTTGTTCCAGTAAGGCGTCTCCCTCCCCTCTAAAAACTGAACTGCTGGCTTGAAAAATCTCGAAAAATTTCATGAATTTTTCGATATAATGATAATACATTTTATGAACTTTAAAGCAAAATTATAGTGGTGTGTTTTGCTCGATCTAATAAAATATTGTAGAGTGGTACGGAACCCAACCTTGGCCAGTTTATTTTGTTGATGATGATGATGAAATGATCAAGACGGATAAAACATCGTCGTCCGTCACTGCTGACTCCACAGAGTACTGAATCACTCTACTACGTTATAAGAGTTCCTACTTCCCTACATTGTTGATACCCGAATTATGAAAGCACTGTGTAGCCATTAGCAAACCCAAAAACGAAAAGTATTATTTACGGATTAACTATTATATAATCTGTGGTATCAAGCTTATAATTTTTTTTTGCAGTGTTGTTTGGTACAAAGTACGTTCATAATTCTGAGTTATTTAATTATGTATGCAGTGTCGCGGGGCTGCCATGGAGTCAGCCAGTACTCAACCAACACTGCAAAAAAAGTAAAAAAGTAGTAAGCATAGTACCACAGATTATATATTAGTTACTACGTAAATAATACTTTCCGTTTTTAGGTTGGATACACAGTACGTACATAATTTGGGTATCAATAAAATCTAGGGAAGTGCCAACTCTTATAACGTAGTAGAGTATTTATATTCTCTTTGGTAGTAGAGTGATTCCGTACTCTATGCACTGAACGTCGCTGCCAACTGATAGGATGATAGGCAGGACGATTCAATTAATCGTCGATGGTGTAAATGAACGAACTGCAGATTGGATACGATCTCGGAACAATGACTACATTGTTCCGAGGATACGATCGATCGATCCTGCCAAATTGAACGACAGAATGGAAGATGTATGGTTTTACACTTTTTCATATTCCCGTCAAAACTCCATCGGCTAAGTTACACTATTCAATTTTATCGTCAAACTGATCAAACGAGCCAATTTTTATATGCAGGCCTATCACGAATTTTGACAGTTGATCATTGAATGAACGAAATGAACTAAATGACGGGGACGTACCTATGTACAGTGCCACAAGTATAACTTGGCGGTGGTGGTTTTTGGAACTAATTCCGCTCTCTTGAAACTGTGAGTTTGACGTTTGAGAGACTACCGCGACATTATTGTTGATAAATCTGCTACATTAAAATAGTTCAATAATGCCAAAAGTAATTAAAAATGGTTTAAGAGAAACTGTTATCAAAGTACAAAGTAAAAGCACAGTGGCGCACAGCCGCGCCAAGTCATACTTACCGGACTGTAGCGTGGAGGGAAAATTTAATCATCCATCTACGCTATGTAGGCTGTATAGCTCTATCTCTGTCATATTCGTTCATTTCAATCCCTGTCACACTTCTTGGCTTTGTTCACGTCCTCCGGGGAAGGATTTTTGGTTGTTTTGCAACTCACTCAAAGGTCCGGAACGACCACGGGTGTTTTTCATTCAAATTATGACTTTGACACATTGCGCAGACTCGAATTTCGAGGTTATGTTATTCATTTATTTTTCTATTTTTAAATATTTTCCGTTTGTTTTTAAGATGAATGTCTCGTCATGTCACGTCTTGGTACCTCGACAATGCAAATTTCTTCTGATCCCGTTAATCTGTAAAAATATTACGGCTTTTCCCGCCAAATTTACTGTCACAAACGTCAGAGCGTTTTAAACCATCGACTTTGATGGTTAAAAAGTTGCAAAACAACAAAGGTCGTGAACGACAGGGCTTTTTTTTTTTATTTGGCTCCACACGATTAGTGTCAAGTATTGAAATTCTTCAAGTTTTTATTAAATTAAGTCATAGTCAATATACATCATATGGGTATGGTATGGTCAAAGTCACATTTCAGGTCCGTTTTCAAGTAAAAGTCTAGTCTAAGTCATACCTTCCGTAAAGATGTGGTGTTTACTGAAGATTTTCAGTGGAATTTTGGTGAGAACGCAAATAGCATGTTTTACAACATTGTGCAGTTTCCCTACACTCGCACACATTTACCGGCACTTAATGGTTAATTATCCACATTTATTACACATTAACACGCGGAAGAACATAAGTTTTAGAAAAAATACAATGAAATCACACACACTTTTCCACGTTCCCGCCAAAACTCCAACGACACAGTTGCTACAACCGAGTGCGACGCTCTGAGGTCGTGATTGGGGCTGCGTTCACGACCTACGCTCGGATTGCACCCAAACGCTCTAACCCCGTTCACGACCTCAGAGCGTCGCACTCGGTTGCAGCAACTGTGTCGTTCACGACCTAGGTTGTTTCACTCCGGTTGCAACTTTTTAACCATCAAATTCGATGGTTAAAAAACGCTCTGGCGTTTGTGACAGTAAATTTGGCGGGAAATGCTGTTTTTTTACAGATTTTTTTACAGATTAAGGGGATCGGAAGTAATTGGCATTGTCGAGACCAAGACGTGATATGACGAGACATTAATCGTAAAAACAAACGGAAAATATTCAGAACAAGAAAAATAAATGAACATAACCTCGAAATTCGAGTCTGCGCAAAATGTCAAAGTCACAATTTGAGTGAAAAACACCCGTGGTCGTTCCGGACCTTCAAGCGAGTTGCAAAACAACCAAAACTCCTTCTCCGGAGGACGTGAACGCAGTCCGGGGTTAGAGCGTTTGGGTGGACTCCGAGCGTAGGTCGTGAACGCAGCAGGCCACATGGTTGTTAATGTTGTCAAAGTCAGTGTCTTGTCTTCAAGTTCAGTCTGTCAATTCGTACCCATACGTTGTATTTTATTTATGTATTATCTTAGTTAGTAGTCTGTGGTTCTGCCTCGACGCTTTATTTTCGTTTTGTGTGATTTTACGCATTTTCCTAATTATTTCCATAATTACTGCTCGTATATTCAAAGTTCTTGTAATTTAAGGTTTCAGTACGTGCCGATAAAGAGAGCCATGCATATAAAGGCGTAAAAGTTGCGCTCCAGTACAGGATACGTGTATTTCTCGAGTGCCAAATCCCCAGAAGTAGATCAATGATTAGCATGAGCGCACAGCCGAGCCCGGCAAACATACAAGCCGCGGTGGACAGAGAAAAGATCTACACATGGATAGTGGAGCTGTGTAACCCAGAGACGCGGGAAAATGCCCTGTTGGAGCTAAGTAAGAAGCGCGAAGTCGTGCCAGATTTGGCGCCGATGCTATGGCACAGCTTCGGTACTATCGCTGCGTTGCTGCAAGAGATTACAAACATCTATGTGGCTATGATCCCTCCGACATTGACGGCTCACCAAAGCAACCGAGTGTGCAACGCATTGGCGCTTATGCAATGCGTCGCTTCCCACCCGGAGACTCGTTCGGCATTCCTTCAAGCCCACGTTCCGCTATTCTTGTACCCCTTCCTTCACACGGTATCTAAAACGCGACCTTTCGAGTACCTGCGCCTCACCAGCCTTGGAGTAATTGGAGCTTTAGTAAAAACTGACGAACAAGAAGTTATCACCTTTTTATTGACCACTGAAATTATCCCACTCTGCCTGCGAATCATGGAAAACGGATCTGAACTCTCTAAGACAGTGGCAACATTCATTCTTCAAAAGATATTGTTGGACGATAGTGGCCTGTGTTATATATGCCAGACTTACGATAGATTCTCACATGTGGCTATGATATTAGGAAAGATGGTTTTATCTCTTGCCAAAGATCCATCTGCACGTTTATTGAAGCATGTGGTTCGTTGTTACCTGCGTCTGTCTGATAATCCTCGGGCTCGAGAGGCTCTAAGACAGTGCCTTCCGGATCAGCTCAGAGATGCAACATTTACAGCATGTTTACAAGAAGACAATTCAACAAAGCACTGGTTGGCACAGCTCATCAAAAACTTGGAAGCTCAACCGCCACCTGCTAGTCCAGCACAACAGAATTTGTGAGCTTTGTTGTATCTTCGACAGGAGCAAGAAACCACTGCCGATGTTAGAGATGTAGTGCAACGAACACTTTATGAGAAATACCTGGCATTATTTAAAAATACAAATTGGTACAACAATGAAATTGACCCTAATAATAAGTCCCATATTTCTGAATTGTGCAAAGAAAATTAAATAAATGTAGTAAAGATATATTAATGTATTAAAAATGTTGCCTTTTTTCTTAGGGAATTAGGGTATGCTGTATGTACTATGAATAAGGTTTGCATCAAATTTTTAGAGGTAATGACTATTGATATTTATCAATAGTCATATTCTGTATTATATTTTTGAACATATGTTTCCAATTTCTATTACCACTATAAATGAAAAGGTTCAGCAAATTATAACAATGAAATTTAAATTACTAGTTATAGAGTCTGTGCAACATTAGAACTGTCGTAGAAATCGAGGTCATGTTGGTCATTTAAATTTACTGTTTTTGTTGCATTGGCAACACTGCTGTCATTACTAGTATGACTAAAAATGTTTGATACTCGGTAGGTACCTACTCTTATCATATCTGGAATATAAGTTCATTGTGACTAAAAGAGAACGCCACAACAGTTCTCTTTTTGCACAGTCTCTAATATACAGTACTTCTAACAGTATTCTTCAAGTAAATTCAGTTTGTATCATAGTCTGTCTGTAGATAAAATAAAATAAGCTTTTTGATTATAAATATTTTTTTTGTGGTTAGAATAAAATTGATCTAAGACTTAACACTGAAAAATGTTGAATAACATACATTTTATTATTGCTTGTAATGTATTACTGCATCTAGGGTGGAAGTCTATACATTGATAGCAATGCGATCTGTCATCGCAAACATCTAGTAGAAGGAGGTGCAGCTAGACAGCTGTTATCTGCATTTATTTATTATCGCATCGATAATCGGTCGAAATTCATCACTATTCATGTAGAGACTACCGGCCCTGATCTTTTTACTGATATGTTCATACAAATTTATATACTCTACAGTGGTGGGATACTTGTCCAAAGAAAAAACAGGCATTTGAAGTATAAGTTCTCAAAGTGTAAAAGCAATGCAAACACCTACAATTTCCATTGTTTTATTGTTAAGGTATAGTTTGTTAACTGTGCATTAAATTCAACTGTTTAAAAAAAAATTTACAATTTTTACCTGACTATGGTGAAGCAAAAAGAAGTTTGAAGGAGCAAGGAGGAACGAAAATTTGTATGTCTGTCTGGCTGTTCTCCTTCACCCTAGGTCACATTTCTCAACCGATTCTCGTGAAATTTTATTAGCAGGTTTGATAATTTTATAGAATGTTTGTCTTGACTTGAAAAAATATTATTCTTGTTTAAGAGGGTATACTTCGTGTTTGTTCCCATTGCAAAATTTATCGAGATCTGATGAATATCTCCAGAGATATGGAGATAAACACTTCAAACTTGCTACTGATTGATGGTTTTGTTAGTTTTTTTACCGATCTAATAAGCATTACTGACACTCGAGGTCTGTACTCTATAGCTCAGAGTTAGGTAATAGGACAAGCAAGGTACTCGCCTGATCGTCAGCGCAATGACATTTGCCTCTATCGAATACTGAGGCATGCAACTCTCTAGAAGTCTAAAATGCCAGAATTTTATGTGCTACTTTACTGCACCCGCAAAGTGATTTTAGCTAAAAATTTGGCAAAATTCATGCAGTTGTTTTATCTATCGGGATATGTAGGTTACAGAGCGAAGTTAAAATTAAAGTACTCTTCCCCCTCATCAGTCCACTGCTGGACCTATGTCCAGTCCAAACCTATATACCTCTCCCAAGTCACGCCACTGAGCCCGATCTTCAGCTCTTTGTTTCCAGTCACTGCCCACCGCTTTGCGAAGCGAATGTCGTCGCTCCACCTGGTCACAGGGCGTCCTACGCTATGTTTGCCGATTTGCGGTCTCCACTCTGGAACCAGTCTACACCAACGGTTATCGGTCCCTTTTTTTTTTGACCCAGGAAAATCTTTTATGGATACTACTCGCCCGGGGGAGCGAGATGGATTATGTGGGACTCGCTTCCTGAAAGGCAGGATACCGCACTAAAAACCTGGGGTGAGCCGTCATCCACCGTTGTGGGGCAAGATGGGATTGCGCTAGCATTCACCAACAGCCCCGGTGGCAGACCCAAATGGGCCTCTGCCGCTGCTGAGGGCTGACCTTACTCACCAAAGTCAACCCTCAACCGTCATGTGGGGAGTGCAAGAAGCCGTTGGAGAGTCCCCCGACTCTCCAACAGTTACCCCACAATGACAGAGGAGTGTGGCTCGTCTTCTCGTCAAACTTACCACATCCTCCGTCCCTCTGATGACAGGTGTGAGATGAGCAAATACCCCTACTCGCACGCCATCCGCTGTTCGACTCGCATGCCAGTGTGCCAGTGGCATACGAGACTCCACTCTACGACCATCACCGACACCACCACTCGGTTCGAGTATGTCGGACCCACAGCCTAAGAGGAGTGTGGCTCATCTTCTCCTCAAACTCAGCACACCCTCTATCCCTCACATGACAGGTGTGCGAAGGGCAACTGCCCCTACTCGCACACCGTCCACCGTCCGGCTCGCATGTCAAAAGCATGCACGCAGTCCTCTTGCAGCCGTTACCGGCCCCGCCACTTAGTCAGAGCATTATGCTCAGTCAGACCCATCACCGGGCGGCTCCCACCACCGGGCCCGTCTTGCCCCGTCACACTGTGCCCTCTCCTAAATATCAGAGTACACGCGGAGGAGCCCCTCACGTCGGAACTTCGCTATCGGTCGACAACTTAACGCAGTAGACTAGGAAAAGTTGTAATTTGTCGACAACGGTTGTCGGTCCTACGGCAGATATGACCAACCCACTGCCACTTCAGTTTACTTTTCGGTTAGGCTATGTCGATCACTTTAGGCCGGCCGCACACGCACGGTTTCCTGATTAGGTTTCCTAATCAGGAATGCAGATTCGGAAACCTGAATGCTCTTCTTTCATACAAAACGTTCAAACACGCGCACACGTACTTATTTTTTCCGAACGGAAAAAAACCTAATATCCGTTTCGAAATTTTCCCCGTGCGTTCGGGTTGTTAGAACGGAAAAAAACCTAATGACGTCATCCCGAACGCAGCGATCTCGTACATTTTGGCTCAGCCGCCGCACACGAACGGAAATTTCCATTCAGACTCGCGCTAGCGTTGGCACTGGTCGTATAAAATTCCTTATACAAAAAACCGAACGTCTGCGCTAATCTCACGGAATTCCGAATCTGAATTCCTAATCAGGAAACCTAATCAGGAAACCGTGCGTGTGCGGCCAGCCTAAATTCTCTTGGCGTATTACTTCGTTCCGGATTCGATCCCGCAGAGAAAAGAAACACCGCATAAGCATAGCTCTTTGCATAGCTCGCTGAGCAACTTTAAAAAATTGGTGGACGAGTCAAACCGTGAGTGTCCACGTCTCGGCTCCGTATGTCATGACGGGTAGGACGCACGGAAAAAACTGAAAAATAAATAATTAAAATAAAATTAATATTTAAGGGGGGCTGCCATACATCAGACATGATTTTTTGCCGTT
Source organism: Cabera pusaria (assembly GCA_954871355.1). Lineage (NCBI taxonomy): Eukaryota > Metazoa > Arthropoda > Insecta > Lepidoptera > Geometridae > Cabera > Cabera pusaria. The sequence continues at coordinate 9,127,710 of OX940905.1, forward strand.
TTTAGGGTTCCGTACCCAAAGGGTAAAACGGGACCCTATTACTAAGACTCCGTTGTCCGTCTGTCACCAGGCTATAGCTCATTAACCGTGATAGTTAGACAGTTGAAAATTTCACAGATGGTGTATTTCTGTTGCCGCTAGAACAACAAATACTAAAAACAAAATAAAGTTAAAAATTAAAGGGGGTCCCCATACAAAAAACGTGTTTTTAAACGCCATCTATCTAATTAGTTTCGTCAAAATGGCATAGATGGCGCTAGTAAACGAGCCCCGTCTTTCTAGATCGCGACCAAACCAAAATTCTTGGTAATATGAATTAATCAAATATATGAGGTTGAAACTCTTATGTTTCGTATTGTACGGAACCCTCCCTAAGTGTGCGATAAGAGACGCGATACTGACTCGCACTTGGCCAGTTTTATTATATATACGGAACCACTCGTGCGAGAGTCCGACTTGCACCTGGCCAGTTTTATTTACAGTTTTAAAGAAAACCGTACACGATACGTGAAAAGTATGTAAGAACAAAATGATCGCAGATTTTTATGATATAAGGTAGAAGGCAAGCACGACGCTCGCCTGATGGTAAGTGATGACGTCTACCTATTACAGATATAGCGGCATACCACTGCACTGCGCTGCGCCTGTTACCTTAAGACATAAAGATGTTGAGTCTCACATGCCCTGTAATTTCACTGGGTTCACTATATAGGTATACTAGAACTTATCCTTAACAAATTTACCATCTATCTACCTAATAATACCTAGGTATATGCAAAGGCAATATCACTTATATAGTGTCCCACAAACTGCTACGAAAAATGAAACTTTTTAATGATTCAAACAGAGTACAATAGTACGTACGTTAATTAAATGATTTATCGATTTCTTGGGCTAAATAATTAGTTATCTCAAAACATTGCCAGAATATCGCCAAGATATGTAAAACTAAAGTAAAGAATACAACATACTACAATTCATCTCACACCTTGTAGCTAAAAATTTGGCCCTACATATCCCGATGATAAAACAACTGCATTAATTTTATGTTTCTCTAACTGTTACACACTTTATATTTTTGTAATTTCGTCGTAGCGATAGGATCGTACCGTGGCTTCGCTGGTCAGAGCATCTGGGCATGTTAGGGTTCGAATTCTGTCAGTAGTCGGTACGATGACATTTTGGATTATGTGTAACAATGCATTAATTTTGTCAATTTTTCTATACATTGCTATCTAGAATGCTTGAACTACCGAATTTTGCACGCATCATTCAATAGATAAAGATATACCCTGATAAGTTATTTTTCAAAAAAATAAAACCGACTTCATAACCACAAAAAGGCACTCAAAAGCGAAAAATAATTTACTTAAAATTATTATAAGCGTTACCAACTTCTCTATTTGAAGTCGGTGCCAGCCAAGTCTAATAGGTAGTAGATAGATAATACCTACATATTTTTTTTTCATTATCTACCTACTTACTAACCTACATGTACCTACTTACTACTACTACATACATAGTATCTATCTAATATCCAATAGACTTGGCTGGCACCGACTTCAAATAGAGAAGTGGGTAACGCTTATAATAATTTTAAGTAAATTATTTTTCGCTTTTGAGTGCCTTTTTGTGGTTATGAAGTCGGTTTTATTTTTTTCTGTCTATCTATCTATCTATCTATCTATCTATCTATTATGTTTCATTATTTCACAATTTTTTGGATAAAAATTGTCTGAAGTACTGAAACATGCACTGGGTTGCGGGTGCACGTAATGGTACGGTTGGCAACCCTACATTAATAAGGGGAATTAAACATGTGTTTTAAGTGTGACGTTCGACGTCTAGATGAAAGCTGAATGGCTCAATACCTTTGTTTTTTTTTGTAAATTCAAAGCGTTATGTTTCTGTTATATCTATATATTTTGTTGAATATGATCTATTTAATGTTATTTGACGTGTGTAAGTGCTAATTTTTAATTTGCCCATATACTGAATAAATGCTTTGACTTTGACTTTGACTAATAATTTTAGGTAAATTATTTTTCGCTTTTGAGTGCCTTTTTGTGGTTATGAAGTCGGTTTTATTTTTTTGAAAAATTACTTATTTTACTCTTTTTAGTGCAAAAAAAGTTTTAATGAAATTACATGCATCTATTAAATTTCGTGTCTGGGCCGTTATACACTGACGGATATATACTTTTTGAAAATTTCAAGTATGTACCTATAACGGTTAAGAAAATACAGATCTGTAAAGTGCGCACATATAGACACACGGACGGACGGACGAACAGACAACAAAGTCTCAGAAAGTGTTCATTTGGTAACCTTTGGGTTCGGGACCCTAAAAAAATTGACTTTAAATGCCGCGCTAAAGTGAAAATATTCACTAGTAATAATGATGTCATCAAGGTATCAAAGGACAATGTCCAAAATGGCCCTGTACAATTAAAGCATCTGACACACACGATAATTAATTGTCTATTTTATTACAATAATTCCAAATACTTTTATAACACGGACTAGTTGTATTCCAAAATGAATAATAAAAAGTATTATTTGCGATTATTAACATTAATTGCCGCCATATGGCCAACAGAGTACTGAATCACTCTACTACGTTATAAGAGGCACTTCCCTACATTGTGGATACCCGAATTATGAAAGCACTGTGTAGCCAACCTAACAACGGAAAGAATTATTTACGTAGTAACTATTATATAATATGTGGTTTTATGCTTATAATTTTTTTTTTGCTGTGTTGATTGGTACAAAGTACGTTCATAATTCTGAGTTATTTAATTATGTATGCAGTGTCACGGGACTGAAATGGCCGCCATCTTCGCCAAATGTCATGTCATGTCAAAAAATATTAGGTATGTTTAAAAAAGTTTGCACCCTAACAAGACTTTGCCCGGTAGAACATTCCTGTGAAGACAAATTATTTATATATAATTATTAATATATAATTATATATTGAGGGCCCGGTGGCGTAATTGGGAGAACGGTCGGTTTGATGCCGTGGTACCGAGTTCAAACCGCCGTGCACCAATGAATTTTTCTATCGAAAAATATATGTGCGCTTCTCACAGTTGCCCTCCGGTGAAGGAAAACATCGTTAAGAAACCAATAACCCCCGCATGGTGGTAGAACATATCTAGTGTCCGCCTGGCCAGCTACCACCCTCAAGTCAGAAAATCTGTCGCCAAACATCTAATGTGTTCCGGCAGCTATCCTTGAGAGCCAGTTCCCATTCTAGTCCACTTCTCTATCTTCGACCGCATTATCACTTAGCAACAGGTGAGATAGTGGTCAAACGCTTGCCTATAAGATATTAAAAAAAATTATCCCCACCTTTATTTCTATCTCGCTCACAGTTACCGTAAGAATATCTTATATGCAATAGCAACCTCCATTGTGTATAATCTTCTTGGGACTCTTCTACTAAAACGTACATTCTCCTATGTTTGAGGTATTTATCTCCATATCTCTGGTGATACTAATCAGATCTCGATAAAATTAAAATAGGACCACCTCGGAAACGTATCCTACCTATTAAAAAAAGAATCATTTGAATCCGTTCACAATTGATGGAGAAATCGCGTAACATACACAAAAAAAAAAACATACAGACGAATGGAGAACCTCTTCCTTTTTTGTGAAGTCGGTTAAAAATATATTTTTTTGTGAGCGCGGACAGCGTTGCGGTGCACTAAAGGTAGTACGTGTCTACTGGCTCGCGCTGGACATACCGCACGCACGTCACGCAGCGGATTTAGATTGCTTTGTATGATTTTGTAAATACCGGCTTTCGATGCGGGCGGGGCGGATAATGGACGCAGCGCTATGTAAAATCATACAAAGCAAACTGAAATCCTTTGCGTGCAGTGCGTCTGGTGTGGGCCCAATGGACGCGTAAATTTATTCTACACAAAAAATTCCCCGCAATGCTCGTACTTCTATGACACTATACTTCACAGTTCACATAATATGCCTGCGGTAGAATAAACGTACCGCAACCGCTGTGCTCGCTTAGACCTTGTCCGGGGCGAATCCGTCACGTTTGTCTCGTGTATAACACGCGCGACCATTGCGTCCAGAAGAAGCGTACTTACGCGCGAGCATTTCACAATTTTTTGTATCAAAATTTTGTCGCACTCGCTTTAAAGTTCGCGCGTATGCTGGATGCAACAAGGCCTCTAGTACTAGCGAAGTGCACGCGTTTTGTATAAACGCGCGTTTTAGGGTTCCTTACCCAAAGGGTAAAACGGGACCCTATTACTAAGAATCCGCTGTCCGTCTGTCTGTCTGTCTGTCCGTCCGTCCGTCTGTCACCAGGCTGTATCTCATGAACCGTGATAGTTAGACAGTTGAAAATTTCACAGATGATGTATTTCTGTTGCCGCTATAACAACAAATACTAAATAAATTATTTTTCATAAAAAATAAAACCGACTTCATAACCACAAACAGGCACTCAAAAGCGAAAAATAAATTACTTAATATAGTTATTATAAGCACTACCCACTTATCTATTTGAAGTCGGTGCCAGATCTATTTGAAGTCGGTGCCAGCCAAGTCTATTGGATCATCATCATCATCATCATCATCAGCCTGTATCAGTCCACTGCTGGACGTAGGCCTCTCCCAAGATGAGCCATTGAGTCTATTGGATAGTAGATAGATATTCTTCTCTGATGGGAGTATTTCCAAAACACCGGTAGATTCAACAGCCATTCAGTTTTCCCCTTTTGTCCGCAGATTTTCTTTCTAGGCTTGCCATTTTTATTTTTATTTAAACAATATTATGCAGCTGACAGATGGACTATCAGTTCCATTCGGATCATGATATGTGCTGTGATCGGTATGCGTTTCTTTAAGATGTGTTTCACTATTTCACTTTTTTTATTTTTTTTTATATAAAAATTGTCTGAAGCACTGCCCAAGCAACACACTGGCTGATTTAATGACGAACTATACACCTACATAAGATTAAAAGTGTGATAAAAGATGTTTAACGGTATTGGTAGCCTTTTAAGGCTGATATGTTGCATTTAAAAAAGTTTAATCTGTAAAAGGCACTCCAGAAATATTTAATTAAGCTGTGGGCTGTTTACAAGTTCAAGGCAAATGTTTTAATACGTTTGCAGCTGAAAAGCGGCATAATGATATCCTTCTATAACGTTTTTTGCTGTTGAATGGTCTTAAATGAATCTTTTTTAACACCAACTGGTTAACAGTACTACCGAAGAGTATTTTAACGTTAAAAGCTGTACGTTGCCCTTGAAGGGATCTTTTATGACGATTTTGAGCTACATTGTGGTGTCATTTAATACCAGTGTAAGGTTTTCTTGTTAAGATTGTGAAGGGAATACTTTAAACAGCCTGTTGCTGCTTAAATTACGCCGAACTAGAAAATAATAACTCTTTAAGCTGAAGAAGTATATGATATCATTTATTTAAACAGCTTTCTTTGGGAAGTAGTTAAAAACCATTTTTTAAGCGTTTTGTAATTCTCAAAGAGTTAGAATGTAATTTATACATACTACTAAACAGTTTTTTCCATCTCAATATACCACATTAGAGCTCGTTACTCTTATTAACTCCATTTAACAGCCGTTCTATATATCTGTTGTTAAATTGCTTATTTCGGATATTATTTTCTACTTTACTGCTAATTCGAGTTTTATAAATATTAATTCTTACTAATTAATAATGGACAAGCCCTGGTCGAAGCGAAAACGAAATGGTGCAATAAAAATAAAATTGGCAAGGGAATATCAAGATTTACAAGAATATAACAATCATGTCAACGAATCTGGCCAAGCGTTACGAGTAACCGATGACGAGGGTTCCGTACACTTAAATTCTGTCGATGTCATTGCAAGTACTTCTAGTTCTTTGATTTCACAGTCTTTTGCATTAAACGAATCTTCTACGTCGATACGATTCTCACACAGTAATATTTCCAGTAAAGGGATGCCCAGAAAGAACAGATGAGGGATTTCGTGCAAAACAATACGGGCAACATCATAAGGCGATACTGATCGCAAGTCGGTCAATATAAGTGTATTAAAAATAACAGAATTAGATGATATTTTTCATATGCCAATAAAATCATCATATTTAAACATGTACAAAACTAAGTCAGTGAGAAGCAGGTATATCGAAAAGATGATAGTCCCTCAAGTAGTGCAGTTTAAGTTTGTATGAATTCAACATAAATGTGAAGATTTTTTTGTAGGTACCTCTACTTACACCTATTCTGTATAAATGATTTTAAAATAAAACAATAAATTGGTGTAACTTAGTCTTTTATTTCTGCAAATAGTACTTAATCACTGCAAAACTAAATACTATTTAAGGTTGCATTTGGTTCTTAGAGACCGCGACGCGAAACCACGATCCGCGACCGCCCGGGTAGCGCGACTCACTGCTTTGTACGAATTTAACAAATCAATTTGTTCGTATAAATTCGTACAAAGCAGTGAGTCGCGCGACCCAGTCGCGGTCGAGGGTCGCAGTTGCTAAGAACCGAATGTTACTTTAAGGATTCCTAGAACTAAAACAATTACTTTAAAAAAATCACAGTCACGAGATTGCGTATAATTCCAACAATAAAATGAAAAAATGTAAGTAGTCTTGACATTACAACGGTTAGAACAGTAGAAAAGTATGAGATTAGTAGAATTTTACATGATTTAAAATTATTAAACAGTACAATATCTTCACGCGTCGCGGTCCCTAAGAACCGAATGTTACTTTAAGAGGGAACGCGGGGTGCACTTTTCCATACAAATGTATTACCGCGTTTTCTCCCTGGGAAATGCTTCTAAAGCAAAATTTGATTCTACAAAAAATCAAGGGTCTGCTGTAGCTACGCCCCCCTATCATTTGCAATATAGCCTTCTAATCTCTTCTTTAAGATTTTTAAAGGGTCATTTTTCTATTTGCAATTGTTTAGTCAAAAAAAATGATAGGGGCGTAGCTACATCAAAACATTTTTTTCTCTAGAAGCATTTTCCAGGGAGGAAACGAAGGAATACATTTGTATGGAAAAGTGCAACCCGCGTTCCCTCTGAAGAATTCCTGGGAACTAGAACAATTATTTAAAAAAAATCTTAAGAAATACAATATCTTTAACGCGCGTCGCGGTCGCTAACAACCGAATGCTACCTGCATTCGGTTCTTAGAGACCGCGATCGCGGTCCGACACCTCATCGCGCGACTCACTGCTTTGTATACAAAGCAGCGAGTCGCGCGACCTAGTAGCAGTCGCGAAGAACCGAATGCTACTTAAGGATTCTTAGAAACTAGTAAAAGTATTTTTTTTTTAATCATAGTCACGAAATTGCGTAAAATTAGAACAATGAAATGTAAAAATGTAGTCTTGTAATTGTTTAGTTCAATTACTGGAGACTACAACAGTTATAACAGTAGATAAGTATGAGGTAAGTAGAATTTAACATGACTTAGAATTTTAAACAGCACAATATCTTCAACAATCAGTTTTGATTTTACTATAAAAACTCGCGTTCATTTTAAACTCACGGAAACTATCTTACGGAACTACGGAAGCCTCGGTGGGCGAGTCTGACTCGACTTAGCCGGTTTTTTTTATAAAATTGCTGTTTCTTAGGGATTGCTTTTTTTGCTGGGCTCAGTCTCAAATGGGTGGAGTAGTGGAGTAATGCGGTTCCTCAGACGCAGGTAAGAAAAGCTGGTAGCAGGGAGGATTTGGGGGCGGGCGCTTCACCACCGTACTTGACTCGGAGATCTTTGCTCGCTCAATTATTTATCTCCGAATCTGTGAAATCTATTTCACGAGAATGGTATTACTTGTGTGTACCCAAGAAAGTCAAAATTCTTGCATATATACGTGTCCGCATGCAAGGTTGAATGTATTGTAATTCTTCATTTAATAATTGTAAGAAATAATCATTTCGTCGGTCAAGTTGATTTAGCACAGCACATTCCGAACATGCCTCAACTTAAACTTCTGTCTTGATTTCTTCTACAAATTGAGAATTAATATTTTTCTCACGTCGATTTTTTATTGAATCTGAACATTCAGTTTTAGTTTCTTCTATTTTTATTCTTTTCCCAAAAATATTTTCAAAATTTTTTTCAAGGTTCTGTTTTATTTCTGACACTGGATCTTCTACTGGTTTTGGTTTCTCTTTGGTTTGGTTTATTTTGGTTTCTTTTATTTCGTCACTAAACACGCGGGTGAGTTGATCCGTTTTGCTAAAAATAAAATAATGGAACTATTAGGTACCTAACCTACAACAACCATATAACCTATCGACTCAATTTCTCTACGTGTAGGTAATATATAGTTTCATTCTCGTGCATATCTTTCGTTCGTTTGGTCTTACAGTATTAGATAAATAATTGATGGTGGAGAGTTGCAACACTGTGTATCACAAAAGCAAAGGCTTTGTTGTACAAAGCCTATGCTTGATGTTACATGATGTTGATTGGTTAAAAATCTTACGGTGTGTACAGACTATGTTACATAACATGTTGACGCAGTTATTTCACATGTTTTAGATAATGTGGATTGAGGACACGGAATTTTATAAAACATGTTATAATAACATGTCATAATATCATGTTTTAAACATTCCGTGTCCACATTGTCTGAAACATGTTAAATAACAATTTTATAACATGTTATGTTACATAGTTACAAATAATTACAAATAAAATTGATTTTGATAGTCTGTACGCACATCTTATTTTGAAGTATCCACTACCTAGGGTAAAATTTACTAAAATAGATTAATATAAATAGATAGTATTGTAGAAACAAGTTTCATAAGTAAACTAAACAAAATATAATATATTTTGACGTTCAGCTTTTCTATAATTTGGCATAGATAAAACCCTGATTTTTTTGTAAGCACTACACTATACTGCATAGAAGCACAAAATAGATAGTATTTATGAGATTTAGATGTTCTACGCCTGACAACACTACGCCCTTACATATTTTAATAACTACTTATAGCAAGTACCCCTGCGCTGCATTGCGCTAGCATGCCTCGCTATTATCAAATAGTTTAGAATTATACGATCTTGCTCATGACTTTAGTGTCATAGGCTATGCGTTAATATTCCTCCCAATAATAAAAAAAAAAAAGGATAAGGTCTTAGCATTACCTAGGCGAGCGATTTTTATATTATTCTAATCTTTACCTATAGATATAGATACCTAACAAAATTATTACGCATATTAAGCATTTTATGTTAGGGGGTCGGCAATATTCGACCTTCCCCTACTATATTCACAGTGGTCAATACGTGCAAAACTAACTAAGCCACGGATTTCCTTGCGATGTTTTCAATAACAAAATCACACATTGTATTATTATGAATTTTTCGACCGACTTCCAAAAAGAAGGTTTTCAATTAGTATATAGGTTTTTTTTGTATACTTGTTACGCGATAACTCCGTCAATTGTAAACCAATTCGAATGATTCTTTTTTTAATCGGTAGGGTACATTTTTAAGGTGCCAGATCAAGAGTAAAAAGTCGCACTATTTCAGAAATTTAGAGTAAAGAAATACTAATATTAAAGAAATACCAAATTCCGCTAAATTTATTGCATTTAAATCTCAGATTCAAAAAACCCGTATTTAATAAATACAAACGAATTAGTTACAAATAAAATGCTAAAAAATGTTGTATCTGGCGGTTGTTCTTAACTTTACGTATGTTCTAAACTTTGTGTATTTATATTTTACCAAACATTCACATTTTATTTAGAATTCTATACTTAGGCAGTGAAATTAAACCACCTAAAAACCGCTAAAATTCAAACCTGATGGAAAATAATTAATAACAGTACAATAAAATAACACCATTTTGAGGGCCCGGTGGCGTAATCGGGAGAACGTTCGGCTTTGATGCCGTGGTACCGAGTTCAAACCGCCGTGCACCAATGGATTTTTCTATAGTAATATTTATGTGCGTTTCTCACAGTGGCCCTCCGGTGAAGGAAAACATCGTTAAGAAACCAAAAACCCCCGCATGGTGGTAGGACACTATCTAGTGTCCGCCTGGCCAGCTACCACCCTCAAGTTAGAAAATCTGTCGCCAAACATCTAATGTGTTCCGGCAGCTATCCTTGAGAGCCAGTTCCTATTCTAGGCCTAGCGTGCTTACCATCTTCGATCACATCATCACTTACCAACAGGTGAGATAGTGGTCAAACGCTAGCCTATAAGATAATTAAAAAAAAACATACCACGGACATTTTGCGCATATTTCAAATTATTATTGCTACTAACTTCTTTAGAAGCTCAGCTAAAATTTTCAAAAGGTTAGGTACTAAGCTAGGCAAAGAAATTATATTTAAAAATGACATCATTTCGTGTCAATTGCTGCTTATTCTTCTTGCCAGAGTAACCCCAATTTGCTGCAAAAAGTATTTATTGCAATACAAAATAATTTATAAGTCAGTACAACTACATTTCCAGAGACCATAATTAGAACTAAAAGTGTAAAATGTAGGTATCAGATACAGAACATGAGCAGTCTATGGCTGATTAATGGTATTATGTTCAGCAAATTGAATTACAAAATAATATTTTAATGATTTAAGCTGAAAACCTTATAGACGCCATAACTAACCTAAAAAATATCTTTACAATTTTTTAAAACTCAGTTTAACTGCAAGAGTACTCCATAATTTAAGCTATAACTTCATAGGTACTATATATAAATAATTTCAACAGTGAATCTATGTTGTTTTCCATTAAAATAGATCAGAAATTCTTTCACTCATAATTTATACACACTTTCTTAGTGTAAATCTATAATTATTCGAAGGGCGCATGAAAACTTTGTTATTAATTGGTATAAACATCACGATAAAATTGCACTCGCATCCTGAATGCATTACGATAAAACTAAGTATTTAAATAATTATTTACGCACCACCTTATCCAAACAAATTTATTTTAATACAATTGGTGTCTGGTCGCCTCATTTGCAATTACACAATAAACACTTAAAATAATTTTAAGACGACTTTTTAAGAACACAGAAGTTAAAAAAGTTTGAATAGGGAGTTGCAATACGTTAGAAGCTGCTTATGAGCTAGATGGGCGAGTCTTGCACAGAATTATACTTTTTACATGGCTTTTATAAAGGCTATAGCAAGCCTAAACGATGCTTCTCTCCAGCCGTTATAATACCAAAAGCTGTATAATTTGGGGCCCTTTTTAGTTGTATAAGCGCTTAAACAGCTTTTGTGAGAGCAAATTGGTATACCGTTAAACAGATTTGAGATTCGATGGCAGCTTTGTTAAGCATTTATGCAGTATTTGTGTGTTGCTTGGGTGAAACACACAGTTACATGTATGGTTGGTTTTAAACTACTTTAATATTTTTTTAATATTATGTCGTAAACGATTGGATGACATCTGAATGGTTCATTACTTTTGTTTTTTTTTTCTAATTCAAAGCGTTAAAATTCGGCTTTTGCTATGTTTACTTGATAATTGGTTATGATTTATGATTTGACGTGTATATGTGCGTATATTAATACTGCCTACATACTGAATAAATACTTTGATTCTTTGATTCTTTAATACTATGTATGTAGTAGTAGCAGTAGTAAGTAGGTAGATACATGTAGGTAGCATATTAGACTTGGCTGGCACCGACTTCAAATAGATAAGTGGGAAGTGCTTATAATATCTATATTAAGTAATTTATTTTTCGCTTTTGAGTGCCTGTTTGTGGTTATGAAGTCGGTTTTATTTTTTTGAAAAATAATTTATTTTACCCTTTTTAGTGCAAAACAAGTTTTAATTAAATTACATGTATCTATAAATTTCGTGTCTGGGCCGTTATACACTGAGGGAATATATACTTTGTGAAAATTTGAAGTATGTAGTACCTATTATGGTTAAGAAGATATAGATCTGTAAAGTGCGCACATATAGACACACGGACGGACGGACAACAAAGTCTCAAAAAGTGACCCTTCGGGTTCGGAATCCTAAAAAATTGACTTTGCCGCGCTAGTGAAAAATAAACACTAGTCATAATGATGTCATCAAGGTATCTGAGGACAATGTCCAAAATGGCCCTGTGCAATAAAAGTATCTGACACATACGATAATTAATTGTCTATTTTATTACAATAATTCCAAATACTTTTATAACACGGACTAGTTGTATTCCAAAATGAATATTAAAAAGTATTATTTGCGATTATTAACATTAATCGCCGCCATATGGCCGACAGGCCGACAGTACTACTGAATCACTACGTTATAAGAGTTGGCACTACCCTACATTGTTGATACCTACCCGAATTATGAAAGCACTGTGTAGCCAACCTAACAACGGAAAGTATTATTTACCTAGTAACTATTATATTATAATCTGTGGTATTATGCTTATAATATTTTTTTTGCAGTGTTGGTTGGTACAAAGTACGTTCATAATTCTGAGTTATTATGTAGGCAGTGTCGCGGGACTTATATGACCGCCATCTTCGCCAAACGTCATGTCATGTCATGTCAAAAAATATTAACTAACTTTGCACCCTAACAAGACTTTGCCCGGTAGAACATTCCAGTGAAGCCAAATTAATTCTCCCCACCTTTGTTTCTATCTCGCTCACAGTTACCGTAAGAATATCTGTCAAAAACCAAAATCAACGTGAAGAAAGATGTAAAAACATTATTCAAGGTCATATTTATAAAAATCAAGGTTCTGAGTCAATACGATAAAAAGATATGGGCCAATTTAGATTTTCGCAAAAACAAGTACTAAAATGTACTTTAATTTTCAACTTTTTTTTATTTTTCGGAATTTTTCCTTTACTTGTGCTGTAAGAGCTTGCTTTTGACCAAAATTGACAATTCTAGGTCAACCGGAAGTACCCTATAGGTTTTGGGTCGAAAACATATAAGGTACTTCCCGTTGACCTAGAATCATGAAATTTGGCAAGGAGCAAGGTCTTATAGCACAAATAAAGGAAAAATTGCAAAAAATAAAAAATGTTGACAATTAAAGGGTATCCCTATCCCTATACATACATAGTGAACTCCAATCAAGGTAGGCCTCTGAGTTATATGAGCGCTCATACAATTTAGAGGTCTAGCCTAATTGGTACCTACCAACGTTGGTACGGAAGCCTCGGTGGGCGAGTCCAACTCGACTTCTTCATTTAGTCTTCAAAAGTATATGCAATAGCAACCTCCATTGTGTATAATCTTCTTGGGACTTTTCTTCTAAAATCAGTACATTCTCCTATGTTTGAGGTATTTATCTCCATATCTCTGGAGATACTAATCAGATCTCGATAAAATTAAAATGGGACCACCTCGGAAACGTACCATACCTATTAAAAAGAAATCATTTGAATCCGTTCACAATTGACGAAGGAATCGCGTAACATACACACAAAAAAAAAACATACAGACGAATTGAGAACCTCCTCCTTTTTTGTGAAGTCAGTTAAAAACAGAATAAAGTTAAAAATAATAGAGGGTCCTCATACAAGAAACGTGTTTTTTTGGCATTTCACGCCATCTATGAACGCTTAGTTAGGTAAACGTCCCATAGATGGCGTTATATTGAAATGTCGATCCTTAACACCCTTGTTAGACGTTAGATAGCGTTATAAGAAATAAAATGTTTATTAATTATTATTTTTTGCTGGCGAAATATGATAGTGGTATTTTTTGCTCGATCTTATAAAATACTGTAGTGTGGTAGTTGTGGTACGGAACCCTACGAGTGCGAGTCCGACTTGCACTTGGCCAGTTTATTTATAATTCGCGCGATGCTTGTGGACGCAATGTATTGACGCCCAGTATCTCGCTAACGCGCGTATCAATACGCGCGAAACGATTCGCAGCGAATTCGCCCTTTCTGGACAAGGTCTAACTAGCCTTACGGTTCAATAACTAACGAAAGTACCAAAACAAAAACTAATAGATATGATAAATCTAATAGAAACTATTTATTAGACTGATTGACGACATCCTTTAAAGATTTTCATATTACAATCAATTGTTAGCTCATTCTGTTACCTACTATTTAAGCATACATTGGTTTGATTAAGTACTAAAACTTGAATTCAGAAGTCTGGTCCTCTCGTTGGAAAGTATTTAGGTAGAGTCCATCGTCTAGCTCCCATAAAATTGATAACTGACGATCTTAAATTTACCTCCGGCACCATTTTCATATTGGCGTAGGAAGGCGTATCCTGTTGAGTGATACCAGCATATTCCCTGTTACAATACCTTGCTGCTGACCTGAAATCCGCTTGTCCAAAATATTTTAAGAGGTTTTGGCTAGGTTTTACATTTTGTGGTTTAGTACCATTCTTATCTGTCTGCATACATTTTGTTTGATATAAATATTGGTCATTGATACAAGCCATGTATTCGCCTGAATTATCATTATTTGAATCTATGTTTGTCGTAAAACAAAGATTTTTATTAATTTGTTTAGTGCACTGCACATTTTTAATCTCAAGTTGAGGTAGTTTTATCAGAGTTTCTAGAAATTGAGTGCCATGATCCACCGTGTTAACAACTTTGGCGCAAGCTTTATCTAATGTGAACAGTTTTCGTTCTATTGTCTGTACATGCTTTGGTTCAAAAATCAGCGATCGCTTTGATAAGCAATTACTGCATTTACTGCAGTGTTGTGTATCGTCACGTTTGCGGACTTGTGTTACGCATTGACCGTCTGATCGAAGTGGACCAGTCACCAACGTGTTCACTGCTCTTTCGTGATAAAGTTGCCTCTGAATCGAATTTGAGCAGTTGATTATATTCCAGCTATTGGTCAAATCAGTGCGCGATAATGTATCGACCTCTGTCTTTTTCTCAACTATGATCGAACTTTGGATGGAACGGTCAACTTCTTTTGGTGTGGCTTTGGTTCTACTATGTACTAAGCATGACTTTTTGCATGGTAAAGCACTTTGCCGATTTCGATTTCGAGTCCTAGGCTTTGGATATTCCACATCTTGACAATGGTTACGATATATTGAGGGCATTTGTATTAGTCGATTAAATAGCGATGGATAGATAACATATAAAGGATATGTAGGTGTATTTAGATAGGTGGTTAACGGTTTACCAAACTTGTTATTTATTAAATAATGTCGTAACTATTTATCCATGTTTTCATGTGTTTTTTTATGCTGATTTTGTCCTGTCTATAAAATTACATTACTCTCTCCATTATGTAGGTATATTTATATTACTCTTTGTTATCATTGCTGTCCAGTATATTAAATTACAACAAAGAGTAATGTAGTAATTATATTTTAAAATCCATGAATACCACGATGAATACCTATATACTGCAAAGAGAATATAAATACTGGATAAATTGTATTGTTTTTTATAGCTCTTACATAGTATTTACCAAAGAGTAACTTAATAATAATATATACCTAATGAGAGAAAGTATTTACATTTTCTTTGGATCACAGAACAGGGATCCCAACCTGAAGCGAGGTAATTATCGTACCAGGGCCGTAAAATTATCGTATTTTGACGTTTTTGGAGCAAAATTATCGTACGATCAGTATAATGGCTTATGATACATTAAAAATCATATGAAACGATAAACGAAGGTAATTTTTATTAATTTTTTTGTGTATACGGATCAGATTCAGAATCAATGTACAGTCCAGCAAGTATAACTTGGCGTGCCTGTGCGCCACTGTGCTTTTACTTTGTACTTTGATAACAGTTTCTCTTAAACCACTTTTAATTACTTTTGGCATTATTGAACTATTTTAATGTAGCAGATTTATCAACAATAATGTCGCGGTAATCTCTCAAACGTCAAACTCACAGTTTCAATTAAAATAATTAGATCCAAAAACCACCACCGACAAGTTATACGTGTGGCACTTGTATATTCATCTCCATACAGGCAGACGGGCTAAGTAGACAAACCACAGACGGGCAGACAGACCACAGTCCACAGAATTTATAAGCGTGCCAACATTTTGAAATGAAGAAATAATATTGGCTTATTTCTTCTCTCTCTCTGCCCGATGGAGCTGTGAGCAAAAATCAAGTATTTGCTCAATTTTTTATTGAATATCAGCATCATTCTCAAATTTTGCGGTGTATGGGAATTATCGTATATTTGCGTACGATACCGGTGTTCCTATCTTACATAGCACGGAGTATTGATGGCAATAATGGTTGAAACATTTTAATGGTTAACAGTTAATTGATTTAAAAAAATATCGATAATTTAATTGGTTACAAATATTAGTTAATATTATTCGAGTAGAGACTCCCACACACTTATCGAAATGAATCCATATTATTGCCGGAGGTATTCCGTCTCAGTATTTTTTTTATTATTATCTAATAAAAACCATGTAAGTAACCATGACCACAGAGAGTACCAATAGCATTCACTCATTCGATACGTACACTACAGTTAATTGTTTAAAATACCACTTCACTTTGTTAAGAATAAAAATATCGGAAACATCGATTAACTCATTCCATACATTACAGTTAATTGTTTAAAATATCGCTTCACTTTGTTAAGAATAAAATTATCGGAAACATCGACTCAGCGAATAAATTATTAAAGTGTTTTATTTTGAGGGCAATAGAGCATACAGTCGAATGCAGTTAACTTATGGAATATTTTATATGGTTGAAAACAACATGTTCGAACTTCACTCCGGTCATCGTAAATATATCAATGTACGAATACGTTCCTTATCTATTACCTTTTAAAGCTTAAATTTAAGTGCATAAAAATGGGTTAGTTCGTGATTCGCAAGGCGAGGTCATTATCAGTTGAAGTTGATATAATATTTTTATTCGTTAATGTTAATTTTCTTTATTGAATATTATGGTTAATTTTGAATATTAGTTTATTTTAATGGTTGATAGTTATATTCATCATCTCTAGTACGGAGGCCTAAATTATCGTATTTGTACGATAATTATCGTACGGTTGGGATCCCTGTCACAGAATACTATTTACTCGGGGAGCTTTGGATGGAATAGATTCATGGAGTTAGGAACTAAGCTGGAATAAGAAGTCCAGACGCCAGCCACCGAACAACGCACTGAGGCCGGTTTCGTAAACATGTGTGCTCTTGTGAGTGCTGCCATGCAGCATAAACTTATTACCCTGATATATTATTGTCTATGTACTGAATGAATGGATAAGTAAATAGATAAGTAAGCAATTTTTTTAAAGTGTACAGTATAACTTTCTTTTAAGAGTAATGTAAGTATGTTTTCATCCCATCTATTCGAAAAACGATGGGTGGTTCCTCGATAAGTGCAAAATAGAGCTTTTCCGCCCTAGGACGGGAAAGTGTTTTTTATATTATTTTTTAAATCTTATAGACTAGTGTTTGACCACTATCTCATCCGTTTGAAACTGATGATACGGTCGAAGATAATATAATTTTTGGCTTATGAATGTTATTTTATAGTGCCCTGTCTAAGGTGGTTTAATGAAATTCCGTGACATTTCCTGACATCACTTAACATTTTATAACATAACATGACATTTTATGACATTTCATGTCATTTCGTGACAATTCGTAACATTTCATAAAATTTCATGACATTTCGTAACATTTCATGGCATTTTGTGAAATTTGGTGACATTTCATAAAATTGCATGCCGTCTCAATATCAATATCATGATATTTTGTAACATTTCATGACATTTTAGACACTTCTTGTCTTGGACTAGACTATGACTTCAACTTGACCTGAGTGTGACTAACTGGAACTCACAAAAAATTGTAGAATTTTAATACTTGACAATGGCTAAATATACTAGTCGTTTTGAGCCAAAATAAAAAAAGTCTTATAGAGAGACGTAATCGTGGACCTAATATAAATGACGCCAGACAATTCATTTGACTACGCAATGATGTCATCGCCCAGGACGTGAAAATCGAAACGGTGAGGGAGTTCGTGGTCCGTATGGCGCGCCGTCAATATGACCGCGCTGACAACGGGCCACACCCTCACCTCAACAACATTGCGCCACATCACGCCCGGCCACCCGATGACGACGTATCGACCAGGCGTGCACTCCCACCTGACCTCGTCCCGGTCATGGTTGACGAAGAAAACGTAGAATTTTTTAGAGTTTTAACAATAAGGTAATTACCTTATTGTTAAAACATACGGATTAAATTGAATTTTTCGTCGAATAAAAATCAATCTCGGGTCGTCCGTTTCCCTTCACCGGTGTCGCGAAGTGGGCTTCGAGGTATACCTCCTTACCCAGGTTGGGCTCTGGGGTTCACTGCCCCCAGGGATTTCACAGTCTTGATAGTAGCCCTTTGTGGCAGTTCCGACAAGGTCTTGTTGGCCTATCTGGACCTGGTGGACATGTTGGCCATCTTGGCGTGGCGGATCTGCAGGTGTAATTCCGCTACCCCTTTGTAGAACAAAACGGCCCAAACGAATGGCACCCGGGTGGGAGTGTGTCCTTGTCTAACAACCTGCTAGTGCTATATATGTTCTATACTATATGTATTGTATATATATAAATTGTCCATACAAAAGAAAGGGACAAACTCCGTTCAAGGTCGGTCTCAGTAGGGCCGGTGTACGCAGTCAAGTTTAATACTAACTAAAAGCCGAGCTTTGTGATGGCTCGCGTAGTTTTTCTGCCTGTTAATATTTTTAAGGCAGTTTTTTTAAATGAAATAGCGAATTTGCCCCACACTGGCAAAAAACTTGCCAAAACACCAACCACTCCAACAAATGCATACAATTTTCCGTCATATTATTGAATATTGGCTTTATGCTAATATTCAATAATAGGAAGGTACATTTTGGTACTTACAAGTTTTCGCGAAAATCTAAATTTGCCCATATTTTTTTATCATGTCATCAGTATCTGGTATAAATTTCAACTTGCTAGGTCCAACCGCTCCTGAGAAAAACGGTGGTGACACACGAACAGACAGACAGACAGATAGACGGACAAGAAAGTGATCTTATAAGGGTACCTTTTTTACCTTTTGAGGTACGGAACCCTAAAAATAAAGTTTACCTTCTCATTCAAACTTTTACAAAGGCCCTAGGGGTATAAGCTAATAAAATCTGCCCCCGGAAGAAATCTGATTGATATTTATACGATATGTAGGTTCTAATAAAATATTTATTTTCTGAAAGTTTGAGATCTGTAACTCAATTGTTTTTTTTTCTAAAGCTGAAAATGTAAAAAACAGTAAAAAAAATTTTTCAAGACGGACTGCAGCAATTAATCCAATTTTTTAATATATCTTTAAGACAAATAATAGCTATTATATAAAAAAATGAGAGCTGTATAACATCATAGAAAAATTTAAAAAAAAAATTATAATTAATTTTTTACCATGATACAATTTTTGCACAATAACAAAAAAAATCGTACCTTTAATACGTCATACGGTACGTCATAGTAAAAAAAAACTGGCCAGGTGCGAGTCAAACATTTGTCCCGCACCTGGAGGGTCCCGAACGCTATCTAACGGATATCTATCGCGAACAAAATCGATTGCAGCTGCGGTAAATCGTATATCGGACAGACCAAGCGTACTATTGCAGAAAGGGTCAAAGAACACATCGCAGCTGTAAAAAACTGCCAGGTCAATAAATCTGCTATTGCCGAGCACTTACTGGAATCCGGACCTAATCACTGGATCGAACTTCATGACCCTAAGATCCTCTCGACCGACCGCCACTATTACTCCCGTATTGTGCGTGAAGTGGTAGAAATAAAGAAGCATCCCAATTTCAACCGGGAGGATGGATTTAGGTTGGCCGCAACATGGAACCCTGTGATTAGCAAGTGTTCGAATCAAAGATCAAAGCAGCAAAAATCTGCCGATATTGTCAGTGTTGTGTGTCGCAATGGCAACTCTGATAAAAATTAAAAATTAAATTAATTGAGGGTAGTTTCCAACGATCTCTCCTATAAATAGCGGTGCGGACACTCACAACATTCAGTCGTCTCGTGACCACGATCAATGCAACTTGGTCGAAACGTCGAGTAGATAAGATTTATGTTTTAGGTGCGATAAGTCCCGTATTTAAATATTTATAACTGGATATTTCGGTTTAATATTTCGGTTAAATATTCAGTTGGATATTCAGTTAAAACATTTCAGCTAAACATTTCGGTTAAACATTTCAGTTAAATTTTCGGTTAAAGTATTTTAGTTAAATGTTTCAGTTAAATATTTCGGTTAAATATGTCTGTTAAGTATTTCAGTTAAATGTTTCGGTTAAATATTTCGGTGAAAAATTTCAGTTAAATATTTCAGTTAAATCAAACTATTTCATGTTTCAGGTGGCTGGGAGTGGAGCTCGTGGTGCGTACAGGTGCAGTGGGTGGCAGAGCATCGCAGGTCGTTGTCCCCTGGTGCACGCGCCGACTTGCTGCGTCGCTGCCTTCACTCGACGACGCTGCGACTGCCGACTCCGTCGCTCCCAACTCGTTTCACTTTAATATTTTAGTTAGATATTTATGTTGAATGTTTTGGTTGAATATTTCGGTTGAGTGTTTCGGTTAAATATTACAGTTAAATATTTCAGTTAGATATTTTATTTATAACTATATCTATCGCGAGTGAATAGGTATCTTCTGGGTAAGCACGCTACATCATCGATCGCATCATCACTTAACATCAGGTGAGATAGTGATCAAGTGCTACCCAGTTCGGTTTAAAAAAAAAAAAAAAAAAATCTAACGAACTTCTAATACCAACAAAGTGAACGTAAACACAAAGGTGTTAGCAATTAATATTATTAAATATCTGGTTGACCGGCTTTGCTCTTGAGCTTCGCTCGGTATTTTTTGCCACTATTATTGCTACTTAAACAGAAAAATGTGACTCTTCCCCGACATCTATCGGCGAATAATAATACTTTTTTTTTTAATTTAGAGCAAATAACTGCTTTAACGACACAATAACACTAAAGCTACTTCTACTCGCCAATAGATGTCGGATAGAGTCATAATTTAAGTTGATTATCGATAAAGTAGATTATTGAAAACACGAATAAAACAACATTTCCTGAAAATTAATCCTAGCTAGATCGATTTATCGCCCCCGAAATTCCCTGTATACTTAATTTTATTTAATCGTTGGAGCCGTTTCCGAGATTCAGATTCAGATTCCGAGATTAAGGTAAACACGATAGCGCCATCTATGAACGATTCATAGATGGTGCTATCGCAAAAAACACGTTTTTTGTTTTAAACCCTTTAATTTTTAACTTTGTTCTGTTCTCAGTTTTTGTTGCTATAGCGGCAACAGAAATACATCATCTGTGAACATTCCAACCGTTTTAACTATCACGGTTCCAGAGATACAGCCTGGTGACAGACGGACAGACAGACAGCGAAGTCTCAGTAATAGGGTTCCGTTGGTACCCATTGGTTCGGAACCCTAAAAAGCACTTTTCGGTCTCTCTATCATCTACTACTATTACATATAATACATTACATGCTCGCTTTTAATTGCTTTTTTCTGCTATTTATGTACGTATATATATTATTACATATACATATATTATTAAAAATAATATTAATTTTCAAAATAACAACAATAGCTTCTATTGTAAAAGTAAATAAATAAAACATTCGAATATCAATTATCAATTGTATTATTCAATCTTAGTTAGCTATGTTTCAAGGAACAAAATATTATTATTGTGACACTTTATTAGAGTTCCGTAGCCGAATGGCAAAAAACGGAACTCTTGTAGATTTGTCATGTCTGTCTGTCTGTCCGTCCGTATGTCACAGCCACTTTTTTCCGAAACTACTGATAATTTGGGAATAGTATAATAGTTTCGAAATTCCTAATTATACACAGTTGAAACTTGGTAGGTAGATGTATTCTATGAACCGCTTTTCGATTTTTATACAAAATTAAAATAATTTCAGATCGTTTACAAAACGACAAAAACCGACTTCACACGCCGCGATAGTAATATTTTTTTTTATCGGTTAAGATTTGACGGATTACGGTGGTAGATTTGAGAGGAGACGGAGAGCCTAGGGCATTTCCAACCAAAAAAATGCATAATAAGAATGTTATACTCTAAATAGAAACAGAAAATTATCATAATTCTATTTATATTTCAAAATTCATAAAGATACTTGAAATCTGCCACTTTTTGGAATCGTCAGCGTAATCCGCATCATCACAACAGGTGAGATAGTGGTCAAACGCTAGCCTAGAAGATATAAAAAAAATCTGCCAGAGTTATGTATGTAGGTCCTAAATCTGCCTAAATGGCAGATATCTGCCATAAATGGTACACTGATACCAGAAGTCATTTGGATGACAGATGTAAATTCTTTAGATTTCCAACAGATGGCGTTAGTAACCAAACATTTTGTTCGCAGCGAAGTTAATTCTTTGATAATGGTCCCCCCCCCTAAAAGCTAAACTGCTGGCTTGAAAAATCTGGAAAAATTCGTGATAATAGTGCATTTCATGAACTTTAAAGGAAACTATAGCGGTTAAGATAACTTTATCAGTTTAGCAGTAATAGTCGTTGAACTTGGGTGTTGGATAATTTTGTAGCAAATACATAATCCTTAGAATAAATCATTTAAAGTGCAAAGACTAAGTATCTAGTTGCTTGTTTATAACAGGTAAAGACTTACATTGAATAACAGGCTACTACGGAACCCTACACTGCGCATGGCCCGACACGCACTTGGCCGGCTATTTTTAATGTTAATAAAATTATATATTTTTTTACTGATAACACATCTACATGTGAATTTAAATTACTATGCAAAAGCACAAATTAATAGGCGTGATAGTTTTTCAGTAAAGTGCACCACAAAAGTGCTCAGGTTGTGGGATAGTGTATTGATTTATTATATTATAGTGATTAAGTAGAAGGTCTTTGGTTAAGAGCGTACACGGTTCTCTTTTTCTACCGTAGACAGAGAAAAGAATAGACCGCGGGTAGCTCTGTCTCTTTCCCACATGAAATAAGATATACTATGGAGTAATTCCATGTCACGAAAAAGGACAAAGCTATAATAATATTTCCCTCTCTCAGTGCGTGCCGGTTTTTACAGGGTCAGTAACGTAGTTAGCCGTTTTTAGCTTAACGAACTTTGACCTTTATTGCTATGTATCACTGGGTTCAAAATGTTGTGAAAGCAATGTCACATCAATGTAAGTTAGCTGTGTGTATTACTTCACTTATATAATACTCTGTGGAAGCAGCGAGATTGACAAGTAGCAATGTAGTAGTTGAAGAGAATAAATAAATTAATATTCTCCCTCAAGTCTTCGTCTTCATCTGACCCATAATCCTCAATAGGTTATGGGCCCAGGATACGCGAGAGACGTGGCGGTAAAGAAATAGCTGAGGATTAATGTTTTTTTTGTTGCAGTACATGAAAAAAAAAAAACAAAAGGCGGTAGCGGTTGTGTCATTGGATTTTTGAGAAAAATCTAATCGGTAAATGCGACGTGTTGTTCAACATGGCAGGGCAGACGGATCATAAGAATGTTGTGTTGAACGGGAAAAATTGGATGGCGTGGAAATTTCAGATGTCCATAATATTGAAGTCGAAAAAATTATTTGGAGTGGTATCCGGAAGCGAAAGAGTGGCTGATCAATCCAAGGAGAAAGATATAGAAGTATGGCAGGATAGGGACCTTAAAGCCCAAGAAATTTTGGTGACAAGGGTGGAAGAAAAAGTCATGACATATTTGTCATCGTGTACAACGAGCAGGCAGATGTGGGAAAGGTTAAGTACTCTTTATGAACCATCATCTCAGGTTAGCGTTCATCTTATCCAACAACGTTTTTTTAATCTGCCGTTTGAGGAGCCCATGATGACGTTTATATCAAAATTAGACGAAATCACAAATCAGTTGCGAACTATGGGTGAAGCGCCATCAGACAAGATGCTGATAACTAAGGTATTAATGTCGTTGCCCGAAAAATATCGGCACTTTGTAAGTGCATGGGAGTCAGTTCCAGAGAGTCGGCAAAATATGAAAGAACTGACATCTAGGTTACTCATAGAGGAAGAACGTAGTTGTCAGGAGACCAGATCAAGTACATCGGCTTTTGTGACAGGAACCAAATTCACAAAATCGTCAGTAGACCGTTCAAGTGAGCGTAAGTGTTTTACATGTGGTAAAACTGGACACTACAAACGTGACTGCTACCTAAGAAAGTGCTTTCGTTGTAATAAGACTGGACACTTAGCAGCAGAATGTAATTTCATTAAATGTTATCGTTGTAACAAAATAGGACATCAGGCGAAGGACTGTAGTGAGTCCATAGATAATAATAAAGCAAAGGGTAAAAATGTTTTTTTAGTACAGGAGCCATTGTGTATTGGTAAACATACATTACATTTTATTATGGATTCAGGAGCTAGCGAACATATGACTTACAATAGAGAATTGTTATGTAATTACAGGAAAATTGAGAAACAGGTAATTGTAGGAGACGGTAACAGATTAAACGTTGAAGGAATAGGAGACATTCACATTTTAGCATTTGATGGATCAAGTTATGTACCATCAGTATTGTGCAATGTATTGTATGTTCCAACTTTGCATGCAAACCTTTTTTTCATTATGTAGTGCAGTAGATCGTGGCTATACGGTTGTGTCAGGAGAAAAGCAATGTAAATTCTTACGTAATAGTTCTGTAGTAGCATTAGCTACTCGCGTAGGCAACTTATTTATAATGGAGTTTATTATTGAAAGTAGTACTGATAATAATAATAAAATTGCTTTAGTAAGTTTGTGTACATGGCACGAAAGGTTAGCCCATCAAAACTTTAAACATGTAAAAGAAATCTTACAGAAAAATAATGTTAAGTATGAAGGGCAGATTGATCAGTGTATATCTTGTATTCAAGGAAAGCAGCACAGGTTACCATTTTCTAACATCAACAGTCGAGCAGAGAGTCCAGGAGAGTTGATTCATGCAGACTTATGTGGTCCTATGGAAATAAGTTCGTTGGGTAAGTCTTACTATTTCTTACTGCTGAAGGATGATTATAGTAACTACAGGTTCGTATATTTTCTTAAAAATAAGTATGAGACTAAGGATAGGATTGCAGAGTTTTTGGAGCTTATTGAAAATCATCACGGATATAAAGTTAAAAGGTTTAGATCAGATGGAGGAGGTGAATTTATGAATAGAGATGTTGAATCATTGTTTAAGCGAAAGGGAATTGTACACGAGACCACTATTGCTTATACTCCTGAACAAAACGGAAGAATAGAAAGAGAGATGAGAACAGTTGTAGAATCTGCAAGGTCAATGATTATAAGTGCTGGAGTGAGTAAAGAATTTTGGGCAGAAGCAGTTAGTAATGCAGTTTTTACAATAAATAGGACAGGTACCAGTAGTCAAATTGGAAAAACACCATATGAACTGTTTTGTAAAAAGCGATTTGATATAAGTATTCTTAGAACATTTGGAACGGAAGTGTATGCTCACATTCCTAAAGAAAAGAGACGCAAGTGGGATCCAAAAGGAAAATTAGAATTATTTGTTGGTTATGGTATAACAACAAAGGGATATAGGATATGGTTTACAAATACAGGGTGTGTAGAAACACATAGAGATGTGACATTTGTTCAAGCAAAGAATAAAGAAGAGAAGATTTTACAAACAGTGGAAGCGATAGAAACTGTTGATGATGAAGAGAAAACTACAGAAGATGAGGAGGAAACCGTAATAGTAGAAGAGGTAAGAGAACAAGCACCGATCGGAGAAATAACATTAGAAACGGTAAGATCTGAAGATGACATAGTAATGGAAGAAGAACATATAGAAGAAGATTGGTTCAGTCCAGAAGAAGAAGAAGGGTTAGAAGAAGATAAGACTAAAAGCGGGAGAAGAGTAAAGAAACCTATGTGGATGAATGATTATGAAGTAGGGTTGATGGTACAAGGAGAAGAAGAATTGAGTTATGAAGAGGCCGTAAATGGAAAAGACAAAGATAAATGGTTAGAAGCAATAAGTAAAGAGTTAGCAGCACTGAAACAAAATAATACATGGAAAGAGACAAAATTACCTACAGGAAAGAAGGCAATTGACAGTAAATGGTTTTTTAAGATAAAAGAGGATAGAGACACGAAGGTTTACAAAGCAAGACTCGTAGCGAGATGCTTCAAGCAAGAAGATAAGTTTGATCATTCAGAAATGTATGCTCCAGTAGCGATGTTACCTACATTACGTATACTGTTAGCTATTGCAACTCAATATTGCTTAGATATTCAACAAATGGACGTGAAGATTGCATTCTTGTATGGAAGAATTGATGAAGAAGTTTATTTAGAGAAGCCAAAAGGAATGAAAAAGGATAATTTAGTACTTAGACTGGAAAAATCCTTATATGGATTGAAGAAATCGCCAAGATATTGGAATGAGAGGTTTCATGAGGTAATGATGCAGGAAGGGTTTCTTCGAAGCAAGTGTGATTACTGTTTATATTTTAAGAAAGATATCAAGTTCTATGTACTGTTATATGTTGATGACATACTTCTAATTTCCAAAGACAGTCAAGAAATTGAGAAGTTAAAAGAAGCACTGAAGAAAAATTTTAATATGAAAGATATGGGTGGAGTTTCGAAGTACTTAGGTATAAACATAAAGAAGAATGATAATTCGTTAGAAATTGACCAGAAAGACTACTTAAAAGATATTTTAAAGAAGTATAAGATGGAAGAATGTAAGTCGGTGTCCACTCCTATGGAGCCCGGACTGAGAATAGAGATAATATCGTTTAAAAACTAAAAAACAACCGACTTCAATGCCGCGCTATTCATTTTCAGTACCAATTTTGAGATGTTTATCTCAATATCTCTGGAGATACTTATCATACCTCGATAAAATTACCACGGTACCACACTTGGGATATCTCCTTTCGAACAAAAAAAGAATAATCGAAATCGGTTCATAAACGACGAAGTTATCCGCGAACAAACATAAAAAAAAAAAAAAAAAAAAAAAAAAAAAAAATATACGGTCGAATTGAGAAACCTCCTCCTTTTTTTGAAGTCGGTTAAAAAGTGATCAGAATGATGGAGAGTTAACGAGAAAATGTAGAACGCTAATAGGTAGTTTAATGTATGCTATGTTGGGGACTCGGCCTGACATATGTTATGCCTTGAGTTATTTGAGCCGTTTTCAGGCATGTGCGAATGAGGACGTATGGAAGGGTTTGAAAAGGATTTTAAGGTACATAAAAGGAACAATAGACTTTAAATTAATTTATAAGCAGGGTAAAGATGAGCCGTTGATTGGATATTCTGATGCAGACTGGGGAGGAGACCAGGCAGGTGACCGGAAATCTACTTCAGGATATATTATGCAGGTATATGGTTGCACAGTATCTTGGTCATCAAATAAGCAGCAATGTGTGGCGTTGTCTTCGACTGAAGCTGAGTATGTAGCTCTAGCTAAAGGAATATCTGAGGGGTGTTGGATAAAATATTTACTTATAGAAATTAATTTAAAATGTGATGAGATGGTTATGTTCGAAGATAATGAATCTGCCATTCATATAGCTAAGAATCCAGAGAACCATAAGAGATTAAAACATATAGATATAAAGTACCACTTTGTTAGAGACATGGTTGAAAAGAAAATTGTAATTCTTAAGTATATTGAGAGTAAGGAGCAAGTCGCAGATATTTGTACTAAACCATTATGTAAGTTGAAGTTCGAGGATTGCAAAAATAAACTTTAATTTTGTATTCATGTACCAGATGAGAGTTAAGGAAGTCTTTAAGAGTTGGTAGTTTATTAATAATCTGAGATAAAGATAGGAAGTGTTATAAGTTGTTTATTTTATTCAGAATAAGTAATAGTTTTTTTGTTGTTAGTGATGTAACATTGAGGAAGGGTGTTGTGAAAGCAATGTCACATCAATGTAAGTTAGCTGTGTGTATTACTTCACTTATATAATACTCTGTGGAAGCAGCGAGATTGACAAGTAGCAATGTAGTAGTTGAAGAGAATAAATAAATTAATATTCTCCCTCAAGTCTTCGTCTTCATCTGACCCATAATCCTCAATACAAAATACATATCTGGTTATGTTACAATCTTCTATCTCATGTGGCCACGCTACCCAAATCTCTATAGTTCAGTACTCTGTGTTTTCTACGCTTTTTGCACTGTCTATAGTTTATGTAAGTCTATGGTAAGTCTGATTAAGCTGATGGAGCTGTCACTGCGATACTACTATCATTTGTCATTGTCTGTGTCAACACTGTCAACATCAACAAAATAAATCGGTGGACTTATGTTCAACTCCTTTTTTTTTTAAATGACGTTTAGGTATTATCTGTGGTATTATTAGTTGTAATGGAAATTTAAAGTCCTTTCCACACTCGCGCGCGATTCACGACGTGAAATTGCGGCGCGGATCACATTGATTCGCGCGCGATTTGTTTTGTTATTAAAATAATACGTCTTTTTTAGCGAGAAAACCAACCCCTTTTATAGGTTTGAATAATAAAAGTATGCCTATGCCTACGGCACATAATGTATTGCCTGATACATTTACTAGCCAGCTTCTATACTCTCAGCCGTGCAAATCGATGCAGCCAGTCAGCAGATCCATGTGAGAGAATAAATAAGTAAATCAATTATTGCACTAAACCACTTCTCTCTACGACTAAACTTATTTTTAATGTTTGTTTGGCATAACACTGGCTAAATATACCTTTTGTGTGTAGCCATACACTTAAAAAATGTATTGCGCCATGAATAGACAGCTTTACGTGTTTTATTGAATTACTGAGAAATTTTTAATAAACATAATTTAAAATATTCTATAGAAATAAAAAATATTTTCATCTTCCGCCTGATTACATTTTAGCACTTATAAATGTTTAATCCATAAAATGAAAATGTTTAATCATCATAAATCCCATTACCAAAGTATATTTTACTGGCAATGTCGGAAATCACAGAATAATCAGTAACACCTAAGGTCCATGAACGCAAGGAAATATTCACAAAACTTGTTGGTGTGAGTGATTTTTTTTGTTTGTGGTTAGATTTTTGTCTCTGTGTGCACTGAGTGCGGCTTTGTTTACCTTATAGCCAGATCGTACAATTTAGGATGAGCTCTGTTATAGTATATCTTTTTAAGCATAAGAGGTCTTCCGGTTGGTCTTACTCATAATTTCTTAGTGTGCTATAGGTACAAGGCCTTGTTATCTTACACAGTGACACAGAATAATGAATAGTACAAGTAACAGTGGTCGATAGACCAGTCAAAATGAGCTTTGCTAGCCTGATTTGCATGTTCGATAAGGGATCTAGGCAAATTGGTGATTATTTTAACAGCTGTTCAACATATGAATTACTCTAAATTATTATTAAGTCACAGAATAAATAATAGTATGTGAGTACATATTTCTAGCACACTGTTTTGGTTTTTTCCAATCAATCAGTTCTAGTTTCAGCGACGACGACCAAAGGTAGGTTAAAGTTTGGCAGGAAGTCGCTGTCTAGTTTACAAGCTTTTATCACGGTAATATTACCGTGCTTTTATTTAACGTGCAAGTTGCAATGTATGTATGTTGTGTATGTAACTATGTATGTTCGGGTGGAATCTTGGAAGCTAAATTAGACCCACTTCCCGATGTCCGATTTGACTCGTATTTGGTGAACTTACGTATCTTCGGTGACAATACAATGATATGGTACCATGGAGCTGGTCTTATGATGGAGACGGAAGATAGCCATAGGAACTTCTGAACTAAGCAAGATAAACCCATCGAATGTGGGCTCGATTGATTCGTCTAGAAGAGAACTTTACTCCTAGATGATATCTAGGGTCTGATGATGGAGCTGGAAGGTGGGCACGAAATCTCTGTGATAAAACAATATAACCCCACCGAGCTGGGGCTCGATTGATTAGACTAGCGTAACACTTTACACCTAGATGATATCCAGGGTCTGATGATGAAGCTGGAAGGTGGCCACGGCATCTCTGTGATAAAACAATATATAACCCTACCGAGTTTGGCCTCGATTCTTTAGACTTGCGGAGCAGTTTGCACCTAGGTAATATGGATATCACCTAGGTGCAAACCTTCCATTCCAGCTTTATCATCAGACCCTGGAGGTGGCCACGGCATCTCCGTAATGAAACAATATAACCGTTTATTATTATATTATAACGAGTTTGGGCTCGATTGATTCGTCTTGAGGAGCACTTTACACCTAGATGATATTCAGGGTCCGATGATGAAGCTGGAAGGTGGCTATGGCATTTCTGTGATAAACCCCACCGAGTTTGGGCTCGATTGATTTGCCTTGAAGAGCACTTTACCCATAATTACATCATAATATCTGTAGGATATTTTAAAACATTACGCCTACTCTAAAATAGGTAGGTACTTAAGTACCTAGTTCCTTAAACCTAGTAACTAAAAAGTTAAAAATAAATTATGAGTAAAAAATATTTTTTAAGAACTGTGATCCTCACCTATTGCACTATTGACGTGAACACACTCCAGACACAAGCATATTTAGCATAGTTGGAAGAGATGATAGAAAACAATAATAATAATGTGCAACCCACATTTACCAGTAACACAGAATAATGAATAGTACAAGTAGGTATCAGAAAATTAAAAAAAATAATTAAATAAAAATCGTATTGACCTTTACTGCCAAGGCATAGAAAAGATAATAATACAACGTAGCCAAGGGCCTGCTAAGTACATAAGTAGTAACGTGACCAGACGTCACATTTTGAACGGGAAGTTCCAGCCTGGCCTGGTAGGTACGCAGACAGGCGATACGATTGGATTATTTGATACTCATTTGTTTATTAATATAGCCACGCCTATTTCTCGCTATTCTTTTATTTGCTAGCAGCAGATAGGCGAAATGATGATATTTGTAATAATTTGTTCTTAAGCCACACGAGTTTCTCGATTTTTAGGGTTCCGTACCCAAAAAGTAAAACGGGACTCTATTACTAAGACTCCGCTGTCCGTCTGTCTGTCTGTCTGTCCGTCTGTCACCAGGCTGTATCTCATAAACCGTGATAGTTGACAGTTGAAATTTTCACCGATGATGTATTTCTATTGCCGCTATAATAACAAATACTAAAACAGAATAAAGTTAAAAATAATAGAGGGTCCCCATACAAGAAACGTGATTTTTGCTATCTATGAACGCCTTTTTAGGTAAACGTCGCATAGATGGCGTTATATTGAAATGTCTATCCGTAATACCTTTGTTTGACGTTAGATGGCGTTTTAAGCAATAAAATATTTATTAATTATTATTTTTAAAATTAAAAAGGGATTTTAACGCGCTAAGAGTGTTCTATGTTATACTTTCAAATAAATATGTATACATGTTTCAGAAAAAAACACTTTGGATATTTTAGTGGCACATACAAATTAGAACACACCGCTAAATAAAAAGAAAACCTAGTTATAATCACAGTCATACAAGGTTTGACCACTGAAAGGTAAACGCACTTTAGTCAGCTATTCATTATTCTGTGCTTTAGTGCCAATCTAAATGGCACATATATATATAGAGCAAAATTTGTTTCTACAAAAAATCAAGGTCTGATGTAACTAGCTACATTATCATAATATATTATATCATTTTCTTTTAAATGAACCATTTGTGAAAAGGAATATAAGCCTTTTGATCTCGTCTTTGACATTTTTGAAGGGTAATAATTCTATTTACAATTGATTGGTCAAAAAAATAAAATGATATAGGGGCGTAGCTACATCAGACCTCGTGTTTTGTAGAAATAAATGTTGCTCTAGAAACATTTTCCAGAGAGGAAACGGGGGCATACGTTTGTATGGAAAATTGCACCCCGCGTTCGCTCTTAATTTTAGGTACCGAGTTTTGAGTGAAACTAACCAAATACATTTTTCCATAGACATGGTTATCACCTTGTTAACAACAAAAAACTAGGTTAGTGTACAAACTTAACTTTGTAGTTAGATCCATAGAAAATGTAAAGTATTACACCAACTATAAATAATAAGTTTGTGATAGTATACTTTTTTAGGGTTCCGTAGTCCTGACAAGGAACCCTCATAGTTTCGTCATGTCCGTCTGTCTGTCCGAGGTTTTGCTAAGACACCGTTAATACTAGCAAGCTGTAATTTTGTAGGGGTATGTATATAATGGGTATACGCCGACAAAGTAGTGAAATAAAATTTTGATAAATAATTTTTTTTAGGGTAGCTCCCCTACATGAGAAGTGGGTAAGAATTTTTTTGCGTCGTCTACCCCATCTTGTGGGGTATCATTGAATAGGTCTTTTAAAATGACTTAGGGATTGCTAATACTATTTAAAGATTTAATGCTCCATTTAACAAATAATAAACTTTCAAGTACACATTTTTGTTCAGTAGGGCATCCCCCCCCCCACTACCCCTACCCACCTCTAAAAGGTAAACTGCTGGCTTGAAAAATCTGAAAATAAAACTGGCCAAGTGCGAGTCAGACTTTTATCTCGCACACGGATGGTTCCGAACCACAGTATAATAACATATAAGTATAGTATTATATTATATTACCGTGTCAATGCCAAACATAACTTAACCAAAATTGTCAATTTTGGGTCAACCGGAACAGACAGACGAATCTATAAGGGTTCCGTTTTTTGCCATTCGGCTACGGAACCCTAATGAGTGTAACTTAACATTTTGCCAAAACCAAAACCAAAAACATCTATTTATCATTGATGTTTATTACAATTCTACATATTACTAGAACACATTTGATATATTTAATGTCGTATTTTCGTGATCTCGATATTGTTTATCCGTTTTTAGGGTTCCGTAGCCGAATGGAAAAAAACGGTACCCTTATAGATTCGCCATGTCTGTCTGTTCCGGTTGACCCAAAATTTTCAATTTTGGTTAAGAGCAAGATCTTACAGCAGAAGTAAAGGGAAAATTCCAAAAAATACAATAAGTTGAAAATTAAGGTAAATTTTGGTGCTTAAGTGTTTTGGAATAAAATCTAAATTTTCCCATATCTTTATATCGTGTTGACTCAGGACCTTGATTTTTATACACCTAATAGCGACTAATAGGGATAGACCTCAGTATCTTGTATTAATTTCAACTTGCTAGGTCCACTCGCTCCTGAGATAATCGGTGATGACGCACGGACAGACGGACAAGAGAGATCTTATAAGGGTTCCTTTTGTTTACCTTTTGAGGCACGGAACGTTAAAAAAAACTGGGAATCCAGAGATTTGCTTGCCAAAATGCAGACATCGTCGCTTACCATCAATTGAGTGTTGAATTTGTCCTATTACGTATAGGTACTTAATACTTATATAATAAAAAAGTTCTATGCCAGCTAGAGCTAGATTCTGTTATAATAAAGCCAGCCCATAGGCTTATATATATATATACTTACGGTTATATATACTTACGGTTATGTTATGCCCTAAGACGAAATAAGGAGACTTCTTATTTCGTCTGAGGTTATGCCTATCGGAATGACGTTTAAATTATTGTTACTATAATGTCATGGGGTGAATATACTGCAATACAGGGTTCTATCACAGATTCAATGTACAATTGTGCTAACTAAATCTATCGTAATTCATGTTTTTGAAATAAATAAATTTTGAATTGTACCTATATAACCTAGCTGATCATTCTGGACTTGCAGAATACCTATGCTTACTTTAGAAAACTAG
Source organism: Cabera pusaria (assembly GCA_954871355.1). Classification (NCBI taxonomy): domain Eukaryota; kingdom Metazoa; phylum Arthropoda; class Insecta; order Lepidoptera; family Geometridae; genus Cabera; species Cabera pusaria. The sequence continues at coordinate 9,161,433 of OX940905.1, forward strand.
GTAATTTTTTGTCGATCGCGTTTTTTTGATTGGGGAAAGGAAAATTTGCTGTAGCGTTAATCGTTATATATGGAATGGACGGATATCATTAGGGTTCCGTACCTCAAAAGGTAAAAAAGGAACCCTTATAAGATCACTTTCTTGTCCGTCTGTCACCACAAACTTTCTCAGGAACGGGTGGACCTAACAAGTTGAATTTATACCAGATACTGAAGGTCAAGAGAAAGTCGGACTCGCACTCGTAGGGTTCCGTAACACAGTAGAGTATTCTATAACTATGATTTTTCGCAACTACAAAAATAACTTTGTTTTTCATAGTGTTTGTATAAAAAACAAAGTTATACTTGCGGTCGCTATATCTCAACAACTGCTGACTGTATCTCGTTCAAACCAATTTTCGTTGAAAGTTTTTAATGAGATCTATAGAATATATTTTTTCTAGATTTTTCACTCCCTTACTTTAGAAGTTAGAGAAAGGGAGGCGGGGGGGGAAGGCACACATTTTACCACTTTAGACGCGTCTATCTTTTGAGAAAAAATGATTTTAGGAACCTCAATGTCATTTTTAAAGACCTATCCATAGACACGTATAGGTTTGATGAAAAAAATTTTTTTTTGTTCCATTATACCAAAATTGACAATTCTAAGTCAACCAAGTCCTCACATAACCATGTACCTACTTACATAACTAGTTAGGTATGTGTACGTGGGTGGAGTCAGTGATATAAATAAAACTATTTATTTAATATTTGATAATAGTACTTTTTAATTAACACCTTTTCAACAAAAATGTAACATATCCATAATTTTAATAAAAACACTTCTTTAAGGACCCGACTTCAAATGCTGCCACCATAGGTATCTGAAGATCCGCCAATACAAGGATAAGGATAGCCTACGTTCTTAAACAATAAAACTGTCCAACTTCAAATAATAAAGTTTTAAAATGTCAATGTAATAAGATCGTTTAAAATTCTTCCGACTTCAAATGCCGCGCTATTAATTTTCAGTACCAAGTTTGAGGTGTTCCATATCTCTGGAGATACTTACCAGATCTCGATGAACCCTACTATGGTACCACCCTCGCGATATCCTCTTTCCAACAAAAAAAAAATCTAAATCCAATCTTAAACGACGAAGTTATCCGCGAACACCCACAAATATATATATAATAATACCTACAGTCGAATTGAGAACCTCCTCCTTTTTTCAAGCTTTTATTTAACTTGCAATGTATGTATGTCACTATGTATGTTCGGGCTATTCATTATTCTGTGGTTCGGGTGGAATCTTGGAAGCTAAATTAGACCCACTTCCTGGTGTCCGATTGGACTCAAATTTGGTATACAGTTTATGTATCTTCGGTGAAAATACAATGATATGGTACCATGGAGCTGGTTTGATGATGGAGACGGAAGGTGGCCACGGCATCTCCTTGATTAAACAACATAATCCCACCGAGTTTGGGCTCGATTGATTTGTCTTGACGAGAACTTTACGCCTAGATGATATCCAGGGTCTGATGATTAAGCTGGAAGGTGGCCATGACATCTCTGTAATAAATCAACATAACCCTACCGAGTTTGAGCTCGATTGATTCATCTTTGCATGGTGGTAGGACACTATCTAGTGTCCGCCTGGCCAGCTACCACCCTCAAGTTAGAAAATCTGTCACCAAACATCTAATGTGTTCCGGCAGCTATCCTTGAGAGCCAGTTCCCATTCTAGGCCTAGCGTGCTTACCATCTTCGACCGCATCATCACTTACCAACAGGTGAGATAGTGTTCAAACGCTAGCCTATAACGTATAAAAAAAAATAATCTTGAAGATAACTTTTCACCTAGATGATATCCAGGGTCTGATGATGAAGCTGGAAGGTGGCCACGGCGTCTCTGTGATAAATCAACGTAACTCTACCGAGTTTGGGCTCGATTGATTTGTCTTGACGAGAACTTTACGCCTAGTGATATCTAGGGTCTGATGATGAAGCTGGAAGGCAGCCACGGAATATCTGTGATAAAAGACAAAACACTACCGAGTTTGGGCTCGATTGGTGGGACACTATCTAGTGTCCGCCTGGCCAGCTACCACCCTCAAGTTAGAAAATCTGTCACCAAACATCTAATGTCTTCCGGTAGCTATCCTTTTTTTTTTTTTTATACCGAACTGGGTAGCACTTGATCACTATCTCACCTGATGTTAAGTGATGATGCGATCGATGATGTAGCGTGCTTACCCAGAAGATACCTATTCACTCGCGATTTGAAGACCCCCATATTGTACTTAATCGGAAACACGGACTCAGGCAGGGTATTCCATTCCTTAGCGGTTCGAATGATGAACGAAGAAGCAAATCGCTTCGTTCGGGTACATGGTATAGATATATATCCTTGAGAGCTGAGAGAGAGTTCCCATTCTAGGCCTAGCGTGCTTACCATCTTCGACGGCATCATCACTTACCAAAAGGTTTCCACAATTTTAGAACATTATAGCATATATAATTAACTAGCTGTTACCCGCGGCTTCGCTCGCGTTATTTGAGTCTTTATGACCTTTGAGGTCTAAGTAAGTAATGATTTTGGTTTGGTTAGGTCTTATATTTACAAAATTCAATTAAAAATATCTGGACCCCCTGACTCGACAGCCAGAAAAAAAGTATTCTATATCCTATTCTGCCCTATGACATTCATACAAAATTTCAGGCAAATCGGTCATGCCGTTAATTCGAGAAGAAGTCTCATATTTACAAAATTCAATTAAAAATATCTGAACCCCCTGACTCGATAGCCAAACAAAAAGTATCCTATATCCTATTCTGCCCTATGTACTATCTTTATAAAAAAAATCAGCCAAATCGGTCAAGGCCTTTGACCGTGAAGAAGTCCCAAACAAACAAACAAACAAACTGACTTTCGCATTTATAATATTGGTGTTGATTGGTATTGATGGTGTTGATAAAGATACTAGGGCCATAGTATATATAAAACAGAGTTGTGAGCCGCGTGCTTATCCTTACTATAATTTTATAAATGCGAAAGTAGAGTTACTTTGAGTCTGTCTCACTTTCACGCCAAAACCACTAAAAGCTTGAAACTTATTTTTTAGGCTGTTGATTCTATATAAATAAATATGACATTCAGTGTGTCAGGGGAAATGGGGAGTGGTGGAGGGGAGCGGAGGGGATGTGAAAGTGAGGTGAAGGGGGAGGGGAGGGGGAAGTGATGGGAAGGGGTGGGGAGGGAGGAAAGGGGAATTAGCGTGGCGTGGTGCGGTGCGGTGTAGTGGGATACGTATGTGTCTTATTAGTGAATGCTACCCAATTCCCATTCCACGCGCACTAAGTCGTGGGCACAGCTAGTTTCTTATAACGCCATGTAACGTCTAACGCTATCTAAGTGAAAGTTTACACAAAGGTGTTTGGGATCGGAATTTCAATATAACGCCATCTATGGACGTTTACCTAAGCGTTCATAAATGGCGTAACATTGAAATGCCGAAAAATATACGTTTCTCGAATGGGGGTCCCCATACGAGAAACGTGTATTTTTCGGCATTCCTATGATTTTAAACTGTATTGTGTTTTTAGTATTTGTTGTTATAGCGGCAAAAGAAATACATCATCTGTGAAAATTTCAACTGTCTAACTATCACGGTTCATGAGATACAGCCTGGTGACAGATGGACGGACGGACAGACAGACAGCGGAGTCTTAGTAATAGGGTCCCGTTTTACCCTTTGGGTACGGAACCCTAAAAACTGACTTCAAAATGCCGCGCTTTGAGGTTTTTATAGAACTCTGGAAAATACTCATTATATTAGATCTCAATGAAATTACAATGCGACCAAACGGAAAGTTTACTCACTCAAACAAAAATGAACTGGCCAAGTGCGAGTCGGACTCGATCACGTAGAGTTCCGATTGAACAAAATTTGCCTGAAAAATAAGTTTTTTGTACGGGTACCTCTTTAATTTTTAACTTTATTTTGTTTTCAACCGACTTCTAAACAGGAGGAGGTTCTCAATTCGTCTGTATGTTTTTTTTTGTATGCATCTTATGAAACTGTTCATTCGATTGCGCATATACGCCACATTAAGATTTTATAACCGAAAATTTAAAGATGTAAAAAGGAGTAACAAAAATACATTAAACGATAAAAATTTGTAATATCACTGGTTATATATAGTTTGTGTCCTATCTATTCACACCAGTCACCACCATCTTTATGGTAAACTAAAAGCCCGCCGCGGCGTCGCCCGCGTTACAAACTTCGTTCACTTACTTGATAAAACTTTTATTTAGTAGAAACTAGTATTATTCATTATTCTGTGGTAATCCATACTTCGTGAAAATTTCAATCTACCTATTACGGTTAAGGAGATACCTGATACAGCCCTGTAATGTTCGGAGGACGGACGGATGGACAGCGAAGTCTCAGTAATAGGGTTCCTTTGGTACTCTTTGGGTACGGTACCCTAAAAAGAATATTCCAAAACGTGTTTTTAGTGACATGAGAATTTTTACTGTGTTCAACTTTACAACACTATTATAGAAGTATTTTTAGTTTGACTAATTTTTAGAGTTCCGTAGCCGAATGGCAACAATTGAACCCTTATAGATTCGTCATGTCTGTCTGTCTGTCCGTATGTCACAGCCACTTTATTCTGAAACTATTAAGACCACCCATTTTGAATTCGTAAAGATCTGATGATGAGTTTCGGAGACTGACAACGGAACTTCTACGATAAATGCCATCTAATTGTGTCACCTCATAATTCCGTCGTTTATTAACCTTCTTGATAAATTATGTTTTTTATGAGTGAGTATACATCCCATGTGGTCCCATTGTAAATTCATCGAGATCTGATGAGTATCTTCAGAGATATGAAGACAAGCCTCCGTAACAGCTGTCTAGCGGATTAAGAACAATCTGCAATCTCACTATGTTGCTGATTTCTTGATTCTTTAAAATATTATGGTAATAATAATATTAGGTCTTCACCTATGAAATTGGAGATTTCTATGAACAATTTTAACATATAAAAATTTTGGTATTTTTTTTATTTCAGCTAATCAAAGTACTGGCCTACATTATCTATACAATTTTCCCGTTTTGATGGCTGTTTATTTATCCTTTTACTGTAGAAGTCAACACGATAAAATGATATGGGCAAATTTAGATTCTTGCGAAAACTTGTAAGTAGGTACCAAAATTTACCTTACCTTTCACTTTTTTATTTTTTGGAATTTTTCCTTTACTTGTGCTGTGTTATAAGACCTTCGTTTTAACCAAAATTGACAATTCTAGGTAAACCGGAAGTACCCTATAGGTTTTGGGTCGAAAACCTATAGGGTAGTTCCCGTTGACCTAGAATCATGAAATTTGGCAAGGCGCAAGGTCAAATAGAGTTACAGCATAAATAATGGAAAAATTACGAAAAATAAAATAAACTGGCCAAGTGCAAATCGGACTCGCACTCGTAGGGTTCCGTAACACAGTAGAGTGTTGTATAACTATGATTTTTCGCAACCAAAACATTAACTTTGTTATTCATAGTGTTTGTATGAAACACAAAGTTATATTTGCGGTCACTATATCTCAAAAACTGCTGACTTTATCTCGTTTCTCTCTCAAACCAATTTTCGTTGAAAGTTTTTATTGAGATCTACAAAAAATATTTTTTCTAGATTTTTAACTCCCTTACTTTAAAAGTTATAGGGGGGGACACACATTTTACCACTTTAGACGCGCCATCTTTTAAATAATTGACTTTGAGATAAAATAATTTAAGGAACCTCAATGTCATTTTTAAAGTCCTATCCATAGACACCCACCCCACACGTATAGGTTTGCAGATTTTTTTTTGTTACTGTTACATGTATGAGATGTCCCCCTTAAACTTTTATATTTTTGTATAAAAATCGAAAAGCGGTTCACAGAATACATCTACGTATCCAAGTTTAAATGTTGTAGTCCTTACAGTTTCAGAATAAAATGGCTGTGACATACGGACGGACAGACAGACAGACAGACAGGCAGGCTGAGAGACAGACAGGCAGGCAGACAGACATGACGAATCTATAAGGGTTCCGTTTTTTGCCATTCAGCTACGGAACCCTAAAAAGTTGAAAATTAAAGGGTGTCCCCATACATACATAGTTTACTCCAATTAAGATAGGCTTCTAAGTTTTATGAGCGTTCCTACAATTTAGAGGTCTAGCTTAATTGGTACCCGCCAACGTTGGTACGGAAGCCTCTGTGGATGAGTGCAACTCGACTTGGCCGGTTTTTATTCAGCCACTAAGTATGAAAAAAAAAATTCGCGACGCCCTACCTGCACTGTTTATATCTGTACTAGCTGTGCCCGCGACTTCGTCCGCGTGGAATAGTGTCTTTGGGTAGCATTTTAAATTATTTAGGCTAATTATTTCACAAATAAGACACATGCGTATCCCACCTACACCGCACCGTACCACACCGCGCTAATCCCCCTCCCCTCTTTCTTCCCCCCACTTCCCTCTCCCCCTCCCCGACTCCCATCCCCTCTCCCCTACCCCTCACTTCCACCTCCCCTCCCTCTCCCTCCCCCTTCCCCTCACAAACTTTGAATGTCATATCTAAAACTATAAGCATCTTTGTCCTGACATACTGACTGACTGACTGACAGACAACGCACAGCCTAAATCGCTGGTCGTAGAGACTTGGAATTTGGAGGGTATATTTGTCTTAGTACGTAGGGGTGTACTAAGAAAGGATTTTCCAATATATAGATAGTCTTTTCTATCCGAAACTTCATACGAGTGCTTCAGTAAAAAAATAAGTAAATACGTGTTTCAGGTTTTTTTGAAAATCCACCCCTAAGAGGGTGAAATGGGGTAACAAAGTGTGAAAATCTATATTGTTTCGGATTGCGCCGAATTTTGGCATGCAGATAGTTATTACATCGTTAGTTACCCCTGAAAAAGGATTTTTCGAAATTCACCCTTGAAGGGGATGAAACGGGGGTTCAAAGTTTGTATGGAGAGACAAGATTAGATAGTATTTTCTATTCGAAACTTCATACAAGTGCTTGAGTAAAAAAATAAGTAAATACGTGTTTCAGGGTTTTTTTTAATTACACCCCTAAGAGGGTGAAATGAGGTAACAAAGTGTGAAAATCCATATTGTTTCGGATTGCGCTGAAATTTGCAGATAGTTATTACGACGTTAGTTCCCTCTGAGAAAGGATTTTCCAAAAATTCCCCCTGAAGGGGATGAAACGGGGGTTCAAAGTTTGTATGGAGAAACAAGATAAGATAGTCTTTTCTATTCGAAACTTCGCACAAGAACTTCAGTAAATAAATAAGTAAATACGTGTTTTAGGCTTTTTCGAAATGCCACCCCTAAAAGGGTGATGTGGGGTAACATGACTGAAATTAATATTGTTTCGGATTGCGCTGAAATTTGGCATGCAGATAGTTATTTTGACGTAGGTATCCGCTAAGAAAGGATTTTTCAAAGTTCACTCATTAAGGAGATGAAGCGGGGATTCAAAGTTTGGATAGTCATTTTATTCGACTTTTAACCCAAGTACTTCTTTAAATATATAAGTAAATACGATTTTCGGGCTTTTTCAAAATGCCACTCTAAGAGGGTAAAGTGGGCAACAAAGTCTGAGAATCAATATTGTTTCGGATTGCGCTGAAATTTAGAATGCAGATAGTTGTTACGAGGGTCGTTCAATAAATACTTAGCCTACAAAAGAAAAACGAAAATTTTTGAAAAGTGTCGATTTATTTTTCTACATAATCTCCTTTTAACTCAATACACTTGGCCCAGCGATGCTCCAACTTTTTTAACCCGTCTAAAAAATACGTTTTCCTGAAGTCTGCAAAATAGGCCTCCGTGGCGGTGATGACCTCCTCATTCGACCCAAATCTTTTTCCAGCGAGTGACTTTTTCAGGTTTGGAAACAAAAAGAAGTCACAGGGGGCCAAGTCTGGAGAGTAAGGTGGATGGGGCAGCAATTCGAATAATTTGGCCATGGCGACGGCAGAGTTGTGAGCCGGCGCGTTGTCGTGGTTGTTGTCCAGTGTGAGCAAACGCGGCACCCATCGCGCTGACAGCTTTCTCATGCCCAGTTTTTCGTGGAGAATATGATGCACCGTTCCTTCTGCAATGCCCACAGTGTCAGCTATCTCGCGAACCTTCAATCGTCGGTCTGCCAACACGAGATCGTGGATTTTTTTTATGTTTTCCTCCGTAGTAGCCGTTTTCGAGGCACCTGGGCGTGGCTCATCAAAAACCGACTTGCGGCCACGAGCAAACTCGTTAAACCAATTCTTGACGGTTGCCATCGAAGGAGAAGAGTCACTGTACACAGCATCCAAGCGATTTTTAATTTCACTGCGCGTTTTCCCTTCCAAAAATAAAAATTGAATCACCGAACGATACTGCTCTTTTTCCATTTTTGTTAAGTATTATTATATTATGTTAAGTATTATTGTATTAGTATATTTATATCGAATTAACAGCCTAAACAATAAGTTTCAAGCTTCTAGCTTTAAATATGACGATACTTTCATACATCCCCCTATCAACCCTTCACAACCCTCTTTACGCATTTAAAAGTAGCCTATGTCCTATCTCAGGCCCTAGACTATCAGTGTACTAAATTTCATTTAAATCCATTCAGTAGAACATTCACATAAACCTTACATATTTCCATACAAACTTCCATCCCCTATTCCCTATTATTATTTTACACCCTTGACTTCGTCCGCAGGGAAAAGTGTCTTTGGGTAGCATTAACTAATAAAACACATACGTACCCCAGCTACACCGCACCCTTCCACAACCCCACCCCCTCCCCTCCCCTTCCCCAAACTTATCCTACCCTCCCTCTCCCCCTTACCGTCACTTCCACATCCCCTCCCCCTCCCCTCCCACACCACTCCCCTTCACTCCCCCTATCCTCACCTCCAGTCCCTTACCCTCTCCCTCCACTCCCCTACCCTCCCCGCCACTCCCCTTTCCCCCTCACAAACTTTGAATGTCATATTTATTTATATCAAATCAACAACCTTAAAAATAAGTTTCAAGCTTCTTGCTTTAAAAATGACGATACTTCTATACGACTTTTCATCCCCCTTTTCAACCCTTTACAAACCCTCTTTTCGCATTAAAAGAAGACTGTGTCCTTTCTCAGGCTCTAGACTATCTGTGTAGCAAATTTCATATAAATCCGTTGAGTAGAACATTCACATAAACCTAACATATTCCCATATAAACTTTCATCCCCTATGCCTTATTGTTATTTTACACCCTTGAGGGTCAAACTTTTACAAACTTTGAATGTCATATTTATTTATATCGAATCGACAGTCTAATACATAAATTTCAAGCTTCTAGCTCCTAAAATGACGATACATCCATATAACATTTCATCTCCCTTTCAACTCTTTATTTGCATTAAAAAGTAACCTATGTCCTTTCTCAGGCTCTAGACTATCTGTGTACCAAATTTTATTTAAATCGGTTCAGTGGTTTTGGCGTGAAAGTGAGACAGACAGACAGACAGAGTTACTTTCGCATTTATAATATTAGTTAGGATTTTATTATATTACTAGCTTCTGTCCGCAGCTTCGCTTGCGTGGCCTACAGAAAACAGATTACATAGTTTTCTTCAGAAACAAATATTATATTCTCATCATCATCATCAGCCGGTGTTAGTTCAATGCTTGACGTAGGCCTCTCCCAAGATGTGTTCTCATTCCCTCTCAATTATAACACCAACAAACACATATTACAAACATTTATTTTAAAACTTTGTTTTTTCTGTTTTACTGAGGCTTGGTGACCTCTCGTGACCCTTTTATAGAGGCTTCACGACCCCCAGGGGACGCGACCCACACGTTGCCAAACACTGCGATTGATGGACGAAAAAATTTGAGGCGATGTAAACTATTATGTTTCTTGAAATGTTAACTTTAAAAATAAATTATCACCTTATATTATTGTTACACACAATCCAAAACTTTATCGTACTGACGGGACTCAAACCCGCACCCCTTGGGAAACATGCTCAATACCTGGGCATGTTTCCCGGAGGAGTGCAGAATTCACTTTAACATGAATACACCAGACAGAATAATCATATAATAGTTTGTGATTCATAACTATAAATGCATGATGTCACTTGCAAAATATCTATCTATGTTGTATGAAGATAAATTAATGGGATGTATCTACCTCTTTACCATTTTTGTCCAGCTTTGACCGAAAAAATTTCAAACATAACCAATTGTATTTAAGTAGAAGCTAGTTACTCAAAATTGACTTACCCTTATCCAAAGAAGGAACGCGATCACCCTGTTTTATATTAAAATTATAATGAAAATGAATAGATCACTACTATTGAAATAGTAGTTATATATTAGCTTAGCTATTAATACATTGAACTGGCTCAGCTGCCAGGATACAGATACAGATGTTGAGCAAGCTTGTATCACCCAATCTAGTAAATCTAAAACTGTCTAGTGTCCATCTGGGTAAACTTCAAAAAATGTTAGCTAAAAAAGATGTAATCGATGCCAAGGACAGTTGTTGTCTGTCCTTGGCATATACCCATACATAATCACATAGGTACCAACAGGTCAGATATGCATTCTGGCAATTACACAACTTATTACAGATTATTTTAATACTATATATATATATATATATATATAATAATATAAAATAAAATAAATACAGGCAGGTGACAGGCAGCAGCGTCACCGGTGAGAGAAGCTACATCCTGCGATCGCCAACCCGCCTGCCCAGCGTGGCGATTAGGGCATGGCATGGCATTGGCAAAAAAGTGATCCATAGACATACCTATAGAAGAAGCAAAAACTTTAAATATATGAAAATTTACATCAATTTGTTTAATATTTAAAAATTTGAATATATACCATACCATCCCAATGAGCCGCAGATCGGGCTCAGTGCATATCTTGGTAGGACAAGAAATAGTCTCAAGATTTGAATCACAGTTCATTGTTATCATAATCAGCCGGTATCTGTCTACTGCTGGACAAGGCCTTACCCAAGTCACACCACTGAGCCCGATGTTCGGTTCTTTGTTTTCCAGTCACTGCCCACCCCACAGTTTTGCGAATGCTGTTGCTCCACCTGGTCACAGGGCGTCCTACGCTACGTTTACCGATTCGCGGTCTCCACTATAGAACCAGTCTACCCTCCCCAACGGTGATCGGTCCTACGGCAGATATGACCAGCCCACTGCCACTTCAGTTTGCTAATCCGCTGAGTTATGTCGATCACTTTAGTTCTCTGGCGAATTACTTCGTTCTGGATTCGATCCCGTAGGGATACAATACACCGAACAACGCTCTTTCCATAGGTAGCTGAGCGAGCTGTTAAGCCTATTATATAATATTATTTATTAAAAAGGTGAAAAATCAAAAATGAAATAACGGAGTGGACATGGACAAATCACAGATTACCTATAAATCACAGGACACAGACACAGAATACAGAGGGCATATAATATAAAGCTAGACTATTCATGAATTCTGTAATCTCGGCGGTAGAAAATCATAGATATTTAACACTGGTCACACTAACTAAATAAACTAGTAGTGTGGAGCCATTGTATACTATATAGTAATCTGTGGCTGGGTTTACTTGAGTACTACTGTGGTTAAATAAGTGCGGCCAAAATAAATTATAAAAATTCGCAAATCGCAAGTTTCAAATTCTCGAAATGATTATTTAAAATTTTCAGTGAAAATATTAATATAATCTTACAGTGTTTATTTGCAACATATTCTAGAAAACTGAAATATGTGGGTTTTTGGTTACGGGTCTCTAGTATGGAAGGTGGACTTCAAATACCAGTTGAAAGTGATTGGATACATAAAAGGTTATCTTCGACGGTTTTACCAACACAGCATTGATCACAGAGGAGTTCCTGGCAAGGTGAATACTTCTAAATATCACTACCTATAGTTACCTATTCACATCTTATAAAACAAGCCTTTTTAAGAAGCATACCATTTAGGATACAATTATTTTTAAACCGATACAAACCTATTAAATTTTCTAATCTACTAAGTATTTTCGTTTTATATATTTCATTCATTCATTTATTCAAATTCGAAAATAATAATGCACAAATCCACAAGTATATTGTATACTAGCAACCCACCTTAAATGCACGGTGAAAATTTATACACAACATTGGACGGTCTGTTGGTGTAAAGGATAGTTACCTTGTCTTCTAACATGGAGGTAGCTGGTTCTAATCCTAGCTATATACATATATACTAATACATTTATAAATATACTAATACCATTTCTCGGGTTTCTATATGCATTGGGTTGGATCTTATATCGAGTCGGGAATTGATCTCAAATCAATTCACCTTCATAGGAGGAGGGGAGAGTGTTAGAGATTTTGAGGGCAGAGTGGACTTTTTCCCCCTGCCTCATGCATAGTTTATTTATTATTGAAAATTGAAATTTAAATATTTTCATTGTTGAAATACTAAATATAAACTACTTAATATTTAGATTAGACTCATTTTCAATCACGACAAGAACCCAATGGCTCTCAATATGGTATCCTGCAACAAACAAAACTCGATTATTACAACCGGACCTCCCTTTAGCTTTTAGACCAGGTCCGAAGCCTTCAAAAATGGTAAATAATGAAAAAAAATTACAGTAGGATGAAACCCATTAGAAAAAGAGGGGAATATGATCAAAATGAAAGGAAAAATAAATTACGGTCAATCCGAGTTCGGGAAGTGGGAGGGGGTGAATTTTTAAGGGTAAAAAATGGTTTTCCTTGATTTCCGGCAAAACTACAATACCTATGGAAAAAAGTTAAATGGCAAAGTTGTAGGTAATAAAGGAGGAGGAAAAGATCTACAACTTTTGTATATGCAATTTTTTCACATAATCTCAAAATTTAGGTGAAAAATTCAAAAAACCAAGTTTTTGGTTTTTTATTGATATCTGTTTCAAAATTTTTTTTTTCTTCGAAATTTGGTGAAAACTTACCTTATTATGTCCCAAATACACTGTAATTTATTTGATTTAAAATATTTATTTTTTCACCTTATTTTAACTTAATATCAAAAAAGCACCCTAATTTTCAATCGAAAATTCTGACGTCAAAATATCAGCTTTTTTCATAAAGTTTTTGTTCGTTGAAATATCTACTTTCTGATGGTGTAAAAAAATATATACATTACTATAGGAAATGTTCTCAGAAAATGCAAAATATTGAAAAAAACTCAAATTCGAAATTTTATTTTTAATCATTATGTTAGGCTCCCATGCTATATAAAAATCAATCCACTGCTGGACATAGGCCTCTGCCAAGACATACCACTGACCCCGATCTTCATCTTTATTTCGAGTCTGTGCTCATGGCTTTGCGAATTTCATCACAAATTATAGCCACCACTTTCTTTCTATTTCAGCCTGGCAGAGTAGTAACACTTATACCAACAAAAACCCCATGTGATGAAGTGTGGGGTGTCGCATACAAAATCGGAGCTGAAGATATAGACCAGGTCACAAAACACTTAGACTTCAGAGAAAAGAATGGATATTCCAAGCAAACTGTTACATTTTATCCTAAGGATAGAAGCACAGAACCTTTTGATCTTACTTTATATGTTGCGACAGAGGAAAATGAATCTTTTGCAGGTAGGACATATATTTTTTAAACTACAATTTTATACAAGATAGTACCTGTTCGTATCCTAAAATGCAGTAGACGAGTAAAAAGCCTAAAGCATTGGGTAAAAGGACTAAATAAATAAAACTGGGCCAGTTATTAGTACCCAAATTTTTAACCCATGATGCAAAAAGAAGGGGGTGTTATAAGTTTGATGTGTGTGTCTATCGGTGTATCTGTGTATGTGTGTGTCTGTCTGTGGCATCGTAGCGCCCAAACGGATAATCCGATTTTGATTTAGTTTACTTTTTTGTTTGATAGCTGTCTTCGTCGAGAGTGTTCTTAGCATTGTTTCATGAAAATCCGTTCAGCCTTTTAAAAATATTATTAGCTTTTTTTTGGTTGAAGAGACTACTATAGCAACTTTTGTAGCCCTTTGATTGCTGACGTCAAAAAATCTAAAAGGCGCTTCTGCGCACTACTCACCCGTCATTCTGCTGCCATCTGTTTAGAGTAGTAGTTTACATTAGGCGACCATTATACATATATACAAATTGGTCAGGGGTGCTTTTAAATTTTTAATTTCAGTGTGAGTTTATCGTACATGATTTTTGCATTTCCAAGTACATATTATATGTAAAATTATACATACATATATTATACATATATGTAAAATTAATTTCTGCATATTTTGTAATATGTACTTGAAAACATAAAAATCCCACACAATCAACTACATTATATTGGTGTTGATAAATGCGAAAGTCAGTTTGTTTATTTGGGACTTCTTCACAGTCAAATGGCTATATTATGTTTAATGTTACGAAAAGCCTTGTAAAGTTTGCTACAATAAATGTAAAATACTGTATATGGCCCAGTCGAGTGTGCAAGCTCAGATAAACCTATTGGTTTTTGTAACATGATAAGCAATGAATATGCATTTTATTGTATTTGATTAAATAAATAAATATTAGGATAAAAAGGTTACACTAAAAGGTGCCACCGATTTATGGTGGATATACCATCTTTATGAAGCGATTTGTATCTTCCAGATAAACCTATTGGTTTATGTAACATGATAAGCAATGAAAATGTATTTTCTTGTATTTGATTAAATAAATAAATAATAGGATAAAAAGGTTACACTAAAAGGTGCCACCGATTTATAGTGGATATACCATCTTTACGAAGCGATTTGTATCTTCCAGATAAACCTATTGGTTTTTGTAACATGATAAGCAATGAATATGTATTTTCTTGTATTTGATTAAATAAATAAATAATAGGATAAAAAGGTTACACTAAAAGGTGCCACCGATTTATGGTGGATATACCATCTTTACGAAGCGATTTGTATCTTCGTTCATCATACGAACAGCCAGGTAATGGAATGCCCTGCCTGAGTCTGTGTTTCCGTAAATACAATATGGGGGTCTTAAAATCGTGAGTGAATGGGTATCTTCTGGGTAAGCACGCTCCATCATCGACCGCATCATCACTTATAGATAGTGGTCACATGGTACCCAGTTCGATGTAAAAAAAAAACTTTTTAATGCGGGCTAAGCACAGACTATAGATTTGATTTAAAACTCAGGTGCTAATAATTGGACCATTGCCAAAATTTGGCCCTCTTACTCTAGGATACTTTTAACACACAAACACTAGATAACAACAATATAAGATAGTTTAAAAAAAGAAAAGAAACAACTTCTAATGCTGCTCTATTAATTTTCAGTACCAAGTATGAGGTACTTATCTCCATATCTCTGGAGGTACCTATCAGATCTCGATGAAATTACTATGATACTACACTTGGGATATCTTCTTTCTAACTAAAAAAGAATCATCAACATCGGTTAATAAACGACGATGTATTAGCACACGAACATTAAATAAATATATACGTGCGAAATTAAAAACCTCCTTTTTTTAAGATTTGGTTAAAATAATTTTAACTCACTCATTAAAGAAAAAAAAAATTGGTCATAGTAAATTCAGTTCTTTTTAAAGACAAATAAAATTTTAATAGCAAAGTCATAATGAATGCTTTTAGCAAACAATAAGGTGCACCAAAATATATATTCACATAAATAATTATTTGAGTATTTTTTTAACGATTTCAAAAAAAGGAGGAGGTTTCTCAATTTGAACGTATCTTTATGTATATAATTCTACTGTATGTTTGTATGTCACTGAACTCCTCCTAAATGGCTGCACCGGTTTAGATGAATTTTGGTGTGTATGTTTGAGTTAGTCCATAGATAGTTTAGATTCACAATTGGACCCAATAGGTGGCGATGAGATCGGATATAACTAGAAGTGCCCCGCGGCTTCGCACGCGCTAAAACTTCTTTTATTTACTTAAAACTTTTCTTTTGTAAAAATGATTCTATTATTAAAGACATCAAATAAGAATTAGCCAAATCAGTTCACCGGTTTTCATGTTATCGCATGACTAAGGCAATTCGGGATTCATATTTATAAAACCCGAAAAACCCAAATTTTCAGACTTTGTTACCTACCCCATTTAGAAAAATCCTACAACACGTACTTTATCTCATTTTGTTTCGCCATACGAACTTTGAATCCCTGTTCCGTATCCGGGAGGAATTTTTAGAAAATCCTTTCTGAGCGGATACCTACGTCATAATAACTATCTGCATTCTAAATTTCAGCGCAATCCGAAACAATATAGATTTTTAGACTTTGTTACCCCAGTTTATCCTCTTAGGGTGGCATTTTGAAAAAGTCTGAAGCTCGTATTTACTTATTTATTTACAGAAGTACTTGTGTGAATTGTCGAATAAAATGACTATCCAAACTTTGAACCCCCGGTTCATCCCCTTGAAGAGTGAATTTTGAAAAATTCTTTCTTAGCGGATTTCTAAGTCAAAATAACTATCTGCATGCCAAATTTCAGCGCAATTCGAATCAATATTGATTTTAAACTTTGTTACCCCAATTCACCCTTTTAGGGGTGGAATTTCGAAAAGGGCTGAAACACGTATTTACTTACTTAAGTACTTGTGTTAAGTTTCCAATATAAAAGACTATCTTATCTTGTTTCTACATACAAACTTTGAACCCCCGTTTCATGCCCTTCAGGGGTGAATTTTGGAAAATCCTTTCTCAGAGCACACCCGGACACTCAACTAAATCTTCATACAAACTCGCGTTTTAACGACCGCGACTCGCGTTTTTACACAGACACTACACACATGTCGTTTTTCTACAGGCACAATTGTGTGCATGATGTCTAAGGATGTCACCGTAAGAACCTACTTCATTTTGAAGTCGGTTTAGACTTGCTAGCCAGTACTTCGCTATGGTTTCAAAATTATATAGATAATAATAAAATTATTCTCATTTACTCAACGCGATACGCCATAACTAAGACACTTGTCTCGCTGCGAACGAAGACCGATACGCGTGCGAGTGAAACAGTTGCGAAAGTTTTTGCAAACTAAAATCTTCTAAATATTTGATTACGTTATTTGAATAGTGTAGAGTTAGGTAGGGACATTTCATATACTTAAGTTACTTGATTTGAAAAAGTGACAAAGATAAATAAATTATTAAGATAGTTTTTATTCAATATTTAAAAACTAAGGTTTATTTACGCACAAGTATATCGTTGATTAATTTACGAAACTGAATTCTAAAATACGAATATATAGTTAGGCATACAAATTTGAGTATATATATTATATAGAAACTACGTAAATTTGAACCTCCTGTATATACCTAGTCCCACAGAAATATTCCATAATACTTATTATTAATATTTCTGTGTTTTATATTCATACATGTATGAAGTTGATGTTCTTCTCCTTGTGAGGTAGTATTGTTCTGTAGTCGTGCGCGTATGGCTTCCTTGCTCACACTAGCTCCTCGATAGATCAGAATCGGTGGCGAGGTGAGGTAGCCTGGATTGGTGGGGGGAACAGAGGGTCAGTTCTATACTTAGTATTATTATTTTTTCTATGCTCAGAGGGAACTAACGTCGTAATAACTATCTGCATGCCAAAATTTCAGCGCAATCCGAAACAATATTGATTTTCACACTTTGTTACCCCATTTCACCCTCTTAGGGGTGGAATTTCAAAAAAACCTGAAACACGTATTTACTTATTTTTTTTACTGAAGCACTTGTGTGAAGTTTCGGATAGAAAAGACTATCTAATCTTGTTTCTCCATACAAACTTTGAACCCCCATTTCATCCCCTTAAGGGGTGAATTTTGGAAAATCCTTTCTTAGTACACCCTTACGTACTAAAACAAATAAACCCTCCAAATGTCAAGTCTCTACGACCAGCGGTTTAGGCTATGCGTTGTCTGTCAGTCAGTCAGTCAGTCAGTATGTCAGGACAAAGATTCTTATAGTACATACATACATAAATACATACAATCACGCCTTTTTCCCGTTGGGGTAGGCAGAGACTACTTCTTTCCACATGCTACGATCCTGACATACCTCTTTCGCTTCTTCCACTTTCATGAGCGCCTTCATACATGCTCGCCGGTTATAAGTGAGTACTTTTGATTTGGCCTTTCTTTAAAACGTCTCCGATCTGGTCGTGATACGTTCGTCTAGGTCGGCCTCTACCGGCTGCCCCATTCACACTCGTCTCATAAATCTGTTTCGTCAGTCTTTCTTCATCCATCCTCTCTAGATGTCCAAACCATCTAAGCATCCCTTTCTCAATCTTTGTCACCACATCTTCTACCACACCACAACATTCCCTTATCTTGCTGTTCTCCACCTTATCCATCAGAGTCACTCCAATCATACTTCTCAAACTTCTCATTTTTACAGCATTAATTTTACTTTCATGCTTCTTCTGCCATACCCAGTATCCACTACCATACATGAGTGTGGGAACCAACACTCCCTTATGTACAGCCAGTCGCGCTTTTTTAGACACGTTCTGACTTCTCATAAAGTTATGCAGTCCCCCACTCACTTGGTTTCCTGCCAAAACTCTTCGCTCAATATCACTTTCATACTTACCATCTCTCGTAAACTTAGAACCCAGGTACACAAACTCTTTCACTTGTTCTACATTCTCTCCTTCAATCGTAACCTTACAATCTGTCATTCTTTCTTCTCTTTCAAAAACCATTACTTTGGTCTTACTTACATTCACTTTCATCCCTTTCCTTTTTAAGGCATGATGCATAATATTAACCATCCTTTGCAACTCCTCCTCCGATGATGCTAGTATCACCTGATCATCAGCGTATAGGAGGCATTTGATGGTTAAATCATTCATTCTTAATCCGTACACGCTTTCTTTCAGATCTGTCAAGCAATTGTCTATGAATAGGTTGAACAACACTGGCGATGCAACACATCCCTGTCTAACACCTTTTTCGATGTTAAACCAGCGTACGCTCCGTTTATTCTGACACAAGCACTGGAACCCTCACATACACACCCTCATAGAGTGATTTCAGTGCTCGTATCAAACTGCCGCCCACCCCATACATAGACAATGTTGACCACAATTCACTCCTCACCACTCTGTCATAGGCCTTTTCCTTTTCTTATAGTATTAGAAAGATTTATGTATGTTTGCGGATAACTTCGTCGTTTGTGAACCAATTTTGATGATTCTTTTTATTTCATCGAGATCTGATAAGTATCGCGTAAGATTTCGCTTCTCAGCTATGTCTACAAGCTGTTTTCAAGAGTCATCACGAACCGTCTAGCGCGAAGACTCGATGAGTTCCAACCTCCGGAACAGGCCGGGTTTCGAATCGGTTACGGCACCATAGACCACATCCACACAGTGCGGCAGATTGTACAGAAGACCGAAGAGTACAATCGGCCCCTGTGCTTAGCATTCGTGGACTATGAGAAGGCCTTCGACTCAATCGATACCTGGTCCGTTCTGGAGTCCCTGCAGCGTTGCCAAGTCGACTGGCTATATATCGAAGTGATGAGATGTCTGTATAATGCAGCAATGATGACTGTACAAGTACAGAACCAGCGAACTAAACATGTCCACCTGCGTCGAGGTGTGAGACAGGGGGACGTCATATCCCCGAAACTTTTCACTAAAGCCTTGGAGAATATGTTTAAGACGCTGGACTGGAAAGATTCTGGCGTTAACATCAACGGCAAGTACATCTCTCACTTACGATTCGCAGATGATATCGTCATTATGGCAGAGACGCTGCAGGACCTACAAAGGATTTTGAATGGCCTAGCTGATTCTTCTCGTCGCATCGGTCTCCGGATGAATTTGGATAAAACCAAAGTCATGTACAACGAGCACGTTGTTCCGGAACCGATTGCCGTAGATGGAATCCCACTCGAAGTTGTTACGCAGTATGTTTACCTAGGGCTAACGCTCCAACTAGGCAAACACAACTTCGAGAAGGAAATCCAGAGGAGAATTCAGCTGGGCTAGGCAGCATTCGGAAAACTGATAATGATGAGGATGATGATAAGTATCTCCTGAGATATGAAGAAGCCGGTTTTTTTAGTTTTTTAAACGATCTTATCTAAGTAGGTTTTAGAGTTCAACATACATACATAACCAAGGCTTTTTTTTAAATGGCTCTAACATGAAATATATGTGTTAATTATTTAGAGAAACAGTACTTGTTTCTGTATTAGGACAACATTAGCACTTACCATGTTTGGATACTGTAACGTAATACTTGTTAACTATTACAACTGCCCTGTAACGTAGCTTTAGATTGCTAATTCATATGAGAACTACAAAGTAGGTCAGTTAAGTAATGACATGACTTGTTAGGGCCCTAACAAAGAGTAAGGTTTTAATATATATGTGTAGAGATAGATATCTTTGGCATTAGAATATCATTGGCGTGATCATATATTTTTTAACGGATTTCACATAAAGGAGTAGGTTCTCAATTCGACGGTTTACTTTTTATGTTTGTTACCTCAGAACTCCGTCAAATCTTAACCGGTTTGAAAAATTCTTTCAAATTTTATCGAGATCTGATAATCATCTCCGGAGATATGGAGATAAACAATATAAAAAAATGTGTATACCTTGATGACATGTTACTGGCTACTGGCTACTTTGACTATCGCCTCATCAAGCGAACGATCTCCTCAGTGATCGACAATACGGGTTTCGCCGAAATCGGTCCACTGGGGATCTTCTAGCGTATGCCACGCACATTTGGAGTAAGGCTATAGATGATCATGGGGAAGCGCTTGCGGTTTCCCTCGCTATCTCAAAAGCCTTTGACAGGGTTTGGCACGATAGCCTTATAAGCAAGCTTCCATCCTACGGACTGCCCACTGGTTTGTGTGTCTGGATTTCGGATTTTCTGAGGGACCGGTCAATAAGGGTAGTCATTGATGGCTGCTCTTCTGACCAATTGGCAATTAATGCCGGGGTCCCTCAGGGATCGGTGCTCTCTGCAACCCTTTTCCTGCTGCATATCAACGATCTGCTTAAGCCCGGTATCTTTGGGTATGCAGACGACAGCACCGTTGTAGAGAGCTACACATCAAGTGCACGGACCAGTGCGGCTGAAATACAGTGTTTCAGAGAGGCGATGGTCGAGCGCATGAACTTGTCCTTACAGGGTGTCTCCGAATGGGGTGATGCCAACCTGGTCAAATTTAATGCTGCTAAGACCCAGGCGTGTTTGTTCTCCGCCAAACGGAGTCCATTCCATCTGACTCCTACTTTTCGAGATGTATCCGTGCCGATAACTAACCACCTTGAGCTTCTTGGCATTTCTTTAACACCCACACTCAACTTTGGGTCCTATATTGAGTCCAAGGCCCAGTTGGCTTCGAAAAAGCTCGGTTTTCTGGCCAAGGTGAGACAGTATTTCACACCGGGACAGCTGCTCAATTTGTATCAAGCACAAGTCCGATCGTGCATGGAGTACTGTTCTCACCTCTGGGATGGCTCAGCCAAATACCAACTGGAGGCGCTGGAAATAATTGAGAGGAAAGCCAAGAAACTCATCAATGACGACAAACTTGTTGGTAAAAGGCTCCAGAGCCTAGAGCATCGCCGCAAAGTCGCAAGTTTATCGGTTTTTTATCGGATACATTTCGGAGAGTGTGCCATCCAATTGCACGAATTAGTCCCACCATCCCCCTTTTTCTATCGGACAACCAGACGTACCGATGTGCGCCATCGATTTATGGTGGACATTCCATCTACCCGCACAAAACGTTTCGATTCATCATTTATCATACGTGCTGCCAAGGAATGGAATTCCTTGCCGGTGTCTGTGTTTCCCAGTAACTATAACCCGGGGGTCTTCAAATCGCGAGTGAACAGGTATCTTCTAGGTAAGCGTGCTACATCGTCGATCGCATCGTCACTTAACATCAGGTGAGGTAGTGGTCAAACGCTTACTTATCCAGTATAAAAAAATAATAATATTGTAATTTCATCGAGATATGATAAGTATCCAGAGATATAAGATAAACGCCTCAAACTTTGTAATGAAAATTAATGGCGCGGCACTTGAAGTCGTTTCTTTTAGTTTTTTAAACAATCTTATTAGTATAGGCGCAATTTAACTAATCAAATGGCATCATTCTGTGTTGGAAGCTGTAGCTGAAGCACAAATCTGCATTCGTGCTTCAGCTACAGCGTCGTAGTAGCCCAAACGTCGCTGTTGAGTGTTGAGCTATGATATTGGTTTATTTAGTTCCTATTTACTTTTCCAGGCCCAGCCTCAATAGATGACATAGCAGCTCAAGTGGTGAGCTGTAAAGGTCCAAGCGGCCCCAACAAAGAATATGTCTACAATCTCGCTGCAGCCATGAGACAACTGGCTCCACACGTCAAAGATGAACACCTCTTCGAATTAGAAGCCGCTGTGAGAAGAATAGATCCTGTAGTAAACAGCTGAGGGTAAAACAAATAGAAAATTAATATTTGCGGGTAGTTAGAAAATGTAAAAGTTGAAAATGGGTTTATGTAAAATGCTGGCCTATAAATAGAAAATTAATACTTGCGGGTAGTTAAAAAAATTAAAAGTTGAAAATGGGTTGATGTAAAATGCTGGCCTATAGCTTGCATCCTTGAGGTCTTGTTGATCAAGCCTCGATGAAATCAATGTTAAATAAAAGTATTTCCTAAACGTTGCTAATTTAGCTTTTCTGAAAGAAAGAATTCAACAGAAAAACATCTTTCTTCAGGAAGTTGACGAGAATTTTCCCCTTATGATTCGCCGCTTGATACGCTTCCATACAGCTGTATACATATTGTTGGTGGCGTGGATGTACCTCCACTGGTGTCCGGTTGGTGTCCTAATAGGACAAGCATAACGCTCAAAGTTATAGTGTTATATATATATAGTGTCTAAGTATCTGTTATTAACGGACGTAATCGCTTAAAATCAGGCGAACGTATTGTTTCAATTGTTTGTCATAATCAGCGATGCCAATTCTTTTTTAAGCGACTTCACAAAAAAGGAGGAGGTTCTCAATTCGTCTGTATGTTTTTTTTTTTTTTACGTAGATCTATTTTTCTACAACCCTACGAACTTCAGTACCAAAATTTACGTATTTTTATAACACTGTTCAAATTTGCATATAATAATACATCTTATTAGGCTGAATGGGAATAGTCTTCGTTACTTTTGCAAAAAAAATTAATATATATTCCATTTAATACTAACGTACACTCGCCTCGCCACTCGACATGTTGCGTCATTCATTTTAATAAAACCGGCCAAGGCGAGTTGGACTCGCCTACCGAGGCTTCCGTACCAACTTCTCAAACGAGGTTAAAGGACAAACTTAACTTTGCAGTTCGGTCCATAGAAAATGTACTGAACCAACCGCAAATAATAAGTTTGTAATAGTAAATTCACTTTTTTAGTTAATAACCTACATATTTACAGTTTTCAGATTATTCCTATGTAAGTGGTTCAAGACCTTGCTTTTTGCCTAATTTCATGATGCTAGGTCAACGGGAAGTACCCAACATCAAAACCTATTCAAAACGAAAAATGAGTATGTGAAAATATGCGACATAAACGGTCATAACTTTTGATCGCGTCGACTTACAGGTTTGATATTCTCACAGTCGAAAGATACCGTAGTACCAAGTATTTAGTATAAGTTTCAACTTCATACCTCAACGCATTCCGGAAATAAAGGGACTTGACAGACAGACAGACGGACAACAAAGTGATTCTATAAAGGTTCCTTTTTTCGTTTTAAGGTACGGAACCCTAAAAATAACGCCATAGGTATATAATAGTTTTAAGTGCCTATGTTTATTATGTTTCCCGAATGCATCGTTTTGCGGGGGTATTGTTGCTACGCGATTTCTGTATCAATAAATGTTCATTGAAATTCTTATCAAAAATATTGATAGGTAAATAACGCAAGAGATTAAATTGTGATAACTAGTTTATATGAAATATATAATCTTAAAATATACATTCAATGCATAATATAATAAAAACCGGCCAAGTGCGAATCGGGAACGAAGGGTTCCGTCTATAAAAACGGCAAAAAATCTCGTCAGTCTATGGGAGCCCCCCTTAAATATTAATTTTAATTTAATTATTTATTTTAAAGTGAATTATATAACTCAATATTCTGTCAATATTTCAAGCAAAGAGCTATAATTACTTACTTTAGTAATTATAGCTCTTTGATTTCAAGCCTCTACCTGTTGCCGTTATCAATATCGAGCAAAAACGAGCAATAAAATCACGTTTGTTGTATGTGAGCCCCCTTAAATTATTTTATTCTGTTTTTAGTATTTGTTGTTATAGCGGCAATAGAAATACATCATCTGTGAAAATTTCAATTGTCTAACTATCACGATTCGTGAGATACTGCCTGGTGACAGACGGATGAACAGCGGAGTCTTAGTTATAGGGTACCGTTTTACTCTTTGGGTACGGAACCCTAAAAATGCTTAAAAAGTTAAATATAGTATAAATAAATAAAATAAAAACACATTTATTACAGCCAAAAAATAGTAAATAGTAGTGGGTAGGTAACACCGAAAAGTGATAAGTGCATACCACGAGGAGATGCTCCGACCAGCATTCCATGAAAATCCTAGTGTGTGTGTTTGTTACCTCTTCACGCTGAAACTACTAAACCGATTTAGCTGAAATTTTGAATTTTGATATTTTTTAAAATTTTGAAAATTTAGAATTTAAAATTTTGAAAGCTTAGGCCTAAACCCTGGAATAACACATATGGTACTTTTTATCCTGATATTCCCACGGGAACGATGTCTACGCGGGTGAAACCGCCGGTGACATCTAGTAAAACCTAAATCAACACCAACATATTAAAAATGTTAAATCAGTTTGTAGATATATTTGTTCGTTTGCGACTTCTTCACGGTTACGCGACTGAACCGATTTAGCTGAAATTTTGCACAGGGATAGCCAGTTGTATAGATTAGGCCATAGACTACATTCTAACGCGGGCGAAGCCGCATAGAACAGCTAGTAAAACTATATAATTCAAAATGTAGTCAACCAAACCCCTGTTGATTTTTTTCTATCTCGCTCGCACAATATTCTGTCAAAAACTAAATGCACATACATTCCATTATTGAATGGCGATGCGTCTTTGGACCCTAGCGTTTGACCACTATTTCGCTTGGAGGTTATCGATGATTTGGTCGAAGATGGTGACATGCTAGGCCTAGAATATTCTGACTCTCAAGAGACGTAAGATGCCAGAACACCGTAAGGTTATGGTGAGGTTTTCCTTAGTGGTGGTAAGCTACTTTTTGCTATAGATAGTGCGTTATTAACTGAGTAGTGAGGCCATTAACGTCCATAGAGATAGGGATATCGGTAAACGGCTACCCGTATATGGTGTGTGTAAGTGCGACCGAGATAGATATAGGGAAATGTTTTATGGCACACGACTCAGTTGATAACGCGCCGACTATAACAAGTCAGGCAGAACATCGATTTAATATGCTCCTACCGCATGTAACGCCAACGGGTCTCCTAAATCGAAATCTGTATATACGTTTATAAATATATACAGATCTATTTTTGAAACTACCCAAGCCATGTCGCGAGTACTTAGTTATCTATTCTATCTCTAGACAATAATTGATAAGATTTAGCGATACTTACTTATTACCGATAAAATGACCCATGTGATATTTGAATTTTAGCATTTTCTGTTATTATAGGATAAGAAATATCTGCAATCCTAACTAATATCATAAATGCGAAAGTAACTCTGTCTGTCTGTCTGTCTCACTTTTTTAAGTGAGCGGAAAGGGGAGGGGGAGAGGTAAATGAGGGGAAGAGAGAGGGGAGGGGAGAGGGGGGAGGGAGGATTAGCGTGGCGTGGTACGGTGCGGTGTAGGTGGGATACGCATGTGTCTTATTTGTAAAATAATTAGCCTAAATAATTAAATATGCTACCCAAAGACACTATTCCACGCGGACGAAGTCGCGGGCTCAGCTAGTATGATATAATGATTGTAATTAGATGAAATATGTCATATATTACCTTTAAGGGCCAGTTTCACTGGTTCCTGATAATGCTATAGTAAGTTATCTAACACATGATGCCATATAAAAGCTGTCAAAAATCTGTCAGATTTCTTCATATTAGCGCTATCAAGAACCGGCGAAACTGGCCCTTTGTCTACTTAACTCTGTTATCATAGATTACTCTCCAATAAATAATAACAAGATTTTCATGTGTCCATGTATTACAGTTCATAAGATCAAGCAAAGACCAAGTTTCTTGTGTGGGGACTTTTAAACGTTATTAACCCAATGGCTAAGGTGTCGGCCTGGCGATCGAGAGGTCGTGAGTTCGATCCCCACCCATTGCACTATTGACGTAAACTCCAGACTCACTCTAGACACAAACATATTTAGCTTAGTTGGAGAAGTTAACAATAATAGTAGTAATGTGCAACCCACATTGCAAGTAAGCTTTTTATATTTTTAAAAAAAAAAAAATCCCCTTTAATTTGTCACTTTGTTCAATTTTTAGTATTTGTTGTTGTAGCGGTCATACTTGGTCATAGTTATACATACTTTGTGAAATGTCAAGTGTCTACCTATTACGGTTTAGGAGATACAGGCCTCTGATAGACGGACGGACAGTGAAGTCTCAGTTATAGGGTTCCGTTGGTACCGTTTAGGTATTGAATCCTAAAAATTAAAACATTTTTTTTAATGGGAAAGGTAACAGGACAACCAAGACGCTTGCCTGATGGTAAGCGATGACGTCAACAGATACAGCGGCATGCAAAATTCCGGACTGCCAGATTTTTTCATGTTACTGCACTGCGCCTGTTACCTTGAGACATAAAGATGTTGAGTCCACATGCCCTGTAACTTCACTGGACACCTTGCCATTTCAACCGAAAAACATTCCTATTTCACGGCTAATAATTAATTGGCAAAGTTGTGGTTCCGCCCCAGGCGGACTAGCTAAAGTCCTACCACTAAAAAACATTCCCAATTTCAGCTTTTAACCGACTTCAAATAATGTGAAGAAATGTGTAATATAAACCTATATCAACATTGATTACTGTAGTTGCGGTACGTAGTACTATTAAGTATTCTGTGGTAGCGGAAGGAAAATTTTATGAGGAATTTATATGTATAACTGAACCAAGTTGTTAAGTACCTTCTTAGTATGTTGATGACTAATTGATGAAATATTAACTTAGTTTTATTATAAATTTATAACTGAATAAATAATATAGTTGACAAAGATATAGGCTGCCTGAGGCCGTTATTCCATAGCTGTACAATAACTATCTCTGTTGTTCAGCTGTGGAATAATTATTCTGTTACCCTTGTATGTCATTGTAGAGTCTGTGCAAAAAGATAACCGATGTGGCGTTACGATGAACTAACATTCAAATGTATGGAAGGAAGGTACATAGAAGGCGGGTGCAAGTAATGGTACGGTTGGCAACCCTACATTAATCAGGGGAATTAAACATGTGTTTTAAGTGTGACGTTCGACGTCTAAGTAAATGAAAGCTGAATGGCTCAATACCTTTGTTTTTTTTTGTAAATTCAAAGCAATAAGTTATTTTTATGTTATATCTATAATAATTTTTCTATTTAATGTTATTTGACGTGTTTAAGTGCAGATTTTTCATTTGCCCATATACTGAATAAATGCTTTGACTTTTGACTTTTGATACATACCTAGTAGCACACGATAATGATAAGAGTAGGTTCCTAGCAATAATTTAGTCGTACGAGTAATTACAATAGTGTCGTCAATGCAACAAAAACATTAAAATAAAATGACCGACGTGACCGTAATTTCTGCGTCGGTTCTCTTTTTGCACAGGCTCTAGCAAAAAACCGTATCTTACCGACTTCATATCGTGGCATCTCCTTTCAGGCCTCTCTCAACGAGGCATATGTCGAAATGTAAATGAATGTAAAAATCTAGAAAATTCCATACATTTTCTAATCTTTCCTCCATCTAATGTAGACTTGCAATCCCTACTGATTTCAACATCTTCCGAGCTTGTCTATTTTGTATATACAATTAGCACGCGATTTTCTACAAAATTCTACTCTATATTATTGGAAGTAAGGGTGATAATCGCAAAACTTTGTTAGTAGATTCGTAGCAATAAAATAGCGATTGTAATGTATTTTTGTTGTATGAATCATTATAGTTTGTGATTGTATTTCAAGGATAAGTTCCTATTTTTTCATTCGTTAGTAAACTTTGTGTTTAACACTAGTTAGTGGGCAGAATGAATCCGCATAGCTCACTGAGTAGATCGTGGGTGTCTTACACCTAAATATCAAAGAAAATACCTTTTTCTGTGTATATTTACTCTTAGTCGTTTCCTGAAAAATTCCTTCATGTAGACTCGAATGATGCGTAATCAAATTTATCTACAAAATGCTCTTAGCGTTAGGTATATCATACTTCCAATCCAATATGATAAATAGAATGCCCCGTTGGCTTAAAGGATAGATTGCTTGACTTCGAAGCGAGAGGTCGCCAGTTCTAATCCCAGCACAGGTGGTAGGAGTTATTATATCGATGTTCCTCGACCGCATCATCTTACCAATTGGTGAGATAGTGGTCCAACGCTAGCCTATAAGATATTAAAAAAAACGTGCTACCAAACAGTAGCTTACCACGATGAAGAAAAACATCGGCCGTCTTAACCTTACGGTATTCTGGCAGGGCAGTGTATTCGAGGCTTAACGTGTTCACCATCTTCGACCAAATCGCTTACCACCAGGGCCATGCGAGATAGTGGTCAAACGCTAGCCTATAAGATATTTAAAAAATGCAAAGTTTGTCAATTCAAAGTTCTCAATAACGCAATATATCTTTGATAGCAACCGTCAACCGTCCCGTCGTATACATGGATTTGAACGTACTCTTCATTGAGGAATCATCAAAGTAGTCTGCTTAACACGCTAGGTTTCTTGATGTGGCTCAAGTGGTCATGCTAACATGACCACTTGAGCCTACAACTAAAAGTAACTGTTAAACATACAAAAAAAAAACCATTAGCTTCAGGGTCTTCATAGATTCCTTCAGAAAGAAGTTTGCAACTTTATCAATGAAAATCATGCAAGTCCCATGGAAAATAGTTGGTTTTCATAATCAGAGTATTTTGTGCTATGTTGTGACTTATCATCAGTTATCAACGCGTTACTTATGGAGCCGTTTAACTTATTGAGTTTCTTGAATGTTTAAAGACATGATGATGAAATCGAGTAGGTATAATATATTATATTTATGGTCGTCTGCACACAAAAACGTTTTCACTGTTGGTGGTAGGCTTCGGCCGTCGCTCGAACGAATCAGCAAACAAAAACATGTCGCCAAACAGTTCCGTGAGTTGCGATATGATGTTTTGTGCCAGCTAGTTGAGAAACGGGACATTTGTGTTGTTTAGATTGGACCAATTTCGATTGGTTAGCTTACGCCTCGTCACAGCCTAACCGCTTCTAAATAAGCACGATACCATTATTAGACTGCATCATCAATTCATTACTTTCCATAGTAAGCAAGGGCTTGCCTTGATAATAAAAAAAACCAATACTTCGTCTCCCAGAGACAAGAAAACTAATCAATCAAAATGCAGGAAGAAAAAAATTCTTAGTTATAAACTAGGCTTCAGGCAAAATGTTTTGTCACAAAATAATCACACATCGAATGTAAAAAATTATCGAAAATTTTCTTATTGAAATAAGTTTTAGATAAGTTCTTAATAGTGCTCATCTGAATTATCTACATCATTATTGTATTTTGTTAAATCCTGTTTATGTTTTAAATTACGTTGTATTTTATCTATTTAAGGGAAAATTATAATAATTATAATTTTAAACTGTGATTATGTTGTTTGTTAGTATTTCATATCGAATTTTAATTTGTTAAATATTTTTAATAGGACAATATATAAAATAAAAATTGAAACTGTCTTATTATTTTTGTTTAGTAGAGAAATCAAAAGCCAAACATTTTGTAAAAATAACATTTATTAAGCGAAATATTTGGTTTTGTATCCCACTAGCACACTATTTATCCTGTACATAACAAAATGGAATATATAAGGAAAAACGCTTTATGTAAATTAAAATTGCAAACCAGTAGAGGAAAACCTTGTAAAATGTAAATAATAACTTATATGCTAATATCTCGACTGGATAAAATATAAAATATTTTAACATTATTATGGAAATATTTTTAATGACAGACAAGAAATATGGCACATCATGACATCGTTATTTAATTTATTTAATTCTGATTAGTATAATTATATAAAATTAAATAATAAGAAAATACTCAAACATTTAATACAAATGCTACAATGTATAATGCTCTATGCATTAAGAAAATAAGAGACAAATGATTATATATTTTTATAAACTTACGTAGGTACTTATATGTTTTGTTCTACATTTATCACATGCACAATGCACTTTTTTGTTCAAATGCTTTTAACGAAATTCACTTTCTTTCTAATTGTCGACGGTTATAAAACATTTATATTAATATAAAAATAAAACGTCTATAAAAATAGAAAGTACGTTAACACGAATTTCAAAAAGCTATAGTTACTATACAATTTTAAGTTTAATATATACTTACATAAATAATATAGAAATTTTATTTAAAAAAGTTAATACATAATTTTACATACCTATTAATTAAGATAAGCTATAGGTAGTTACTGGTCGTAAAGTTGCTAAAACTTTTTAAATATTATATTATCTTCGTACCCTACACTCACAATGTGTACATAATAATGTTAAAAAGAAGATCACTTTCAGTCGCATTCGCTTCAGCTTTAAGTAAATTTCCTAGAGTTAGAATACCGATTTTAAATCAAGCAAAGCCAGTAGGTAAGTATCCTACTGTTTTTTATAAATTACGATGTGCCATTTACTTGCCGTGCACTACTATTAATTTAGGATTTGCACAATTTTTCTGTCATTGATGCACAGTTGCATACAGCATTTTCAGTAACTAAAAATTATACAATTAATTGTAATGGTTAACATTCTTTCTCTTATATAAAAATCAGCACCGATAGGTGATTCGTAGTCACTTATACTTGCTTGTTGTACTTAATTAAAGTCTACATTCACACCACAGATTTAATTCATATTACACGCGGGTTTATCTGGGTGAGCCATAAGTTTATTAAAATTCTGTCAACATTTAGAATTTAGCGATAGGGAGTGCCACATGGCACTTACGTATATCTAGCTAGTGATAACCCAACCAATGCATTTAGATAAAAAAATAAGAACTGGCCTTAATTATTCTCATAAATAATACTAACAAAAATAAAATGTATTCGTCAATAGTACTCGCACTATCTCTTATCGAAGATTACAAAGGTGACGTCATCGCCTCCA
Source organism: Cabera pusaria (assembly GCA_954871355.1). Lineage (NCBI taxonomy): Eukaryota > Metazoa > Arthropoda > Insecta > Lepidoptera > Geometridae > Cabera > Cabera pusaria. The sequence goes on from OX940905.1 coordinate 9,192,950, forward strand.
CAACCTCGATAACAATCTTTGGCAGGTTCCGCAACTGCATTATCACCGACTGCATGTACTATTTGTCCTTCTTATTACGACCTAACAGTTTGTCTAAGAAACTCCGCTTTCTTTTCACTTTCTTAGTTTCTTTTGAATGGTTTTCTAAGTCCTCACCTTCGTCGGCAATTTTCTTTATGAGCGCTGGAATGGTCAGGTCTACGACGTGGTCGTGATCCAATTGAGGCTTTTTAGCGGACTCCTTACTTAGCTGTCTCTGGAACTTGCCGAGTTCCGGCACGTAGTCGTTCCTTTCGTCCAACTCGGAGAGGGACGATTTAGTATTGTCGTTTACCTTCTTATCTAGACTTTCGGGTCCGTTTCGCACTACATCCGGTTGCGGGGCGGTCTCTTCGGATTTCTTATCGACATCTGCATCTTTCGATTCGCGTTTCGTCTCGTTTTTCTGTTCGAACACTTCATCGTCTCCGGGTTTATCACCTCTGTCTTCGAGTTTTTTTTCCTCTACGCTTCCAGCGCTCGATTTGGGAAAAGAGGCGATAACCCTTGGCCCTCTGGGCTTGGTCGGCGGGAGCGTCATGTCGATCGGCATGCGTTGCGGCGAGTATCGCTTCACCAACTCCTCGAACAATTTCTGATGGTCCACTTTCGACGTGTTATTGTTGTCATTGCTCGGCAGGCTCTGATGTCGCTTCCTGTCCGGGTCCTCATTCTCCTTGCCTCCGTCCACCTCCGCCGATCCCACCTCGCTCGATCCCAAGTCCAGGCGAACCTTGCGCATCGGCGTCGGCGTATGATAGGGCTCGGCGAACGGGAATTTGTACAGGTTCGGACTCTCGATTTTGTAGTTTAATATGGGGGAGTTCGGTGATAGACTCTTTGCGGGGAGAGAAGCTCTAGTCCCAGATCGATTAAACGGAGTTCCCCCGGGCTCGTGAAGATTGGAAGTCATGAAGTCTCGCCTCATCTTGGAGAGGCGGCGCGTGCGCTCCGTCATGGTGCGCCTGTAGTCGACATCGTCGCTCTGGTTGAGCTCGGAGGTGAAGTTGTCCGAGTACTTCCTCGGACGGAAGTCTATCTGTTCCTCGGTGCGCGATTCCCGCATGCTGGAGTAGGCGGGCGCGAGGCGCTTGAAGTTAGTGGTAGTCTTGCCGTGGTTGGAGGTGAGGATGCGGTCGACGTCGGCGGCGGGCGCGAGCGCGGTGGGCGACGCGGGTAGAAACACGGTGTCGTGCTTGTCGAACACCTCGCGCCGCTGACTGAACTGCTCGTTCCCGATGATCTCTCGCGACTTCACGCTCATCGTAGGCGATTTAGTCGTCATATCCGTTCGATAACAAAACCACAACACAATGTTATTGATACTATTTTCCTGTAAACACTGTATTTCTATTTCTGTCGAGCGCACATCGTGACTTCACCGGGGCGCCGCGTACACGTCTGCACGTTAAATTGGACAATAAAGGTGGTCCGGTCGTCCGTATAAGGCGGGCCGTTCGCGATATGTGACTGATCAATAGAGTGGAAGCGATAAGATACGGGCGTCGCGTCCCGCGCCACTTTAGCTATTTCTTTATCTTTCAGCAGTCGAACCAGTTGAGTAAATATAACTGACTGAACACAATCGCGTACGTAATTAATAGCGCACCGAGTGAAAGCGCGCCGCGGCCGCACTCGGCTATCGGCGAACGCCTCATTATATAATGAATATTAATACAAATGTCCCGAATCCAGAAGGCCTCATTGTCGAAGCTCGTACGACGCTAATCCGGTCACGAGTCGCGTCAATATTTACTTACACGCGGGTTTCACTGATTCGCGGCGATTAGTTAATTATGTTATCGAACGCGTTCTGTTCCCAAACAACGATTGTGGAAACGTCTAAGTCGCGATGTGCCGAGATACCGACTGCTGGCCTTAGTTGTTATTATAAATAGTGCTGCGTCGAGTTAAAGTTGAAATCTGCATGTATTTTCATATCTTTCCCGGTTATTTTGTGCTCAATGAACCGTTAGACGAATTCTCGGTGATTAGAGCGGCAGGCGAAGCGCGGCGCGCGCTTCTCACTTTGTTCTGATTGACGCTCGCAATGCCACAGGATGTACCGGTATATGCTACAATGACAATAATTGCAACCGGGTGCAACATGCAACTTCTACTGTTATCGATAGCTGTGTATATTTCATCATCTTATCTTATTATCCATCCATATAATTTTGTAGATAATCGCGTAGGTAGTTGTAATTTAATACAAATATGAAAGTGTAGGTTTATCCATATAAACAATGATAATACCAATACCTAACCTAATACTAATCTACTAACGGGCTAGGTACCTCCTTACATTTCTCATCTCTTTATTTACTTAAAAAACAACTCAATACTCAATACCAAAATGTCATACCCATTAATATATTGTACGTACACATTTACGTATTTGAATAATATTATAATTTTATCGAAAACAAAAATTATAAGTGACAAGTACCTACCTAACAGCTAGATGGAGCGATGATATAGGTACGCAAGCTGGCTGGCAGCGGTTGGAAACAAATAGCTGAAGATCGAGCTCAGTGACGTGCGATAGGTGAGGCCTATGTCCAGCTGTGGACAGAGATAGGCTAATGATCATGAAGGAAGTACCTAACACCAAAATTATACTTACCTACTTAAACGGTCACTTACCAAATCTCTACCAGACAACATTCGGATAAATGTTAGTAATTACTAACATATTATACGAACAGTAATGAACTTGTTACTTAGTTTATTAATTAAATAATCAATCAACAATGTTTATACATAATTACGATAACTTATTGATAATGTTGTTTAAAATAATCTTTTGCTAATACAACTCGCTTACGCTTAATTTTTATGAGAAGTTAAACATCCAGTTTTAAAAAGTTGAAATACCTACCTAGAAGCAGTGTTGTTCATATTTAAACTTTATCTTTGTATGTGTCAAGGTTTTCTTTATAATTTTATCTTGATGTACATAAAGTGAGTAGGTAGGTAGATTGTTTACTGAACAAAAGAAGGTAGGTACTTTACTAAATGATTTAGTAAGCAACGTAAATAACCATTTTAATGTTTGTTGCATTCTAGTAGGTATTATTTAATATGCTTATAAGTTAGATAGATAGATAAAGACTTAATTGCGACACCAAAGATTCAGACACATATAACATATAGGTATTGCTTAAATTTAAAGTGTTATAAGTTAATGTTGTATTAAACTTTAAATTGTAGAGGACAGGATGAGAATTATATAGAACTAGCTGCGCCTCGCGCCTTCGCTCGCGTTTAAAAGTATCTAGGTATGTCCTAATCCACTATTCTGGCTATTTGTGTGCGAAATTTCAGTCGAATCGGTCGAGCTGTTTGGCCGTGAAGACTTCCCAAACAAATATACAAACTGACTTTTGCATTTATAATATAGGTGTTGATTCCTAACCATCTAATGTAGTCTGGAAAATATAGCTTTCAGTGATAGGACCGCATTTTGTTACACTATTTTTATAAGTACGTAGGTTAGGTAGTATTAAGTCTATAAAGCGCTGTCTTTTTAGTTGTAACAGATTATCACAGTATTTATCAATACCTTTCGCGGGCCACGCGCAGTGTAGGGTTCCGTAGTAGCCCGTTATTCAATGCAAGTCTTTACCCGTTATAAACAAGCAACTAGGTACTTCCTCTTTGTCACTTTAAAGGATTTATTCTAAGGATTTTGTATTTGTTACAAAATTATCCAATACTTAAGTTCAACGACTATTACTGCTAAACTAATAAAGTTATCTTAACCGCTATAGTTTTCCATTAAAGTTCATTAAATGCGCTATTATCACGAATTTTTCCAGATTTTTCAAGCTAGCAGTTTAGCTTTTAGATGGGAGGGGGGGGGGGGGGGGGCCGACGCACTACTGGAACAAAAATTTGCACTTTTTATTTCAGCACTTTGTCGGCGTAATTTATATACATTCCCCACAACATTATAGCTTTCTAGTATTAACGGTATCTTAGCAAAACGTCGGACAGACAGACAGACGGACATGACGAAACTATAAGGGTTCATTGTCAGGACTACGGAACCCTAAGAATACGGTTATATAGTGATCAAGTGCCTGTCATCAAGCAGTACAACAATGTATAGTAGAAGGAATTAAGTTACCTACCTACTTTTCTAGAACTAGGTAGGTACCTTATATTATCTTTTATTATTATTTATTCTGTGATAGATATAACTATTTTCCTATTTTAGACCTAGCGTGCAAGCGTGCTAACTGCTACCATTCTCGGCCACGTCATCACTTACCAGCAGGTGATATAGTGGTTAAACGCTAGCCTATAAGATATTAAAAAAACTAGCTGCACAACGGGATCTTTTACATACTTAAAATTAAATAACATTCATACTGTACCTACTCTGTACACACCACCTTGTCCTTACCATCTAGTCTAGGCTTCGTGAAAGGCTGTAACTTATTATTGACATAAGTGTCTTTGAAACAATTGGCTTACATACGTAATCCTAAGGCGACTTTAACAATAAGTTATAACGGTTACAATATTATGAAACTGCACGCATTGTAGTATCTTGAAGAAAGTATTTACAACTAAGCGGTAATAGCCTAATGGCTAAGGCGTCGGCCTGGCGATCGAGAGGTCGTGAGCTGGATCCCCACCCATAGCACTTTTGACGTGAACCCACTCCAGACACAAGCATATTTAGTTTAGTTGAAGGGGTTAACAAGACTACTTGTAATAATGTGCAACACATTGCTAGTAACCTTAAAAAAAACACTAAGGGCCAGTTTCACCATTTCCTGATATAGGCTCAGATAGAGTTATCTGACAGATGATGCCAAATAAAAGCTGTCAAAAATCTATCAGATTAGTTGCCATTAGGGCTGTCAGGAACCGATGAAACTGGCCCTAAGTCTATATCTTCGCCGTAACATACTCCTACAAATGTTATATGAATGGCCTAAGCATTAGCCAGTTCTTTTAATGTTGTATTAGACGCTACGGCTGAATATTATTCAGGCCGCTAGTTGAACAGCGCCGTTTAGAGAAAAGGCTATAGTAACCTTTTTTGAAATCGGTTAAAAATTTAGGAATCGTTCTAAGTCTACGTTCACGGATCTATCAAAATAATACACGAACTCACTAATATCATAATTAAGATAGTTTAAAAACTAATACAACCGACTTCCATGCCCTGCGAGTCAGTTTCAGTAGCAAGTTTGAGACGTTTATCGTCATATCTCTGGAGATACTTATCAGATATCGATGAAATTACAATGGGACCACCCCGGAAATGTATCCTACCTATAATTATTCAAATCGGTTCACAACTGACGGTGTAATCGCGTATCATTATCAGCCAATTTCCGTCCACTGCTGGACATAGGCCTCTCCCATGGCACGCCACTGAGCTCGATCTTCAGCTATTCGTTTCCAACCGCTGCCAGCCAGCTTGCGTATAACATCGCTCCATCTAGTTGGAGGGCGTCCTACACTACGTTTGCCAAGCCGTGGTCTCCACTCTAGAACTTGTTTACCCCAACGGTTATCGGTTCTGCGACAGATGTGGACCCGCCCACTGCCATTTCAGCTTGCTAATCCTCTGAGCTATGTCGATTACTTTGGTTCTCTGACGGAGGATGACTTCATTTAGAATTCGATCCTTTAGAGAAACTCCGAGCATAGGCCCTTTCCATAGCTCGCTGAGCGACTTTTAATTGGTGAACTAGGCGCACTGTCAGTGTTCACGTCTCGGCTCCGTAAGTAATAACGGGTAGGACGCACTCGTTAAAGACTTTCGTCTTCATGCTTTGTGGTATGGGCGATGTAAAGACTCGACGAAGTTTTCCGAATGCTGCCCATCCAAGCTGTATCCTTCTGCGAGCTTCCTTCTCGAAGTTGTTTCTGCGAAATTGCAAGATTTTCCCAAGGTAGACATATTCGTGAACAACTTCAAGAGGAACTCCGTTTAAGACAATCGGTTCCGGAATAACATGTTCGTTGAACATGATCTTGGTCTTATCCAAGTTCATCCGGAGACCGATGCGTGCAGAAGAATCAGCGAGGGTGGTTAGCATGTATTGCAGGTCCTGCACGGTTTCAGCCATGATGACGATGTCGTCCGCAAATCTCAAGTGCGAGAGGTAATTGCCATTGACATTTATGCCCCGTCCTTTCCAGTTCAGCATTTTGAACATATCCTCTAGAGCGTTTGTGAATAATTTGGGGGAAATAACGTCCCCTTGTCTCACTCCTCGATGTAAGTGGATATGTTCAGTGTGCTGATTTTGTAGTTGGACGGTCATAGTCGCGGCGTCATATAGACCTCTCAACACTTGGACGTATCGCCAATCAACTTGGCACCGTTGCAGAGACTCCAGAACAGACCAGGTTTCAATGGAGTCAAAGGCTTTCTCATAGTCCACAAACGCTAAGCATACGGGCTGGTTATACTCCTCAGTCTTCTATATTACCTGCCGCACCGTGTGGATGTGGTCTATGGTGCCGTATCCTCCTCGAAACCCAGCTTGCTCGGGGGGTTGAAATTCGTCGAGCCTACGCGCGAGACGATTTGTGATGACTGTAGAAAACAACTTATAGACATGGCTTAAGAGCGAGATAGGTCGATAGTTCTTCAAAAGGGTTTTGTGTCCCTTTTTGAAGAACATAACAACCACACTCTTACTCCACGTCTTCGGAGTTCTCCCCGAAAAGAGGACGGAATTGAAAATACGCTGAAGCTGTAGTAGCGTAGGAGTTCCACCAGCTTTTAAGAGATCCATTGTATTTCTATCCTCTCCGGGGGCTTTTCCGTTTTTAAGCTGTCTGAGAGCCATCACAATATTTCATCTAGGCTGATTTCTGGCAGATCTTCGGTATAGTGGCGGGTCAGAATGGCTCTAGGATCCTCGATGCCGGGTTGGGGAAGGGACGCTTGTGAGGTGTTTAATTGGCTGTAGAAGTCTTTTACTTCCCTAAGAATCTCTGGCTTAGAAGCGACGACACTCCCGCTAGAAGTGGTCAACTTCGTCAGATGGCTTCGGCCCAGCTGTTGGACAAAGGATTTTGACCCCCGGTTTTGCTCGATCGCCTCTTTAATTGAGCGTGTGTTGGAGCTCCGGATGTCACGTCGTACCAATTTAAAAATCTTTTGATTTAGGGTCCGTTGATCTGACGAAGTGACTGCAGGGTTTTTCACGTCGCTTTTGTATGAGCCGCAGAGATTCCTCTGAAAGCTTGGACTTCTTGCCAGTACCTCGCGTCTCACAGAATTTTGTCCCTCCCTCCCTGAGGATGTCCACCACATGGTCGAGATCCTGGTCAACGTCAACGTCAATTGTGGTTTCCAGCGCAGCAAATCGGTTTTCCAGTTTCAGCTGGAACGTTTCAGACCCGACTACGGATTGTAGCATATTGGGTCGGAGCGTGGACTTCATTAGACGAACACGTTCAAATTTGCAGTCAATATCTAGAGAGCCTCGGACTAGTCGGTGATCACTGCCGGTTTTAAACCTATTGATCACTGAGACATCCCTAAATATGCTTTTTGTCCGTCATAATGAAGTCGATCTCATTTTTGGTCATAGCGTCGGGGCTTTGCCACGTCCACTTCCGCTGGGGATCATCTTTCTGGAAGAAAGAGTACATCAGAAAAAGCCCCTCTTTTTCTAGGAAGTTGACGAGCATTTGCCCCCTATGATTTCTGCTTCCCAATCCGTGTGGTCCTACTACCGATTCACCGCTTGTTTGTACTCCCACTTTAGCGTTAAGATCCCCCATGACAACGTTGAAGTGGGCCTTTTGGGTTGTGTGCAAGGCTTTGAAAATGTCCTCGTACATTTCCTCCACTTCATCGTCCGAGTGTGCCGAAGTTGGTGCGTATACTTGGATAACCTTGAGGTTATACCTCTCGGTGAGTTTAATTACAAGATACGCTACCCTTGTCGATACACTGGAGATTTCTAAAACGTTGTCAGAGAGGATCTTGTGGACCAAGAACCCTACGCCGCCTTGGGATGGTTGTTCTGCCTCTCTGAAATACATAAGATGGCCTGATTCTAGGGTAACGGTGTCCTCCCCCTCTCTTCGGACTTCACATAACCCCAGAATATGCCATCTTATGTTTTTCAGCTCTTCCTCCAGAAGTGCCAAGTGTGTATCAAGCCGTAGCGTGAATCCGTTAAATGTAGCCAGGGTCAGTCGGTTTTTTGGCGGCCTTCCGTCGCTCGGGGATCCTTAGCACCCCCTGCCCCGCCATTACCGTAACCGCCGCCTTGGTCAGGTAAAGCGGGGCGACCGGGAACTGGGGGCCGTTGTGTGATTATGTCTGCCATGAAGGTTTGACATACACACAAAACATACATACAAAAAATTAAAATTAAAAAAACATACAGACGAATTAAGAACCTCCTCCTTTTTCGAAGTCGATTGAAAATACACTTATAAAGAGGTACAACTTCGTACTCCCACATACTGCGGTATTGTTACCAATTTGGGTGATTTAGCATGCTATTAGCCACGGACTCCATACAAAATTCATTTATGTATTCTTATGCTGATTTAGCTTAGTTACGTATGCGATGTTCATGTGAAGATTTTTGAGGCATTAAACGTTGCTTTATTTGGTAGATTCTTTGACTTTAGGTGCTTTTATGAAGGAGATTGTTGGGTGGGACAGAAATCTATGTCGTTTCTTTAGCGGAAGGAATTCTGCTAGTCCGTCTGAAGTGGTAACACTAAACTATCAGTGATTCTCATTCAACCGTGAATTAAAAATGTATGCTGGAGTATCGGGCAATGGTCCAATAATTTACAGGACGATCAAGGAGAAAGTCTGCCGACATACCTCACGGTGTTCGGTTCGGTTCACATACTTTGTGAACATTTCTAGTGCCTACCTATACAGATTAGCCTTCTCATAGACGGACGGATAGAAGGACGAACAGCGAAGTCTCAATAATAGGATTCCGTTAGTACCATTTGCGACGGAACCCTAAAAAACATAAACAGACGAATTAAGAACCTCCTCGTTTTTAGAAGACGATTGAAAATTCTGAATCCAAAGTTTTCCGTGCCTCAGTTTCTGTTATTAGACGTCTGCTGCGCTTACCATAAAGCGAGTGTATGCTACCTCTTAACATAAAATAAGTTTATATATAGCTAAGGGTCAATTTCACCGGTTACTGATAAAGTCTCGAATAATTATCTGACAGATACCGTCACATGAAATTGTTAAAAATCTGACAGGTTCGTTCGTTAGTAGCAGGCTTATCAGGAACCGATGAAACCAACCCTAAGGCCTTATCTAACCGATTTTTGACAACTTTTATATGGCGTAAAATCTCACATAACTAGAACCGGTGAAACTGGCCTTAAATATAATAAGCTTTATCATCATCCTATATTATAATAAAGCAGTTACTTACACTCTTAAGATTATGTTTTTTAATTAGGTAGGCCGTTTATTTCAGTCTCGTGAATTGGTTCATTTATTCGGAGAGCCACTTTGGGCTATTTATAGAATTTTCTTCTTAAATCTAACCCAGATGTTCGCTTTCCTGCAACTGATATTCGAATCTAAAATATAGGATGATGTGTTTTGTACTCTGCTGTAGGTACCAAAAGATTCTAGATAATTACTTATTTAAGCAGGAATTATATCTGTGTGCCAAAATCTATCCAAATCCATGCAGCCATCCATGGATTTGGATAGATTTTGGCCGTTTCAGCCGTTCTTGCGTGAAAGATTAATAAACGTCCATACATCTATGCATCCTCATGAACTTTCGCATTTATATGTACGCATAATAAGTTTGCACCTAGTTACCAATCTAATCCAAAAAAGAGACTGAATCTCACGACACAGGGATTTCCCAGTGTGAGATTCAGAGCTCATACGATGCTATGTTTTACCATACGCTATTTATAAACTATGTTTCTGATGAGCTAAGTTTTGCAAATATTCTGACACAGGCTGATGATGATGATGATGTTGCTGGATGTAGGTCTCTCCCAAATTGCGCCACTGAGCCCGATCTTCGGTTCTTCTCTTCCAGTCACTGCCCACCGCTTTATGGCGCCTCTTCACAATCGGCGATGATCGACACTCGTTGATCGTCTGTAATCGGCAAGGTAATCGTCACGATCATTGTGCATGCATCCACACGATCGTCCGTGATCATTTATTGGCTTCCCAACTACAAGCGATTCCCTTTGATGCGTGCCCGAAAAACCGACAAGTCACCGAACGCCGCGATCATGACGACGAATAAGGACCATGATGGCCGACTACAGGCGAGTAGCCCTTCTACACGATCGTGCTCGCGTGTGATCGTCTATGATCGCCGATTGTGAAGAGGCGCTATAACGTATGTCGTCGCTCCACCTGGTCACAGGACGTCCTACGCTACGTTTACCGATTTGCGGTCTCCACTCTAGGACAAGTATTTATTATTATTTATTTATAGTAGGATAGAAGTATGACGTGTTCTTTAGTCTGCTGTACTATATACTTACCTAGGCAGAGACAGGCATATTTGAGCTACTTTAAATAAACTGGCCAAGTGCAAGTCGGACTCGCACTCGTAGGGTTCCGTCACACAGTAGAGTATTTTATAACTATAATTATTTTTCGCCACCAAAAAATTAACTTTGTTTTGTGTTTGTATAAAAAACAAAGTTATATTTGCGGTTGCTATATCTCAGAAGCTGCTGACTATATCTCGTTCATACCAGTATTCGTTGAAAGTGTTTATTGAGATCTACAGCATATATCTTTTTTTAGATTTTTCACCCCCTTACTTTAAAAGTTAGAGGGGGCGACACACATTTTACCACTTAAGAACTTTTTATACTTTTTATCTTTTAGATGATTGACTTTGAGAAAAAATGGTTTTATAAACCTCAATGTCATTTTTAAATACTTATCTATAGACAACCCGTAGGTTCCATGAAAAAAAATTGTTTCAGTTGCATGTATGGGGAGCCCCCTCTTAATCTTTTATTTTTTAATTTTTGTATAAAAATCGTAAAGCGGTTCCTGTGAATTTCGATTTTTTTCTGTAATACACATACCTACCGAGTTTCAACTGTGTAGTCCTAATAGTTTCGTAATAAAGTGGCTGTGACATACGGACGGACGGACAGGCACACAGGCATGACGAATCTATAAGGGTTCCGTTTTTTGTCATTCGGCTACGAAGCCCTAAAAAGTACACCGAGTCCAATCGAACTTCAGGAAGTGGTTCTAATTTAGTTTCCAAGATTTTACCCACACAAACATATTATGTCATATACCAACCAACACGGCAAGTTAAATAAAAGTATATTACGATACGTGTGACTTAAGTTGTCTATTATTGCACGGCGGTGCTACGCCGTGCAACTTAAGTCACAAGTATTGTTTATTATTTTATAGCTGTCAGTGTGACATAAACCCGCACTTTATGCTTGCTACGCTTTTCCGTCAAATAGAAAATTATTGCACGGCGTGAAGTAATAATCTAATCGTCGTGCAATAATCGACTATTTAATTCACGGAAAAGCGTGCGTAAAGTGCGGGTTTAGGTCACACTGTGCTATCAAAGCTTGTGTGTAATAATCACAGAGCTAGTGAATCCTAAGTCTGTGGTAATAATAATATCGCACTAAACTTGCAACTAGTAGTGGTATCAAAACAAGTGAATTTGCATACAAATAGGGAATAAAACCTGTCGAAGTAGCATGTAGGTGGCCGACTGACAGCATCGGTATTTTTGTCCGAATCGAACTAGGGTAGTAGGTAGACGTGGAGGTGTGATGGATAGATCTTCATACATCTTCAATGTAAAGTTGGTAGGTAGGTGAGTACCTAATTTCTTAGAGACCTTGATATTTCAGCTTTTCTTAACGGGACAATCGTTCCTTTTTATTAGACTTAGAAAGATAGAGAGAGAGGGATATATCTGCTTTTTGTGATGGTGTCATCTTGCACCTTTCGGCAGAGTTCTATACCTTATTACTTGTACTATTCATTATTCTGTGACCTTGTAGCCTTGTGGTGTTATTGTATCAGTAACGTATAGTAGGTTGGTAGGTTTGTATCACGCCTCTCTAAAAGTTGCCATCTTTCATATTAACTGGATATAACTGAACATCTGCCATCCAGTGGTTGGTCTTTGTAAATCATATAAACATAGAAATAGCAAACACGAAGATTTTAGAATTCATATAGTGATAGGTGTTCTGTTGTTCCACCTGGGGCGGTACCACCAAGGGCGCCAAGCTTTGGCGCCAGGAGGGGGTCACATAGTCGTGGTCAAGTCAAGAACTTATAATTTAATTTTGATAACAATAGATACAAGTAAAATGTAGGTATTTTAACCACCACACTTTATTCTGCCATTGTAGCCTACCCAATCCCACTAGTAGGTACTAAGTAGGCTAGTAATTTTTATCATTATGAAACAGTCTTGTAATATTTACACTCATTACAAATGTTGGTAAACCAACATCAACCAAACATACCATTTTCTATGACTCGCCCACTTTCGAATTGTGTAAATAACTTAATTACTGACATTGTGACATGTACATTTATTTCCCCTTTGTCTTCCCGAGTGATTGAGTGTCTACCATCTTGTACATATTTAATTAGTTAAGTAGAGACATTTTATTAATTAAGGTGTTCCGGACCGGAGGTGTGTCGTTGAAATGTGATTTGTATTTGACAATAGTTTAGGTGCTCTATATCTGAATTTAAATTAATCTGTATGTTTTTTTTGTGTATGTTACGCGATTAATCCGTCAATTCTGAACCGATGCAGATGGTTCTTTTTGTAATCGGTAGGGTACGTTTCCGAGATGGTCCCATTGTAATTTCATCGAGATCTGATAAGTATCTCCAGAGATATGACGATAAACGTCTCAAACTTGCTACTGAAATTGACTCGCGGGGCATTGAAGTCGGTTGTTTTAGTTTTTAAACTATCTTAATTATCTATACTATAATATTATAAAGAGAGAACATATGTATTTTTGTATGTTTGTAATGAGTAAGCTCAAAAACTACTGAACCGATTTAAAAAATTCTTTCACTAATACATAGAATAGACTTTCGGAATGAAAATAGGCTATATATTATCCCGTTTAAATCAAAGGTACATTCGTGGAGACCTAATTTGCAACCTAAGTCGGCAAATAAACGGTCGAAAAAACACGTTTCTTACGAACGCTGCTTAATTGAAAATAGATAGAAGAATATTTTCTATGCAAGAGTTGTACAACTTAATAAGACCTACAAAAAAGTCCGCGACAGCATATGTCTATCTCTTAAGGTTGACTCACAGTAACCATTTTAATCTTAAAATTTTTGTTAAAAAATATTACATAACTTCCAAGACTATTTTCAAGTATATAGTATTAATCCTTATCCAAATAATTACGTTAATTAGCTTGGCCACATATTATAGATTAAAATTGTCCTTTACAGTATATAATTCAAATGAAAACTCTAGAAGATATCACGAATTTCACAAACACGCATCGCAAAATTAATAAAATATTTGCAGTGAAACCACAGATTAGGTCATAGTTACGACGAAAATATTATTATAAGCTTAGCTATGCTGTAGATCCCCACCGATCACAATCAATTTGAAGTCAATATAGTATAATAATATGATCTATTGTATAAAATAATATTCATCTATATATATAATAATATAATATAATATTTTAAACCACCCCGACTGATCTATGTATAATAGCTTTTTCCAATGACTCTAAACACGACATTTAAAATCTGTACGGCTATTCTTTAAGCTATCTCGACAGCGAAATCCGCGGTGAGATTTGAATTTTGTACTACAAAATTCAGCCGTATTGCGATTATGATACGATTAAATTTCGTAGTACGAAATTCGAATCTCACCGCGGATTCCGCTGTCGAGATAGCTTACAGAATAGCCTAGCTGAGCTGTAAGTTGGTGAGGATTTGAGTATTCTGTAGAGTCCAGGAGGCTTCCATGTTCTTACAATATCGTTGAAGAAGAAGATTTTCGAATTGATCAGACCTATGAAAGTTGATTTCATAGCGCAATTAACTAGAAAAAAGCTCATAATTTTATATCGATTGAACGAATTTTCATGAATCAAAGCTAAGAAAACTCTCAATGAAGACATCTATCAAACAAAAAAAACTATCAATAATAAAAACAAAATCGGTTCATCCGGTTAGGTGCTAAGATGCTACAGACAGACACACAGATACACACGTTAAACGTATATTACCCCTACATTTTGCGTCGGGGAACGCCGTAAGGTTACGGCGGCAGATGTACTCCTTGGTGGTAAGCTACTTTTTGGTAGATTTAATGATTCCACTACCACTGTACGAAAACTCATGATTCATGAATGCACATAAAACTTTCATTGGTAGGTATATAGCTAGGATTAGAACCAACGACCGTCGGGTCAGAATCAGGGTAACTATCCTTTACGCCAAAGGGCCGTCCAATATCAATACGTAAGTATTATAAAACAAAGTTCATCACTGCGTCTGTCTGACTGTTCGCAATAATCTCAATAGCTACTGAACGGATTATCATGCAGTTTTCACCAATAGCCAGAGTGTTTATGAGGAAGGTTTAGGTGCATAATTCGTTTAGGTTTTGTGTAAATTGGATGAAATATGACGATGGTTGTTAAATATGTTCATATTTTATATTCGATGCAACAAACTGATGCAAATTTTGTAGGCATATATGTTCTACCCGTGCGAAGCCGGGGCGGGCTGCTAGTTATTGATAAATATAATAAGGTATGGGTTTTGGTGCTACAATATGCAAGGATGTTTGTATCATCATAATCAATATTACACTTCCAGACAAGCCCGATACGTTTTTAAGGCTCCGTAGCCGAATGGCAAAAACGGAACCCTTATAGATTCGCCATGTCTGTCTGTCTGTCTGTCTGTCCGTCCGTATGTCACAGCCATTTTATTCCGAAAATATTAGGACTACAGAATTGAAACTTAGTGGGTGGATGTATTCTGTGAACCGCTTTCCAATTTTTATACAAAAATAATAAATATAAAAGTTTAAGGGGGGCATCCCATACATGGACTGCAACAAAAAAAATAATATTTTTGTTCAAACCTATACGTATGGGGTGTCTATGGATAGGTCTTTAAAAATGACATTGAGGTTCCTAGAATCATTTTTTCTCAAAGTCAATCATTTAAAAGATAGGCGCGTCTAAAGTGCTAAAATGTATCCCCCCCCCCCCCCTCTAACTTTTAAAGTAAGGGAGTGTAAAATCTAGAAAAAATGTATTCTGTAGATCTCATTAAAATCTTTCAACGAAAATTGGTTTGAACGAGATACAGTCAGCAGTTTTTGAGATATACCGACCGCAAGTATAACTTTTTTTTCATACAAACACTATGAAAAACTAAGTTATTTTTGTAGTTGTGAAAAATCATAGTTATAGAATACTCTACTGTGTTACGGAACCCTACGAGTGCGAGTCCGACTTGCACTTGGCCAGTTTATTTTTTACGTTGGACGAGCACTAGGTATCTCACCTGCTGTAAGTTTAAGATAGGTGGGTCTTCTAAGATGGAATCGTTCTTGTCTGGCTGTGAGACGAGGCGCTGGACAACTGACTTTAGTCCAATCCACAGAGCGCAACTATCCCAACCCATCTTCAAGATAGTATCTTAGAACGATATCTGGTGAGACATCAGGTCAAATGCTTATATGTTCACGAAAAAAATCTATTGTAGGGTATGCTCTCTAGAAGAATATTATCGACTTATTCTATACTAGCTGTGCCCCGCGGCTTCGCCCGCGTTAAAAAATATTCTGTGGCCTAATCTAATATACTGGCTAACTCTAAGCAAAGTTTCAGCTAAATCGGTCCAGCCCATGTATCTCCATCCAGCTATTTGACCGTGAAGAAGTACCCAAACAAACAAATATACAAACTGACTTCCGCATTTACAATATGGGTTTTGATAAAGCGCAGGATTCTAACAACGAGCCTAACTATCTAAAATGTTAAAGAGAATCCCACGATTCAATTCCTCCGCCATGTCCTAATATTATTCAATCTAATGAATAGTGACTAAACCATCCAAATATGTAGCAGTAGGTTGCAAAATATAACACGCAATCATCTCAATGATCTCATTCACGATTTGCATCAAAATTTGGGGTTTGGCCACAGAATTGTGAGACTAATGACCATGGAGTTTGGCCATGACCGCCCACTGTTGTGTGTGGACCATTATATTTTACTTCATGCTACATTATTGCATTGCATTTTTTGTTGATTCATTGCGTGCGTGGCTCTTCATTGTGTGACTAATGTGGATATGTGTATCCGTAGGTTTATTGATACTTCCTGGTTTTAAAAGGTTCCAGATTGTAGACTAGGTATGTTTGGGTGTAAGTTGTACTTGGGGAAGCACCGTGTAGTCAGATTAACCCATGAGTCAGCTATTGGTTTCCGGTTTGATTAATTGATTCATCTCATCAGTCATTATGCAGAAAATTAAAGCCCCGACGAACATTTTTAAAACTGCTGTAAGTTGGTAAGGAGTTAGATATGCTGTAGATTCTAAGATACATCAGAATCAGATATAGTTTACCGATCGATCTATTATACATAATCTATATCTATAGATACCAATTCATTGGATGGTATGTGGTAGGACATTGTCTTGAAAACATCGTGTTGCGGCAGCTGTCCTTGAAAGTTACTTAGTTCCCATTTCAGGCCTAGCGTGCTTATCTTCCACCGCTTCAAGAGGTGAGATAGTGGTCAAACGCTAGCCTAAACGGTATAAAAAATGGTTTGGTTAACAGCCGTTTTAATATTTTTTATCAGCATTACAAATTAAAGTGTAGAGGTGAACGACTGATCTTTTAACCTCAAGACGTGGCCCTGGAATTAGGTGGTCTGATTGGCTACATGTAGACAGAAATTCGATAAGTCTGATTAATTAATTAGCCTTCGTCATTTTTAACGTTTTTGGGGTATCAGAAGACCCCTCTATTATAAATAGCACAACAACTAATTTCTACCAAATGATAACTATTTGCGGTAGTGTACCTACAACTATACAAAAATAAAGATAGGTATAGTATACCGGAACAGCAGACTTTGCTGGTCCGTGGATGTACCTAGATACTTATAGTTAAAATTTACTAAGTAATAGCAAGAAATAAGTATCCCACCAAAAACATTTTCACGTAAAATGTTGCCAAAACGAGACCATGCAGCTCGCACTGTCAAATCTCATTTAGAGTCAAGCTTCTAAGTCTACACGCCCTAACTGTACAAGCTCTAACTTCACAAGCTCTATACCTAAGTTATAATAAGTGGCTTGGTAATTTCGTTACTACAATTATTTGTATAACAGAAAAGTAATGAACAGTGAATAATTTTTTCGCCTTAGGTGAATGTAGCGAAATGGCAATGTTTTTGTTGTTTGTGTACTAATACTAGCTTGCATACAAAATTTCAGCTTTCTAGGACTTCAGGAAGTACTTCCTAAGAGTTGTGATGATCATCAGTGAGTGAGTGTGTGACGAAATCGGTTTTTTTTATATCAATAAAATCTAAAGTATTAGAGCTATGCAATTGAAACTTTAAGGCTGAGTTGCACCATCTTACTTTTTTTTTTTTTTTTTTTTTTTTTTTTTTAAATAAAAAATACCACTATCATTTTTCGCCAGCAAAAAATAATAATTAATAAACATTTTATTTCTTATAACGCCATCTAACGTCTAACAAAGGTGTTAGGGATCGACATTTCAATATAACACTATCTATGGGACGTTTACCTAACTAAGCGTTCATAGATGGCTTGAAATGCCAAAAAAACACGTTTCTTGTATGGGGACCCTCTATTATTTTTAACTTTATTCTGTTTTTAGTATTTGTTGTTATAGCGGCAACAGAAATACATCATCTGTGAAAATTTCAACTGTCTAACTATCACGGTTCATGAGATACAGCCTGGTGACATACGGACAGACAGACAGACAGACGGACAGCGGAGTCTTGGTAATAGGGTCCCGTTTTACCCTTTGGGTACGGAACCCTAAAAATGTACCTTAATTTTCAACTTTTTTAGGGTTCCGTACCTCAAAGGTAAAAAAAGCGACGGTGGGCGAGTCCAACTCGACTTTGCCGGTTTTTTTTTCTAAGTTCACCAATTTCTCTGTCAATTGTGGACCGATTTTCAAATTATTTTTTTAATTCAAAAGAGCATATACTACTCAGGTGGTCCGCTGTAAATATGTCGATATCTGATGAATCAGAGATATGGAGATAAACACCTCAAACTTGCTACTGAAAATGATTAGCGTGGCATTTCTCGGTTTTTTAACCGATCTTAATTCATACAAAGTAAATAGTATTTATTCTGTGTCCGTATGTTAATGCCATTTAGCTAATAAAGGCGTGATATAGTACCTGTGTACACGCAATGTGCCGATGCTAGATAACTGATAGGTACTGGTTAAGTAGGGCTAGGTGTTTAAACAATGTTTTTTACGTTGTATGTTGCTTGTAACCTACCGTATTGCCTACACAGAAACAAATGATGCAAGTTAGATGAGTAATACATATTTAGGATTAGGATTAGGATAGACTAATTTAAGATCGTAAACGATTTCAAATGCAGCGCTGGTCATTTTCAGTTTCAGAGGTGTTTATCTTCATATCTCTGGTATGCTCATCACATATCGATGAATTTACAATGGTCCATCCTCAGGAGTATACTCTTTCGATTAAATAACTTATGATCGTACAAAACGAAAAACCCGACTTCACATGCCGCGATAGTCAAAGTGTTTATATTGTTTATCTCCATATCTCCGGAGATGATTATCAGATCTCTATAAAATTTGAATAAGACCAAACGGGAAGCATAATCTCTCAAACCATAAAATAATTTTTCAAATCGGTGAAGATTTGACGTAGTTCTGAAGTAACAAACAAAAAAAGTCTAATTGAGAACCTCCTCCTTTTTTGTGAAGTTGGTTAAAAAATAATTTTGAAAATTGATCCACAATTTACAGAGAAATCAGTGAACATACATTATACAAAAAATATGAACTAAGAACCGCACATCCTTCACCGATATAAGATTTTTACGAAGAATCTGTTACTTACGAAGGCACCATTAATTAGTTAAAGGACTTTCTTTATCTAGCTAAGTAAGTACGTAACCTACCTAAGTAAATACAGTTTTCTTCAAGACTATTGCCGAGTGAAGTGTGAAGATAATGCATATTTCAAAGACAAATACTTTTCGCCCATGCTTCTGAACTTCAAGACATATTCCATACATTTGCCTAGTAACCTTACAAAGACTTATCAATAGGTATCCATAGTTTTATGTCCATCCATGTTTTACATATACATAGTTATCCATATCCTATCTATAGCGATATAGGTAGATACTGATAACTACTTTCAAAGAAATGCAATGCACACGATGATATCATTCTATTTTCTACTTCTTCCATTTAGTACTCTAGACAGTACTAGTTAAAGTCTAAACTGCAGACTTTCCTATGATAGTAAACTGCAAGAAGTTTACACAGAAAATCTACGCGCCAGATGGTGAACCTGCCCTTTTGACGTCATGGCACAGTTATACAAGTTGACCCAAAGGTCGTCTACTTTTGTAGCGGTATGGAAATTGTAGTAAGGTCAATTGAACTCAATTTGTATGCAATTCTGTAACTGGGTGTTGGTGAGTAAGTAAGTATTTACCTACTTAGGTATGCAAGTAGGTATCGCATTTATTATACAAACCTTTAAGTGGGACCCTACCTATTGATATCTTACTCGCTATAACTATCTACCCCGCAGTTTAAAGTTGATATAGTATATCGTATTGTGCTGTCATCTCAAAAAGCAGGAGGCTCTCAATTCATCTGATGTTTTTTTTGTATGTTTGAGCGATTAGGAAGTTATTCCGCTTATTGTAAACCGATACGAATGATTTTTTTTAATGGGTAGGGTACATCTTCACGATGCTTACATTATGAGATCTGATTAGTATCTCCAGAGATATGGCGATAAAAATCTAAACTTACCTACTGCTGAAGTTAACTCGCGCGGAATGCGAAGGTTTTTTCTTCGGTATTTTTTAAATTATATTGATATATAGTATAGGCTAGCGTCTGATTATAATCTCACCTGTTGGTAAGTTTATGATACAATCGAGGATCACGCTAGGATAGGAGCACGCTAGGCCTAGAATGGGAAATGGCTATCAAGGACAGCTGCCGGAACATATAATAGATGTTTCACTTTGGCGACAGATTTTTCTAACTTCAGGGTGGTAGCTGTCCAGATACCACCAGCAGGCAACGTGTTAACAATGTTTTTCCTTCACCGTAGGCCCACTGTGAAATGCGCACATCATTTTTCGACATGACTACCTCTTGCAATACCATTTTGTCTACAATCACCCTTAGATCACCCGAAACATCCCGAAGATAGTGGATAAGTAAAGCCTTTTCATGGCAAGACTCATTTGGGCTCACCAAGTTACTTTTCTTATTACCGGTAAGTACTTACATGATTCAAATTTGAAGGTGAATAACCATGAACCCAAAGTAAAATTTTGCGAATACGATTAGTTTCATAGTCAGTCATGAATATAAATGAGGAGGCAACGGTTGTTAAAACTGACACGCAACTCATATCCGGAAATATCTACCTACAAATTGAATGTAACCCGCTCAGTTAAGTGTAAAAATATTCATGAATAATAATCGTCCTCCTAAGTAAGGAATTGTTTCCATTCGCTCTGAAACATATTATATCCTGATATAACTGAGGTCCTAGTGCGGGTTTTCTAGATTTTTTTTTTTTTACAAGCTTTTATTTAAATATTATATTTCTTTGAAGTGTTTCACACTTTATAATATTTTTTTTGTAAATTGTTAAACACAATCCAAAATTTCATCGTACCGACGGGACTTGAACCCGCAACCTCCGGAATAACATGTTCCGGTGCTTTGCCAATTAAGCCACGGTGCGTAGTATCGTTACGACGAAATTAGTGGATTGCATTTGTTAACCCAATTATGCATTGGTGGCCATCTATGACTACTTATTACGTAAGTTAATCATTCGGAAGAAATCATTACAGTTTTCAAATCCGACGAGAGATGTTGCACTGCGTAAATCAAATATTATGTTTCTTTTATTTAGTTTCACCTGTCCCGATGTTTGTCATCATATCTTGCAAATTAAATTTGATCCAATTCCCGGTTACATTGAGCTGAAATATTGCATACATGTGCAAATCGCGTGACAATGACAATGCAATATTATGATGACATGGTGCTGATCTGATGATGGAGCTGGAAGATGGCAAAAGGAACTCCTAAACTACACATGTTATACTCGTCGTGTTTGGGCTCGTTTGATTTGTCTTGAATTACTCTGGTCCTAGGTTTTGTAAAAGCTTACTTAAGCTTGTTTTTCAAAAAGGTTTTTTTATAAATTTTACTTGTTTTTATATCATAATACATAAAATAGCTAGCGTTTTGACCACTATCTCACCTGTTGGCAAGTGATGTTGCGGTCGAGGATGGTAGGCTGGTAGCATCGAATTATAACCTAATAATTCGATGGCTGGTAGCTAGCGCCTAACACACTAACTAGTAAACGGAAATTGTATGGATATAAAAATGATTCCTTTTATACACAGTAGATGGCGCTTTTTAATTTCCATGCAAATCTTGAGAGTCAGACCTCTAGGCCTAGCTTACCACACTCGCCTAATGGCAATGATGTGATCGAAGATGGTGAAACCTTAGAGAATACTACGTGGTGAAATAATCAAATGACAGTAATAAAAAATAAACTGGCCAATTGCAAGTCGGACTCGCACTCGTAGGGTTCCGTACCACACTACAGCATTTTATAAGATCGAGCAAAAAATACCACTATCATTTTTCGCCAGCAAAAAATAATAATTAATAAACATTTTATTTCTTATAACGCAATCTAACGTCTAACAAAGGTGTTAGGGATCGACATTTCAATATAACGCCATCTATGGGACGTTTACCTAACTAAGCGTTCATAGATGGCGTGAAATGCCGAAAAAAACACGTTTCTTGTATGTATACTCTATCTATCTATTATTTTTAACTTTATTCTGTTTTTAGTATTTGTTGTTATAGCGGCAACAGAAATACATCATCTGTGAAAATTTCAACTGTCTAACTATCACGGTTCATGAGATACAGCCTGGTGACAGACGGACAGACAGACAGACAGACGGACAGCGGAGTTTTAGTAATAGGGTCCCGTTTTACCCTTTGGGTACGGAACCCTAAAAACCTAGAGCAAATAGTGAGCCACGCTTCAGGAAATGCATTATTCCACTTATTGTGATCGTAGGTATGAGAATACAATTCTTACTATTTGATAGAGATGGCAATACATTTCCTCAATAACACGTTTATAAGCTACTTCACATTACATTTATTGAGAAACCAATCACATGATAATGTTTGCAAGTGGTTATTATCACTTTAATTGATAAAATGATAGGTTATCGTTTGGTTATGCAATTGATTTACTTTAGCTACTTTGCAACTTAAGAAATCGGGTTTTGATGTTAATCTAAACATATTGCATCATTTAGGGAGTTGCATTTGTGCACACATTTAGTTATTATGGTTATTGTGGGTCTGGGTAGGCAATCCATACTAATAATATTATTAAAACGTTTGTAACTCTGTCACTGTCTGTTTGTTACCTAATCACGTCTAAGGGTCAGCTCAGACCACGACGCGACGCGACGCAGCGCACACTTAAATTAAGAGAGTGATACTACACAAAAAAATACACATTTCATTGAGATAGTTCGGCGGCTTCAGGCTGCGCCGCGCTGCCGCGCGCGGCGTCACGCTGCACCGCGAGGCGCAGCGGGAAGCCGCGTGACAAACAATTGAACTTTATTAACTACATAATAAGATACACATTGCATTGTGATAAATTGGAGGCGTCGCACGTTTTGCGGCGCCGCGCGGCGTCCGGCTGCGCCGCGCGCTGCCAAAAGCATCGTCACGTCGCGTCGCGTTGCAGTGTGAACTGACCCTAAACGGACGATCAGATCTTACTGAAATTTAGCAAGAAGATACTTTATACTATAAATTATTATTAAATTTATACTATAAAGTATCTCCTTGCTATAAAGTTTATAGCATGAAGATGAACATAGGCTACTAAATTCATGGTGTAGGTACGTGAACGAAGTCGCGGCACAGATTATATAATAGTTACTACGTGTCGCGGGTATCAGACAATATAAATCTGCGTTTACTTAAACGTGATAGAGTGAGTAAATAAATATTAAAAAACTCTTACTAGACACTCTATTATATTTTGAAGTTGCGTCTGGCTGGAGTAAACGTATTTTCAACCGACTTCCAAAAAGAAGGAGTTTCTCAATTCGACTATGTTTTTTTTGTGTATGATACGCGATTACACCGTCAATTTTGAACCGATTCGAATGATTCTGTTTTTAATCGGTAGGGTACATTTCCGAGGTAGTCCCATTGTAATTTCATCGAGATCTGATAAGTATCTCCAGATATATTATGACGATAAACGTCTCAAACTTGCTCCTGAAAGTGACTCGCGAGGCATAGAATGGAAGTCGGTAGTTTTAGTTTTTAAAACTATTATATTAATTATTGTATGTATGTTACGCGATTACACCGCCAATTGTGAACCGACTTCAATGATTATTTTTGTTACAGGTAGGGTTCATTTCCAATATGGTCCCATTTGCATTTTATCGAGATCTGATAAGTATCTTCAGAGATATGATGATAAATGTCTCAAACTTGCTCCTGAAACTGACTCTCGCGGCATGAAAGTCAGTTGTTTTAGTTTTTTTTTTAAAGAAAGATTACTCGCAATGTGTGTTGCACATTACTAGTATTCGTGTTAACCCCTGGAGGGGTACTAAGCTGAATATGCCTGGAGTGGGATATGCCTGGAATGTGTCTGGAGTGGGTTCACGTCAATAGTGCAATGGGTGGGGTGGGGATCGAACTCACGACCTCTCGATCGCCAGTCCGACACCTTATCCATTGGGCTATTACCGCCTGTTTTTAAGTTAAGTTTTTTAACTAGGTATCTTAATTATGTGGGGTTTGGTGAGAAAAGAAACAAATCATACGATAAGCATTCAATGTTTTCATTATATTTCTGGTGATAGAACGTTGAATAACAAATAACATGCTAAATAGTTCATTTTAATATACTCTACAAAGTTATTATTAGCATTTCATTCGAGTATAATACAATATACATATACTATACTAATTATCCGCTGTAACGCGAAATTGTATGCGATTCTATCGATTTCGATTTCTACGTGTTATTCAATTAGTCAGTGAAGCGGAATGATGTTAGTCTGGGGGCCTGTATTACGATGTTCGAATATAGTTTAGATTAACCATTAGTTAATATACTGAGTTACTGAATCTACGGATTTCTCAATGCCTGAGTAGCACTAACCGTGAGTTAACCTTGAGTTAAGTCTTTGGGTGCAATTCACCGACGTATTTAAACGCCCGTTATCGTTTAATCTTGTTTTTAACCGACTTTACAAAAAAGGAGGAGGTTCTCAATTCGCCTGTATGTTTTTTTTGTTTATTTTTTTTTACCTCAGAACTCCGCCATTTATTAACCGATTTGGATTTTTTTTGTTTGATCCCATTGTAATGTTATCGAACTCTGATAAGTATCCCCAGAGATATTACTAGCGCGGCATTTGAAGTCTGTTGTTTTCGTTTTGTAAA
Source organism: Cabera pusaria (assembly GCA_954871355.1). NCBI lineage: Eukaryota > Metazoa > Arthropoda > Insecta > Lepidoptera > Geometridae > Cabera > Cabera pusaria. The sequence continues at coordinate 9,217,816 of OX940905.1, forward strand.
TTATTTGACGTATTTTTCCTTTAAAAAAACGTACTTTATTATCTTATTATCTGTGCACGTAAATATGTCACTCTAGGGCTTAAGTTCACCGATATATTTAAACGCCCAGTTTAATTTTTAACGTTTAAACCAACATGACATTGACATGTCCTATGGCAAGAAACGTCAAAAGACGATGCTAAACGCCACCGGACGTTTAAATATGTCGGTAAATTGTGACAGTTAACGAAGCCTTGCGATATGATTAACACAACTCAAAGCAACTTTACTCGAACATAGTAAAAGCAGCCCTTTATCTGATTTTAACTAATAACATAAAAACTAGCAACCAACTAAACAGCTTATTATTTAATACATTCTATATGATCCGGATCAACACCACAGCAAGTCTGGTAGATTTCGCTGTTATGCGATAAGACTGCCGCTTGTAACAGAGATAAAATATCAGCAACCAAAAGGGCTAGTTTAACCAAGGGGCGTATCATGAAGTTTTATAGGGATTGACATGAACGAAATGAGAGAGATGGAGCTATATGTCCTCGTCATTTATACCGAGTTCACACCAGGCGATTCTAGTCATTCTACTTCCTAGGGCTGTACTTGTCTTTCGATTCCAAACACTTTTAGTATCGATACTAAGTGAGTACCGGTTATAAGTATTCGTTTCGTTACTAAATTATTTGTTTTGGAAGAACTTTAGGCTGACATTATATACCCTAGGAAGTTGAACGACTAGAATCGCCTGGTCTGAACCTGGTTTAAGTTCATTCAATAATCAATTGTATAATCTAAAATGTAAAAAAAAAGGAGTAAAGTCATGATCGTAGCATGTGAAAAGTAGTCTCTGCCTACCTCAACGGGAAAAAGGCGTGATTGTATGTATGTATAATCTAAAACTGTCAACGTTCGTGATATGGGGGCTTTTTTGATATAGATTTAGATATTTATCTGACATTATAAGTTCCTAACAGGCTATCGGGGCTACCGTGTGTAAACTTCTCTCTCTCTCTCTATTAGGCACATCCACCAATCAAAGCGGAGAGGGCGAATATGTGTTAACAACCTCTAACCTCTCTTTCGCTGCGCTGCATCATTTTACAGTGTATGAAATTCTTATTGGTTGATAACACAAATATTTCATCGCACTCGTAATTCTCGAATGATTATCTAGAATGGGACGTAATGTTAGGCATGCACATTTAAATAACATTGTTCATTTATTTTTACTGAGGCATTCAAGATGTATATACATTTAAATATTAAAACTGGCACATCGTTAATATTTGCCAATGGTTATATTTTCATAATGTTTGTCACTAGATTGTGGATGGACACTGCACTGTACTCTGCTGAGCACTGAGGCTTTTTGTCTAGTCCAGAGACTCCAGAGTTCTGTGGATCTTAGATTAGCACAGCTACACATAAGAAATTATTAATTATGTTATTATTAATGTTTATCTTGATGTAATATAATACTTGTAAAGAATTGAATTGATCTCCGCTCAGCTTAGCCTAGGTCCGGCCTAAATTGTTGAAAGTATTGTACCTCAATGTCATGTTCCTATTATTTTGTTACCTTTTAAAGTTTATCTAAGGCAATGGTGTCTCTATGAACGTGTATTGCAGCGATTCGCTTCATTCAACGCCACGATTATATCGCCGTGCGGGGATACATATAGTTTACATTTTGAATTTGAATTCATTGCGAAAATGTCCCTGCAATGAGATGGCGAAAAAAAAAAACACAAAAAAAGTATCGAAATCCAAATCAGTTGTGAAAGTTAAATAAGTTCTTGATTGATCCGAAACCTATAGAAACTAATTACATTTGATATTATCACATTTATATAGAGAGATACGGTGTTAACATCTAATAAACATTTTTCCTTACAGTACCTATGTCGATTACAATACATTTATAATAAGTCAGCTCTAAACTTACCACTTCAGTAATTAACGCAACGCAGCGCTGTTTTAACTAAAGTGTTGTAACAAGGACTTTGCGACATTTCATTAGCATGATTTCCTTAAAATTTCCCATATAAGTCTAAGACTTGGACAGTATTTCCTTCATAGCTAGCTCAATTTTTAGTTGAATACAGGCAACTCTTTCTTGGAAAATCTGATTTATCAAATTTAGCCTCTTCTGCTCCAAAACGCTGTTTTCCTTTATCAGTCTTTGTTTTAATTCCTGATCTTCAGGCGTCATGTTTTCTTTATTATCTCTGTTCTGTAGGCATTCTTGCTTATTTTTTAACGCAACGTGACTTCGTAGCTTTACAATTTCAAACTGCTCTGAATTGATCTTCGCTTGGAGTAAAGATTTTAGCTGTAAATATTCGGCATTTTCTAATTCGAGACGCAATATTTTTAGTTCCTTTTCTGTGAATTTTGGTTTTTCTTTCAAAGGTTCAGATGGCGGGATGTCATGGTCTGGGGTGTCTTTGGAATCTGATTTGAAATCGAAATTGTCTTCAAATTCCGCGTCGAAAATCGGTTCGAAGTCTGATGTTTTAGCGAAGGTAGGTTCAAAACTGTCGGGTAGATTGGAAAATGTCGGTTCGAAGTTAGTGTCTTTTGGAAATGTCGGATCGAAATTTTCCGTTGGGAAGGTAGGTTCAAAAGCTTCGGGTTTCGGGAAAGTAGGCTCAAACGCCTCTGCTGTTTTTGGAGATTCTTTATCGTGGAATGCTTCAGGTGATTTAATTTCTGTGTCAGTTAGATTGTCAGCGGTTTGTGAGTTTCTTCGAGAAAAGTCATCGTCTTGTTTTTCCTCCATTGAAGGCTGTTGCTGAGACAAATTCGGTTCGCAGGATTTTTGAACTGAACGGAGTTTTCTCTGCAAAGAAAATAATGTATTATTAGACTAATTAGGCAGGAGAATCAAATAAGCGATGATATTTTATTTATTTTTTAATTTATATACAACATTTACATAATGTTGCCAGCATGTATACTACAAGAGGACATTGATATACCATTTGCTGACTTTTGTCTACTAATAATAGTAACGTGTTTATTTTATATTATTATTCAAAAACATTATTCAGGAAAGATATATAAATAAATCTATGTCCGGTTCATTATATTATACCGTTATGTAAATAACATTAATTGCGATAAATTAAATTATATTGTACAAATAATATGGTAAATAATAATATCATAATTAAACAAAATAAGGAAAATTTACTATCGAAATCACGTGTTCTTGACATGTGATCGAAATTAATTTAACCGAGAGATACCCACTGACAATTTACAGGATAATAAACTTTGATTGAATGAGAGTTTCAAACCACTTTTTCAAAAGGACATTTTATGATAAGTAATCGGCTTTGGTCTCGTACGAAACCGGCGTTTCGAAACCATTGTTGTAAACAGAAAAATATTTCTTTTTTAGAAACCTGGTTGACTATGTTGTTGAAATAATTCTATAATTATTTCAACTATTCATTCAATAATTGAAACTAGTTTCAAAAGCAATTAAGCAAAGAATTTAAGCCGAAATTGGTCGAATTTTCTCGACCTATAATTTCGAGCGAGTCCCTCTTCCTCGGGAGTAAGGTCACGCGGCCCGGTAAGATCAGCGGTATATTTTATTTCATTTATTATTACCAATAAATAATATGCATATATATAGAACAAACGCATGTATATGTATACACATATACTTATGCATTCCGTTCGAAGTTTTCCCGGAATTCCGCATGTATGTGGCGGGTAACGGAATCTCGATTCGATATTTCGATTTGGAATTCTGAAACGGAATTCCGTACAGTATGTATGTGACGGGTCTTGATGTAAAATACCTTCAGTTGTGTGACGATCCTCTGCGCCTCCCACAGTTGGTGATCCCTGGCGGGGGTGATGAACCCCGCGTGCATCTCTGCGTGGATCTGGTTCAGGAGGGACTCTTGTTTGCGGAGCTCCGCACTTATCTCGCACGCGGACTCGGGAAAGTCCGCCGGAATGTTCGGTAGGGGTGGTACGTATCTGTAAAAAAAAAATCCATTAAATAATCAAAAACTTGTCGTGTAGGCGACAGAATGAGTTCAATGTCCTGGATTTTTTTGTGTACAAGTGGAAGCGTGCAAATAGTGGAAGAACAAATAACCCTGGTCGCTATGTTAAAAGCGTGGCGAAGTGACAGACGTCAATGTCACGTCATTACCCAAATGTCAACCGCGTTCCATAGAACATCGTATTCTATTTACGATGTTCACAATGCAATGTTTATGGCACGAAATCAATATTAAATGTTGGCACGGGACGAAACATCTCAATACCCTTAGTAAGAGTTTTTATCGTGAACGCTTTTGACAGATCTCACATATATTATGTTTCTTTTGAAGTGTTTCACACTTTATATTTTTGTAAATTGATTGATTAACTTACGTAATAAGTAGTCATAGATGGCGCCACCAATGCATAATTGGGTTAACAAAATGCAATCCACTAATTTCGTCGTAACGATACTTCGCACCGTGGCTTAATTGGCAAAGCACCGGAACATGTTATTCCGGAGGTTGCGGGTTCAAGTCCCGTCGGTACGATGAAATTTTGGATTGTGTTTAACAGATCTCACATAGTTTTAGACTTATTCTGGCTCCCTGATTGGTCCAAATTTAGTGAAGTGTAGTAACCACTAGAGGCACTGCACTGTTTTTCATACAAAATTTGTTCGAAATACGATATCGAGTTTGGTATGAAAACTCGTACTAATGGTACAGTATTTAAGAGTGCATATCAAGACAATTGCCAGGAGCTTACCCACACATCTTACAGACATGTTCGTCTCGTATCACCTGTTTAAACTGTGACTTACTGCCTCGCATCTATAAGATGTGGAATGATCTTCTGACCACGATTCTTTCTCTCGAGTTACATAGACTGAAATAAGTATTTTAAAAGAGGTGTCCACAATCTACTTAAAATTAGCAATAACAACACTGTAGTATTGTAGAGGCGACGGTTACAGCAGCGAAGGGCGACACGACAGTAATAAAAAGTACGCCTGAACGTAAGCTTAGTCATCTGTGTAGAATAAGATTGATATTGTGGTACTTCCGCACCACAATATTCATCTCTAGTTTACTTAAAATTTCAATATTTGCCTAAAATCTAGTAACGACCCCTGTATGGTGGTAGGATACTGTGATGTGTCCGCCTTGCCAGCTCAAGTTGGAAAAACTGTCGCCAATAATATCTAATGTTTTTCGGGTAGCTGTCCTTGAGAACTAGTACCCGTTTTAGGGTAGAGTCTTCTAACCCCGACATTATTTGAAATCGGACGAATCCTTTCGGAGATTAGTGGTAACATCTGGTGTAGTATTTTCAATCATTTGAAAACCTATTCGACCCCGGAAGCTTAATTTTTAATTTTGAATATTGATAAATCCGTAAGTTATTTTGTCGCTGAAACCTTTCCAATTAGAATCACAGATTTTTTCGTATTTAAATATCAAAAGTAACCGATTGGAGCTTTGTGAATTGCAAAGATTCAAGTCGAAGTAAAGGCAGTTTCGGAATTCGAATTTGCTTTCGAATGATTGAGAATAACCGTGCTGAACTTATAAACGGTGCTTCTTTATAATATTTGTATGATAAGATGACTTACTTAGTAAGATGAACATCGGGGAACAGTTTCTCAGACTTGGTGACGAGGTAAGTCAATAAATTGGTAGACATGTTGAGCGCTGGTCCCATCGACGCCATTATAGTTTGTATGTTCGCGTGATTGGACTGCAAATAAAAAACAAACGCATTAAATTATCGATTTTTTTTAAAAACTAAAATAAATCTTACCATCCAAGACCAGAGTTTCGAATTATTATCAGTTTAATCTCAATTATTATTATCAGTTTAATCTCAATTTTTATTAAGAAGAAAAGTGATACCAAATTTATTTTTTTCACAATTTCAAACTCAAAACAATAACTATTTTATAATTAAATAGCATAAACATTTATTGTCTGACTGACTTGTTACCTACGCTTGCTTGTCAACCGACTTGATGATTTGAAACCCTATTTTAGGCATGTATGATTATCAAAGACTATGTATTTACTAACCCTGTAACTACAAGCGCGAGAGTACCCAATATAGTTTAGATACCCTAGTTTGGGACTCAGTTGTACTACAAACTCTGTCCATCACATCTTTTTGGAAATAATAGTTATTTAGGATACTAATGCAAGTTGGTTTTTACAAATGAGTAGAGGATGTAAGCCCAAGACGAAGTCGAAGGTTTACAATATTGTAGTCACAACATTTTTCAACACATTTGCGAGAAAACATTACAATTGGTAATGAAACAAGCTTAAATCAAATAATCAAAAGTAGAAACAATCGTGAATCTTTGTCGTTTCTAATATGAAAATGTCGCGAATTTTCAAATTAATGTAAATGGCGCAACGTGTTCTAAAAATTAGAACTACGACTTTCGTTTCATTTACTCTTTAGTATTAAAGTGAGACAAACATATTAAGCAAAAGCACTTTGAAGGAGGTTCTTCAGCTTATTTATTCTCGAAATGTGAAACTCTATGGTGTAATTCAAGTAGGTTTTAGGGAAATTAAAAAAAACCGTAAAGGATACGCACGGCGCGGCCATGCAACGGAGCGTGCGGTAAGTTGGTACTTAAGTGAGAGTACCTATTTTACCGCACGCTCCGTTGTATGGTGCGTAATTTTTAACTTTCGAAGTACAGGCTACATAAATGCATTTTTTTGAGCAAATGTGTTAAAAAATATATTATTTTTTGTGGTAGCGAAGTCAGTTATGATATAAATTATGATTAGATTTTTAGAAAAGCTATGTCTCGACGACAATGCTAAGGTTTTGTTTGTTTCAATTGTTAATCATAGACAGTAATTACCTGTTCGTTAGCTACAACGCAGTCAAAGTGTCTCATGATCCATCCGACAAGGCTATGGTTAGCCGTCGGCAGTTTCCCAACGAGTGACAAGAAGGTAGCTTCTCTTTGAGGCTCGGCTATAGCTGTGGCTTGCTCGAACTGACCGTGCAGTTCTTGGGTTAGAATTGATTCTGGCAGTTCACTGGAAAGTTTACAATATACATTGGAGTTTTTTTTCTTCTGGCTGGCAGCGGTTGGAAACAAAAGAGCTAAAGATCTAGCTCAGTGGTGTGCCATAGATATATATATATATGTACATGTTTATATATAGATATATATATCTATATATAAACATGTAGGTCATAGTTAAGAGGCTAAAATTGTTTTTAGTAATTTCTTAAAATCTATTAAATTGTGCCATGTACATAACATAAGTAATTTCTACAGAAGTAACTAAGTACTAAAATACAGGGTGATAACGCCTAGTTTGATGGCTAGAGACGTAATACAATGTATCTGTATTCTGTACTAAAAATGCAATGAAATAATTTAATTTATTAGGTTAGGCCTATGTCCAGCAGCGGACAGAGATAGGCTGACAATGATGTGACGATTGGAGTTTTGTTATTTGATAGCTACGAAAACTGTCGTAGCAATTAATTATTATTTAAGGTACATATGGCTTTGTTTGTGTTTCTCTCGCGCCTATATGGTTTAAGGATTTTGATGAATTGGAATTGAAACTTCCACACCGTCCACGGATAGTAAGAGCATTATATCGATGTTCCACCAGACTTGCTTCCAAAAAGGTAGCTAACCACCATCAGGGAGAAAATCTGCCGCCATAAACTTACGGTTTTCCGGCAGCACCTGAGAATAAGACCATTTTAGGCCTAGTGGGGTCACCATCCTCTACCACATCAACGCTTACCACCAGGCGAGATAGTGATTAAATGCTAGTCTATTCGATATAAAAATAAACATGCGCGGTCTTTGGGGACTGCCGATCAAAGTAAAAACTGAAGTGAAAAGTGTATGGTGGTAGGACACTAGATAGTGTCCGCCTGGCCAGCTACCACCCTCAAGATAGAAAATCTGTCGCCATAACATCTAATGTGTTCCGGCAGCTATCCTTGAGAGCCAGTTCCCATTCTAGGCCTAGCGTGTTTACCATCTTCGACCGCATCATCACTTACCAATAGGTGAGATAGTTGTCAAACGCTAGCCTATAAGATATTTAAAAAAAAAACTAAGTAACTTGTGAACTGTATCGTCGAGATACACAGTATACATATAGTTCATGGAAAGCGTTAGGTGACGATGACGCGAGTACCATAATTTTTTTTCACCCAAAAAGTGCTTTACGCGCAAAAAGTTTTCATTAAAAAAAACTTACCTAATAAATCCTTTAAGCATAGCACAAGCTATAGGAACATCCCAATGGTAAGGGAAGGTAGGCCCTCGATCCGTGAACAATTTCCGAAGTTGTTGTAACTTTATCTTGTCAGGTTCCGTTCGGTAGATCTGGTTGGACTTTAGACCGTGTGCCTGAGGAAATAAGAGTTATAAATTCAATGATATACTATTGCTTTTATTATTTTTTAAGGTAAATGTTCATTTTGCTGTCAAGACTGAGAGACATTTGACCAAACGTGGTAGAAAATGCTTTAAGCATTAAGGCAGGCCTCCCTCACTCGCCCATAGCTACAGCGTTTTATACCTAAACTTACGACCAACGCCGGCACTGGTATCGCCAGTTGCTTGTCACTGCTCACGCGCGCGCAACGTATGGTATTAATACAATTTCTGGAGTAAAGTATTGCTCATTTGACGGATGTCGATCGAAATCAGGAGACAAGGCACTATGATTTTTTAAATTACCTGTAGATGAGGTAAGGTAAGCTTCAATTTAATTTAAAAAAAACAAGAATCAAATGTAGATTAAAAGATTAGTACCTAGCTCAATTGTTTTCATTGTTATCGTGAACAATAAGCATTTTTGTGAGGTAAATAAAAGGCATTCAAAATTTTTTTTAATTATATTTCATTGAGTCAACCCTACACAAATGCACATCGTATCGGGCACGCGCCGGTATACCGCGCGCTGAACGAAGTAATAACAACGCTAGGTCGAGCGCTTTAGACACATTTTTGCTTATATTGTCTGAAATAAGCGTCGGTATTGTGTTTTTGTAGGGGAGTAAAATATCTGTTACGTAGTAACTATTATATAATCTGTGATTATGGTCTCATTTTGTACATTAATTAACATATGTGCAATACAGTATTTAATAAACTGGCCAAGTACAAGTCGGAATCGCACTCCTATGGTTCCGTAACACAGTAGAGTATTTGACAACTATAATTGTTTGATTTGTTTTTTAAAGTGTTTGTATGAAAAACGAAGTTATATTTGCGGTTGCTATATCTCAAAAACTGCTGACTATATCTCGTTTAATCCAATTTTCGTTGAAAGTGTTTATTGAGAACTACAGCATATATTTTTTTTAGATTTTTCACTTACTTTAAAAGTTAGAGGGGGGAGGGGGACACACATTTTACCACTTTAGAAATGTCTATCTTTCAACTGATTGACTTTGAAACAAAATGGTTTAAGGAACCTCAATGTCATTTTTAAAGATCTTTCTATAGACATGCCGCACGTATAGGTTTGATGGTTTTTTTTATTGTTTCAGTTTCATGTATGTGTGGGGAGCCCGTAAAAGTCTTTTATCTGGTCGTGATACGTTCATCTCATTCACACTCATCTCATTAATCTGTTTCATCAATCTTCCTTCATCTATCCTATATAGAAGTCCAAATAATCGAAGTTTCCCTTTCTATTATTTTTTTTCTTTTCTAGTGCCTAGCAATTACTAAACAATCGCAACGTTCTCACGAATTCAGTCCTACCTTCATTAAGTGGAGTCGAACCAAAAGCACTATTATATATATATATATATATATATATATATATATAATCTGTACCAAAAGCATGAACAGTAAATTACCTGTAAATAATCGATGCTCTCCCTTACAAGTAGCGGCAATCCGGTGTCGTCGTGACATCTCGCCCGCTCCACTGATTGTTGTAGTGGTACACCGAATATGGGGAGTGCCACTGAAAACATACAATATGATAAATTAACTTTGATGTTTATATACACGTATAACGCATAAAGTGCCTATATAGTGAGATGCAAGAGAGCATATAAAATTGTTCACTATGAGTATCTCCAAAGATTTGGCCCTTGAAAATTTAAAAATTGAAAATCTCAAACTTGCAAGTAAAAGTGACTCGCGCAGCACGGAAGTCAGTTTTTTAACCGACTTTCAAAAATGAGGAGGTTCTCAATTCGTTTATTTTATTAACTATCCTAATTATTGTTTTTTAAATATTTTATTGAAAAATGAAAAATACTCTATTTACAGCAATAGAACAATATATAATAATACAAATAGACTTAAGGATAACTCGGCATTAGGTACTACAATACTTAAGACCTAAGGCTGATTTATTTAAACAAAAGTGACAATGATTTGTGATCTTCACACTAGGCAAACCTGTATCGTGAAGACCTGTTTCGATCTACATAAGTGTATTTGACATTGTAGTCACACTATTTTAGCATTAGTGAAAATATTAAAAACTGTAGATTAGCTTATATTATTAGTACTTTTTAAGGTGGGTAAGGCCGCAAGGCACAGCAAGTATTATTATTAATTAGAATGTAACGTGTTGCTCAGTTTGGTGTGTATACATTAATTACCTTCATGTGTGTTATACGCCTTGTAGTTTTACTAATTACATTTATGTCGCGAATAAGTATTACATATATATATTATACAGAGACCATTCCTTGTGACATGTGTTATGTTATGATTCATACAATGTCATTATTACCAAGGCATTCAAAATCTTGTAAGGAAAACAACAACTGTTTGAAATGGCCTGCGATGGTTATCTAAGGACATTATTGTATTTGAAGGTGACTTGGGTCAGCCATGGCAAGGCTAATTTAAATAAAACAATACTTATTGCAAACATTTCAGAACATCGCATGCCTAATGTATTAAGTGAAGCTCTAAAATTCTAGGCTAATAATATACCTTCACAACACTTAGGCTTAGTTGCACCATCTTACTTTAACCGTAACTACACACATCAACACTGTCTAGGGATATTTTGTAAACATTTCTTAAACTCATAAAATACTGGCCGGTTTTAAAAATATTTTAATGTAAGCTTATTTTATAGGTTTTAATGAATGATTCCAAACTTGAATTTGAAAAATAAATTAAAAACAAAAGATTTGCGCGGCATAATTGTAGCGAAGTTCGAATGTTTTTATTTACCTAACCTAGTTTTTGGTAATTTTTTGTTTCAAATTAAAGTTTTAATAAAAATGCGATGATGCAACTGTATGCATCATGCAGCGGCGCCATTTAACGAGAGACGAGATGTTAAGGGCAGTAAAAATGCTTCAAGCTGGGGCTACTCAACGGAGTATAGCCGAGGAGATAAGAACAAGACAAAACGTGATATCAAGGTTGTGGTCACATTATCGTACCACTGGTGAAGTGGCTGAAAGGCACCTAGGCGGGAAGCGCATAACCACCCAAAGACAGGACCGATATTTGCAAGTGGCCGCGAGAAGACAACCTGACGTTACGGCTATGCAGTTGGTTCAAAGGCTCCAGTCACAGCACCAGTTGCTTGTCAGTGAACAAACTGTGAGGAGAAGACTGCATGAGGCTAACCTTCATGCTCACAGGTCGCTTCGTACTCTAGCACTACGCAGAGGAAATCGCGGACGAAGATTAGAGTGGGCTCCAGAACATTTGCTCTGGAAAGATAACCAATGATCTGTAGTGCTGTTTACCGATGAGTCCCGATTCGGTTTTTATCCTGATTTACGAAGAGTACGTGTATGGCGAGCTCCTGGACGTGAGAAGCGACTGCAACACCCTCAGGAAGTCCATCCATACCACGGCGGAACAATTATGGTTTGGGTGGGTCTTCGTGTTGGTGGAAGAACAGATCTCGTTTGGATCAGTAACACCAAGACTGCAGAAAAATACCGAAATCAGGAGCTAGCACCAATAATCTATCCTTATCGAATGCAAATGGGCCAAGCTTTCACGCTCATGCACGACAACGCCCGTCCGCTCACTGCGCGAGTGGTTATCAATCTATATCTATATGGTGACCAACTGGCTACAGGAGCACGACGTGTCGGTCTTAGACTGGCCCGCGCAATCACTAGACCTAAACCCCATAGAGCACGCGTGTGACATGCTCCAAAGAAGGGCTTTGAGGAATTTTCCTCCAAACGTTGCGTCTGAAAAGCAACTTTTTTTGCATCTTAGCAGAACCTTGGACAATATCCCGCAACAAGACTTTGATAACTTGATTCGAAGCATGAAAAACCGTTGCAGGACCGTGGTTAACGTCATGGGTGGTTTTACTGACTACTAATTTTTCGGGTAACTGCAAAACACCTGATAAATTTGTTTTACTTTCACTTTTTTATTTAAGAGAAATTCATCTTTAGGTTTACCATTATTTCACTTTTTTTTGTCTTTATTTCATAAAAAAATTATTTACGCAAAACAATTAACTTTGTTTTATTCTAAGGCATAGTCTGATAAATGGGCTCTATAAAAATATACACATGTTGTATGTTAGTTGTAACACATTTGGAAAAAATTGAGAAAATCAGAATATCCCTAGACAGTGTTGATGTGTGTATAACTATTAACCGGTGGTTGTATATGGAGTTTGACAGATTTTTGACGTTTGTTATAGTTAAAGTAAGATAGTGCAACTCAGCCTAAGTAATATATCAAATGTTATAGTCAAACAAAATGACTAGGTGAACTTATTACAAAGAATAAACGTTAAGAAACCTCCAACCTCCGCATGGTGGTAGGACACTATTTATTGTCCATCTGGCCAGCTACTACCCCCAAGTTAAAAAATCTGTCGCCAAACATCTAATGAGTTCTAGCAGCTATCCTTGAGAGCTAGTTCCTATTCTAAACCTAGCGTGCTACCATCCTCGACCGCATCATCACTTACCGACAAGTGAGATAGTGGTCGAACGCTAGCCTATATGATATAAAAAAAAACCTACCAAAACCGACCATAACGGTGTCGCCAATCAGTTTCTTCAGTTCCAGCATGACGTTCGATTGCAAGCGCGCAAGCGAGATATCCAGAAATAGACTAACATAAACTCTTAGGAGACAGCTATGGTGTTTCAGTATATTTCGGATTATATAGATACCCGAAACACCGAGCATAGCTATCTCCTAGCCGAAGTGATTCGCCAGAGAACTAAAGTGATCGACATAGCTCTACCAATTAGCAAGCTGAAGTGGCAGTGAGCTGGTCATATATGCCACAGGATAGATAACCGTTGCAATTTGCAATATATTGGTCTTGGAGTTGAGACCGTGAATCAACAAACGCAACAAGGACGCCCCGTGATCAGGTGGAGCAGCATCATACGCATAACGATGGGCAATGGCTAGAAAAGAAGACCCGAAGATCTGACTCATTTAAGTGTCTTATAAACGGCCTATAACCAGTAGTAAACTGACATCAGCTGATTACCTCAACACCAAAAAATCAAAAACTCACCACCGATGGTAAAACCATTTGCAAAGGGGTTCATGCCGCAACAGTGTTACAACCAGATACTAATAATTAACTGAACTAAAACACCTCTGTAAACGCAGTTGATGTTTATAAGCCGGTGTATTTACGAACATTATCTTTATTTGTAAAGAATTTGTTATATTTGTGATACGCTATCGCGGTGACACGAAAATGAGCGAAGTGTAATACATTAAACGCATGTATGTCAGCTGACACAGGTATGTTTACAGTTTACGTACGTAAGATGCATATTCTTTCTACTTTAGTCTTTCTTTCTTTCTTTACTCTCTCTGTCTCTTTCATAGCGCCGTTTACCAAGTAGGTATAACAAAATTAAATGCTGGGCAGAAAACCGGAACAGGCTAGGTATAGATACTCTTGACTGTCAAGGGCTGTGTGCTTCCGGATAAAATATTACCGGTATTACGTAAGGTTGTGGCAGCAGATTTTCTCCTTGATAGTGGTAAGCTACTTTTTGGTAGCAAGTCAGGCGGAACATCGATATAATATGCTCCTACTATCTGTGGAAGACTAGGTCCAATCAACAACAATATTATAAATGCGAAAGTCAGTTTGTATATTTGTTTGTTTGGGACTTCTTTACGGTCAAACAGCTGGATTTAGCTGAAATTTTGACCAGGTATCTCCAGTTTTAGACATCGTTGATCGCATCGTCAATTTGTCACTTAACATCAGGTGACACTGTAACGGTTGTCTTAACTCACTTGGATTTTATGGATCGACTAACCGAAGTTTTTCTATTCTTCCCTTAATTAAGTTTTTTAGACTTTCTTATCAGTACTGTGTCAGTAGGTACTTACAATTTAACCATTTTGTATGCAGTTTAGCTTAATAATCTAATAGTTATACGAATTTTATCTATTTCTGGCGTTAAGAGATATGAAATATTGATCGTTGGTCTTTCATACAAAACAATAAAGATCCAGAATTTGTTGGCAGAACATTCGTTAAGGTATTGACAAACATAAAAAAAAAAACTATTATCTTGCAGTATGTTACAAATGAAAGGAATAAAACTACATGAGTGATACCATGATATGTTAAAATCCAATAACCACTGTAAAACGGAATCCTTTGAAATTTCATTGTTTCTGAATTCTGCAGGTTAATCTACAAATAAACAGTCTGCAGAGCTACGAGTTTTCAAGTCGCGAGTGAATAGGTTTCTTTTGGGTAAGCGCGCTACATCATCGACCATATCATTACTTAACATCAGGTGAGGTAGTGGTAAAGAGCCACCCATAAAGATGTGGATATACATACAATCGAAGTTTGATTAAGCCTCCTTTTAGCGCAAAGGGAAGAATATAATAATATCGTTTTATAAGTAAAGAACCAGACATCCAAGCCGCGCGAGTCACTTTCAGTAGCAAGTTTGAGATGGTTATCTCCAAATCTCTCAAGGCAGATTATTAATCACTCAATCATCAATTTACTCAAGTAAATATATATATATATTTTTAATATCTTGTAGGCTAGCGTTTGACCACTACTGTTGGTAAATTAAAATTAAATTTAGTAAGTAAATTTCATCATGATAATGAAAGGGGTGGTCCTTGAGTAAATTTCTGGGATATACTACGCTGCTCATAAAAAAGTTATAATTTAAATCAGTTCACTTGTCACAATTGGCGGAAAAATCGAGAATCATAGTACACACAAAAAATAACAATAGAAACGAATCGATAAAAACTACCTCCTATTTTTAATATTGATTAAAAAGACTATAACTCACCTCCTAAAGTAAATATTTCTTCAAAAGGCACGCCAGCAGTCACTGTAGACGGTACTTTGGTTAACTTCCTATCTTTTTTATCCTTATCTTTTTCTTTAATTTTCTCTTTATCCTTTTCTTTCACTTTTTCCTTTTCTCTATCTTTCGTTTTATCTTTCTTCTCATCCTTCAGTTTTTCTTTTGACTCGAGCTTGAATTTTGCTTTTTCTTCCTTTTCCTGTAGATAGAAAAGATCTTTCTTTATTAATTCAACATTAAACTAAGATTGTTCCCATACATTACACTCTACTATTTTTGTCTGTGTTTCAATACTGACTAAGTAAAGTGTGGTTGAATGAAATCTCAATAGGTACGTTAATTTCTGCGTGAATATTAAGAGGGAACGCGGCGTGCACTTTTCCATACAAATGTATTCCTCCGTTTCATCCCTGGAAAATACTTCTAGATAAAAAAATCTACCAATAAATCAAGGCATGCTGTAGCTACGCCCCTATCATTTTCTTTATTTGACTAACCAATTGCAAATATAAATATGACCCTTCAAAAATCTTAAAGAGGAGATGAATGCTAATATTTCTTTTTGCAATTGGTTGGTCAAAAAAAAGCAAATTATAGGTGCGTAGCTACAGCAGACCTTGATTTTTGTAGAAAAAAACGTTGCTCTAGAAGCATTTCCCAGGGAGGAAACGGAGGAATAATTTGTATGGAAAAGTGCACCCCGCCTTCCCTCATAAGCCGGTAGGTACATAATTTCATTACAAGTGACAAAATATGGCAAATGTTATCATTTTCCTTTGTCTGCAAATACATCATAGATTAATTATTATTCGGTTCCTAACAATATATGTAACGTGTCTTTGGCTTCTGGACAAAGAACAAATCCCTAGTAGAGTTACTACTGAATGCTCTAATATTATTTGATCAGATGAAAAGAAACGAAAATTTTTTTACATTTTAATTTAATAAAACAACAATTAATATTAGTAACACACTGTGTCGTTTGCAATGACGATAAGATTTAAGTGACATCAGTCTTTAATTATCATTTATGTATGTATCTACATACAGGCTGTTCCGAAGTATTAAATCGTAAGTCAGTCATTATCTGTTAATGCTATGCCATTTGGTATGATATTTTGTATATCGGGTAGATATACCCAAATCAACACTTAATTTTCATATTTATCCAAAGGGTAGAGACACGTTGAATACAGTCAACGCCCGCACGTGTTCGTTTCCATGTCACTGTCGCCTAATTAATATTATGAATAATAAATAATACAGCACAGACAATAACATGACTGTATATATAATGTTGGGTAAGTTAGGAACCGTCCATAATTTTTTTTTTTTTACTGAAGATAAGCATGCGTTTGACCACTATCTCACCTGATGTTAAGTGAAGATGTGATCGACGATGTAGCACGCTTGCCTAGAAGATACCTGTTCACTCGCGATTTGAAGACCCCCGGATTGTACTTCACAGGAAACACAAATTCTGGCAGGGAATTCCATTCCTTTGCTGTGCGTATGATAAATGTTGATGCAAAAGCTTTGTGCGACAGAATGGAATATCAACCATGTATCGATGGCGTATATCTGTGCGTCTGGTAGTACGATGGTAAAAGGGGGACGGTGGAATTAATTCGTGCAGTTGGTAGGCACACTCCCCGAAATGTATCCGATAGACCGATAAACTGGCGACTTACGTGAGAAATTTAGGAGGGAGGGTTTGAGCCACGTGTAGGAAAAAGGGGTTCTCGGCAAATATCACGTGTTTTTCCGCAAAAAACAGAATCAAATTTTAGTAATTCTTACTTGAGGTATTTTAGTGTTCGATTTTCTAAACTATTGATTCTAGACTATTAAATAAAAAGAATTATTGACATTTTTTTTTCAAATTATTCAAGCACAGATTAACTTATTTGCAATAAAATTACGAAGTTTGAAAAATCTCACGTGGTGTTACCGGAACACCGTAAGGTTATGGCGTCAAATTTCTTAATGATTATAAGCTACTTTTTGGTAGCAAGTCGGGCAGAACAGAACATCGATATAATGCCCCTATAACCTAACACCTTCTAGAGCTACTCTTACCCAACCATTGACATCAATTTCATCAGAACACGTGCCTGAAAACATAAATAAACAAACCTCGGCGGCGCTAAGTGGTTTGCATACTTGAGTGACAACGACGCGCGACGTGACGTATTGGACTAAGTAAGTGTCTTTATGATTGGCACTGAAGGAAAAAATTTGAGAGAAACTTTGTAACGAACAATGCGTTATAAGAATAATAAATAAGATAATAAATAGCAATGTAATACGGGGCGAATGGGAGATGGGTGCAAAGATGTAAGGCGAAACTAGCGACTATTTAGAATCATTTGAGCTATGATTGTCTTAAGACGAGTCCGAAAATTTTTTTTACCAATTTTTTATGGATTTTGCCAAAGAACCTAAATTTTACAGACAAGTAATATTTTTTTACCATAACCAGCGATATGTAGTGAAGAAGTGAGTGAAACCTATCTAGTTATATGCACTGAAGGTTAAGCGCTCGTTGGCGTTGGTATAGCGTGCCGTAATTTATATAATACAAAAAATTTCATAGAAATATGTGATAGGTACAGGTAACATTGTCTTGAAGGGCTAGTATGCAATTGAATAAATATTGCGGATTCTTTAGAAAAGGCGTATTTTAAATAACATGAACACGCGGAACACGCCTATGTATATGATATAAGTTAGTAGTTTAACACAATTCAGCAATAACTTTACTTCGTTAGAAGACACACAGACACTTGACCACTAGGTATCTCATCTGATGTTATGTGATGATGCGGTCTAAGTTCACACTTATCTGGAAATGGAAGACTACAGTGAGACGAGATGGACAATCGGACTTCATTTCAATTTATCAACCGACTTCCAAAAAGGAGGAGGTTCTCAATACGGCGATTATAGCCCGATAGCTAAGGCATCGGCCTGGCGATCGAGATATCGTGAGTTCGATCCCCACAATTGCACTAGTGGGGATGAAGAAATCTCTTAAAACTAACGCCTTATTCATGGGATATGTTAAAAACCCTGGACTAGAAAGATTGCGGCATCAACATTTACGGCAAGTATACATCTCACTTACGATTCGCAGATGACATCGTCATTATGGCAGAGACGCTGCAAGACCTACAAAGGATGTTGAATGGCCTAGCTGAAATCCAGAGAAGAATTCAGCTGGGCTGGGCAGCATTTTGGAAACTTCGTCGAGTCTTCTCGTCGCCTATACAGTGCCTAAAGACAAAAGTCTTTAATCAGTGCATCTTACCTTCTTATTGTCATGACATACGGAGCCGAGACGTGGACACTCACGGTTCGACTAGTCCACCAATTTAAAGTCGCTCAGCAAGCTATGGAAAGAGCTATGCTCGGTGTTTCTCTGCGGGATCGAATCCGGAACGAAGTAATTCGCCAGAGAACTAAAGTCGACACAGCTCAGCGGATTAGCAAACTGAAGTGGCAGTGGGCTGGTCATATCTGCCGTAGGACCGATAACCGTTGGGGCAGACTGTTTCTAGAGTGGAGACCGCGGATCGGCAAACGTAGCGTAGGACGCCCTATGACCAGGTGGAGCGATGACATTAGCAAAGCGGTGGGCAGTGACTAGAAACAAAGAGCCGAAGACCGGGCTCAGTGGCGTGTCTTGGGGGAGGCCTACGTCCAGCAGTGGACTGATACCGGCTGAAAATGATGATGATGACGAATTGCACTATTGACGTAAACCCACTCCAGGCACAAAAAAAAACATCTGTATGCTTTTTATCAAGTTTGATAGATTACTCCGCCAATTGTGAACCCATTTAAATGATTATTTGTATTAAGGTAGGGTTCATCTCCGAGGTGGTCCCATATACATTTTATCAAGATCTGATAAGTATGTCCAGAGATATAAGTAGGCGTTATACATCTCAAACTTGCTACTGAATCTGACTCGCGCGGCATGTGTGAAGGTTCTTTTAGTTATTCAACTATCTAAATTATGTACAATGAATGAATGAATGATATTTCCATCTTTCTTAGACTGTCTTCCTGTTTAATACATATCAATTAATACCAAACCTAACCGTAAAGATGGGATATTTGCAACACATATTACTTTTTTCAGCATTATTTTAGATTCAGCACTTTGAATTTTGAAATACACGATGTATTATTGAAAGTCAAGTTTCAATATATCAAATCAATTCATATTACCGCGAAATCCATTCTGGATTGCCCAATCCAACAAAACTTACTAAGTAAGTATATCATTTACACAACTTAAAATTAATCTAAGAACAAAATTAATAATCTACAAAAAGAAAAAACCGACTTCATATGCCGCACTACTATATCATTAGCAGACTAGCAGTATACCATTACTTGAGGTGTTTATCTCCATATCTCTGGAGATACTCATCAAATCGCGATGAAATTATAATGGGACTAGCACGGAGATGTACCCGACCAATTAAAAAAATAATCATAGGAATCGGTTCACAATCGGCGGCGTAATCGCGTTACAAACATTTAAAAAAAACATACAGACGAATTGAGAACCTTATGGACGACGGTTAAAAATTATCCGCACACAAAAACCACACTCACAACAGCCAACGAAAGTGACACCTCAATAACGAGTGAGACGATAAAACTAATCACGATTAGAAAAGATAAGCCATAACAATATAGGTACATATTTACGTAAATACCTTTGAAAATACACTACGTAGGTGATGCATGATCCGTTTCCAAACACAAACTGTGGCCTGTATAAAGTATTTCCACTGTTCATCCAAGGTTAATACGAACTGAACATTACAACCTGGCGAAAATTATTCAAAGGCATGGTCGGTGAAGCGCGCAAATTCAACTTAGCATTTGTTTTGTTTGTGCTGTTTTGTCGAGAGAGTTATTCAAATCACTCGAGATTGATATGTGTAATTCAGTGAATCGTTAGTGATTTTTTTTCTTTTTAGATGGAAGTGGATTAGACTAGATTTTTAGGGTTCCGTATCTCAAAAGTATTTTAATTATATAATTGAGTAAGTTCAATAAAAAACCTACTTTGCATGCCGCGCGAGTTACAAGTTTCAGTAGCAAGTTTTAGAGGTTTATCTCCATATCTCTAGAGATACTCAATATACTCATCATATCTCAATGAATCGTATAATGGGACCACCGTGGAGAGTAATACATACTTAGTGAATATTTCATCTGTCTACCTATTACGGTTTAGAAGATAAGATATATATATAAGCCTTTGACAGATGGACGGACGGACGGACGGACAGCGAAGTTTCAGTAAAAGGACTCCGTTGGTACCCTTTTGGTACGGAACTTAAAAAAATCTAATTTACTATTACAAACTGACTATTCATGGTTGGTGCAATAACCGTATATCTCGAAATCGAACGGCGCAGTCAAGTTTTTCCTTTAATCTAGTTTATCTTTATTTAATAATGTCTACCCTACAGGTTTGTAAGGAACCCTCGGTGCGCGAATTTAACTTGCACTTGGTCGAGTTTTTATATCGTCAGTGACCGTCTGTGATTGTAGGACTTGATCTTTATTTTGTTCTAGTTCTAGGCTGACAAAAGTCAGTCAGAAAGAAGTTAAATATGTACTAGTAGGTAGGTACCTACTAAATATCACTTTAGGGTCAATATTATTCTTCGCCGTGGTCTGGAATCTGGAATACTGATTTCATACTTCAGTATTCCTTTGGGATTTTCATATTACCGAATCCTGCAGTTTAACGTTGTACTAGTGATAATAGGCGTCTGCGGATTGAGCGGTCACAAGTTCGATCCCCACCCGTTGCACTATTGACGTGAACCCACTCCAGACACAAGCATATTTCGCTTAGTTGGACAGGTTAACAAGACTACTTAGTAATGTGCAACCTACGTTGCTTTATTTTACAAGCTTTTATTTAACTTGCAATGTATGTATGTATGTCACTATGTATGTTAGGGTGGAATCTTGGAAACTAAATTAGACCTACTTCTCGATGTCCGATTGGACTCAAATTTGGTGTACTTATGTATCTTCGGTGACAATACAATGATATGGTACCATGGAGCTGGTCTGATGATGGAGACGGAAGGTGGCCACGGCATCTCTGTGATAAAACACATAATCCCACCGAGTTTGGGCTCGATTGATTTGTCTTGAAGAGAACTTTACGGTTAGATGATATCCAGGGTCTGATGATGAAGCTGGAAGGTGGCCACGGCATCTCTGTGATAAATCAACATAACCCTACCGAGTTTGGGCTCGATTGATTCGTCTTGAAGAGAACTTTTCACCTAGATGATATCCAGGGTCTGATGATGAAGTTGGAAGGTGGCCACGGCATCTCTGTGATAAATCAACATAACCCTACCGAGTTTGGGCTCGATTGATTCGTCTTGAAGATAACTTTTCACCTAGATGATATCCAGGGTCTGATGATGAAGTTGGAAGGTGGCCACGGCATCTCTGTGATAAATCAACGTAACTCTACCGAGTTTGGGCTCGATTGATTCGTCTTGAAGATAACTTTACACCTAGATAATATCCAGGGTCTGATGATGAAGCTGGAAGGTGGCCACAGCATCTCTGTGATAAATCAACGTAACTCTACCGAGTTTGGGCTCGATTGATTCGTCTTGAAGAGAACTTTACACCTAGATGATATCTAGCGACTGGTGATGAAGCTGGAAGGTGGTCACGGCATCTTTGTGATAAAATAACGTAACAATGAACTGAAATTTTAAAAATAATTTCTAGTAAGTATTTGGCGTTTAGGTACTTACCTATATTTTTAAAAGCTTGAGGCACTGAAGTATAGTAATTACCTAGCCTGAAAAACGGGTAGTGCTTCAAGCTTTTAAAAATATAGGTAAGTACCTACACTCCAAATACTTACTAGAATTTATTTTTAACATTTTAGTTCTATGTTGATAAAAGCTTGTTTTTAAAAATATTTTTACTTATAATTTATTTATTAATACAATTAGATACTTGGTGACCGCGGTTTAGGAATGAAAGGAAGCGGTGGTGGTTCGTGAGAAAAAATTGTGTCTATCAGCAGAGTTCGACATGATGTTCTGATTGCCAGAACATTTTAAAGATTATGCACATAATTTTTATTATTAGTAGAAAAATGCATACTTGGTTAGAACCTGCGACTTACACTTTATCTTATATACTTTTTTGCATTTCCACTATTTCAGTTTAGTTCAAATTAGTATAGGTATTATCATCATACATCATAGTTTTAATTCAAGTGGTGTCACAATATAGAATTGCCTATTTTTATTATTTCTGTATTTATTTATTTTTCTGCGTTAGTCCAACACCTGCTTCAGGGCTTTCAGAATATCAGCGTCCAGTATTTCCAGGGGATATGATCCAGGAAATCGTGACATTTGTGCTGAAACTGGCCTATTTCATAATATTCACAAGTGATATTTACTTTATTGTTTAATTTAAGATTTTTTATTTGAATATGGTAAATATTTTTTTTTCTTTCTTTCTATAGATAAGATAACCTACTTCAACTCAAATAATTGCATGCCTACTCTCTTGTTACAAAATCGAAAACGTACCTACTACAGGTTGAATGAAATGTAAAGAAAATTCAAGGTTCTATAGACAATACATAACTTTCTGTCTATCCAAAGGTTGCAGCTTGAGTCATCTAATAAAATAATAACACACCTTACTAGTGTATACCAAAATCCAAAAGACCCTATTCCAAATGCATAAGGTTCATTATTGCAATGATTATTCTAAGGCAATTCTGCTTGCATTTAGGAGGACACAGATGACATAACATAAATTAGAAACGACATTTTTAGGGTTCCGTAGTCCTGACAAGGAACCCTTATAGTTTCGTCATGTCCATCTGTCTGTCTGTCTGTCCGAGGTTTTGCAAAGAGTTAATACTAGAAAGCTGTTATTTTGTGGGGGTATGTTAATAAATGACACCGACAAAGTGCTGCAATAAAATTTTGAAAGTATTTTTTTTAGGGTAGCTCCCCTATATGAGAAGTGGGGATGAATTTTTTTTTCATCGCCTACCCCATCGTGTGGGGTATCGTTGAATAGGTCTTTTAAAATGACTTAAGGGTTGCTAATACCATTTTTCGATTGAATGCTCCATTTACGAAATATTACACTTTCAAGTGCAAATTTTTGTTCCAGTAGCCCCCCCCCCCCCTCTAAAAGCTAAACTGCTGGCTTGAAAAATCTGGAAAACTTCGTGATAATAGCGCATTTCATGAACTTTAAAGGAAAATTATAGCGGTTAAGATAACTTTATTAGTTTAGCAGTAATAGTCGTCGAACTTGGGTGTTGGATATTTTTTAATCTTTTAAAGTGACAAAGAAGGAGTACCTAGTTGCTTGTTTATAACGGGTAAAGACTTGCATTGAATAACAGGCTACTACGGAACCCAACACTGCGCGTGGCCCGACACGCACTTGCCCGTTTATATTATGCTATATTAATCTTCCGTCCATAATTCTTATTTATAAAGTATAAATAAACATTATGAAGTTGAAGTAAGAAAGACACAATTACCTTACATATAACTCACAATATAACTGGCCAGTTAGGCCAGTGGTTAGTGAGCTGAGCCTGTCTACGAAACTGAATGTCGTAGGTTTGATTCCCTCACGGGACAATTGTTTGTGTGATGGACAAACAATTGTTTGAGTCTGGGTGTAATTGTCCATGATTTGTATGTTTGTGAAGTCCCTCGCGACACAGAGTTTCGCGTTGCGGGGCATTGTTTTTGAAACAATATTTAAGCCCTACAATACCTACCCCATCCATTCAATATCCAATTACTATTATAATTGCGAAAGTAACTCTGTCTGTTACCTTTTCACAGATTAGAATAGCTGTTGTAAAATAAGGCCTAGAATACTTAATAAAAAGATACTATAGAAACGTTACTACCACAATGTAAGATGGTTTAAAACACGAAAAAACTGACTTCAAAGGCTTAAGGTTGCTGAAGAGAACTACAAAAAACCAAAACGTCATCCCTGTTTCCCCAAACCCTGTTTGTGTGGGTCCAACTCGCGCTCGGAGGGATTATTAATGCAAGTGAAGCTGCATACAGCATATTCATAACTACAAATAAGTAGAGAAAAATAAGAAGACTTTACCTTATCTTTCCCTCTCAACTTCTCTCTTTTCTCCTTTTCCTTTTTCTCTCTCTCACGCTCCTTTTCACGCTCTTTCTCTTTTTTCTTTTCCTTTTCGTTGAGTTCCCGGTGTTTCGTTGCATCTTCTAGAACCTTTTCTTTGTCACGGGACTTTTCGCGTTTCTCTTTACTCTTAGTAGGAAATTTGAAAGATTTTGTCTTCTTTGATTTTGATGGACTTCTGTAGAAAACGGCGAATCATTTTATAAACTTAGCTGTAGAGAATTGTAGATTTAGGTATGAACATTTCACAAATTACTTGGTTAGGTCAAATGTTAAGACATGTTATGGCATGTTTATAACAAAACATAAAAATAATAACAATCATGACTTAGCAAAGTACTATTATTTATTCTGAGCTTTGCATCAGGTGACATAGAGGTCAAATGCTTAGATTTTTTTATGTATCAGACATAAAATGAATACAAGCAAAATAGTTGTACATGCAAATCGCTACATCCACTGCTGTGTAAGAGTTTTACCATTCAGATAATTATATTTTTAATTTTTACTGAATAAAATGGGACTACAGAAGGTCACAGTTTTCTACTCAGTGTGTTATTAAATTAAAAAAAAAATGTAATTAGTGTAAAATTAAGTCACACTTTTATATTATTAAAAAGTATTGAAACACAGGGATGTAAGGGAATACAATATACCCCCCGGATTACACGTCCAGGTGCTCTGCCAATTAAGCCACAGTTCGATACATCGATACGACGAAATTAGTGGATTGCATTTTGTTAACCCAATTATGCATTGGTGGCGCCATCTATGACTACTTATTACGTAAGTTAATCATTCGGAAGAAATCATTACAGTTTTCAAATCCGACGAGAGATGTTGCACTGCGTAAATAAAATATTATGTTTCTTTGAAGTGTCTCACACTTTATATTTTTGTAAATTGTTAGACACAATCCAAAATTTAATCGTACCGACGGGACTCGAACCCGCACCCCCCGGATTACACGTCCAGGTGCTCTGCCAATTAAGCCACGGTTCGATACATCGATACGACGAAATTAGTGGATTGCATTTTGTTAACCCAATTATGCATTGGTGGCGCCATCTACGACTACTTATTACGTAAGTTAATCATTCGGAAGATATCATTACAGTTTTCAAATCCGACGAGAGATGTTGCACTGCCTAAATCAAATATTATGTTTCTTTGAAGTGTCTCACACTTTATATTTTTGTAAATTGTTAAACACAATCCAAAATTTCATCGTACCGACGGGACTCGAACCCGCACCCCCCGGATTACACGTCCAGGTGCTCTGCCAATTAAGCCACGGTTCGATACATCGATACGACGAAACTAGTGGATTGCATTTTGTTAACCAAATTATGCATTGGTGGCGCCATCTATGACTACTTATTACGTAGTAAATCATTCGGAAGAAATCATTACAGTTTTCAAATCCGACGAGAGATGTTGCACTGCGTAAATCAAATATTATGTTTCTTTGAAGTGTCTTACACTTTATATTTTTGTAAATTGTTAAACACAATCCAAAATTTCATCGTACCGACGGGACTCGAACCCGCACCCCCTGGATTACACGTCCAGGTGCTCTGCCAATTAAGCCACAGTTCGATACATCGATACGACGAAATTAGTGGATTACATTTTGTTAACCCAATTATGCATTGGTGGCGCCATCTATGACTACTTATTACGTAAGTTAATCATTCGGAAGAAATCATTACAGTTTTCAAATCCGACGAGAGATGTTGCACTGCGTAAATCAAATATTATGTTTCTTTGAAGTGTCTCACACTATATATTTTTGTAAATTGTTAAACACAATCCAAAATTTCATCGTACCGACGGGACTCGAACCCGCACCCGCAACATCTCTCGTCGGATTTGAAAACTGTAATGATTTCTTCCGAATGATTAACTTACGTAATAAGTAGTCATAGATGGCGCAACCAATGCATAATTGGGTTAACAAAATGCAATCCACTAATTTCGTCGTATCGATGTATCGAACCGTGGCTTAATTGGCAGAGCACCTGGACGTGTAATCCGGGGGGTGCGGGTTCGAGTCCCGTCGTTACGATGAAATTTTGGATTGTGTTTAACAATTTACAAAAATATAAGTGTGAGACACTTCAAAGAAACATAATATTTGATTTACGCAGTGCAACATCTCTCGTCGGATTTGAAAACTGTAATGATTTCTTCCGAATGATTAACTTACGTAATAAGTAGTCATAGATGGCGCCACCAATGCATAATTGGGTTAACAAAATGCAATCCACAAATTTCGTCGTATCGATGTATCGAACCGTGGCTTAATTGGCAGAGCACCTGGACGTGTAATCCGGGGGGTGCGGGTTCGAGTCCCGTCGGTACGATGAAATTTTGGATTGTGTTTAACAATTTACAACAATACAAATACCATCTCAGTCAGCCAACCTCACCTGCCCATGGTGCATCCTACTGACCAACCAACGAGGCTCTGGCACCCGACAAATGGCGGTATAACTACTACAGGCCGCTGATGGGCAGCAACATCACCAGCGCGAGAAGCATGTTCTGAGATCGCCAACCCGCCTGCCCAGCGTGGCGATTAGGGCATATGTCTCCCAATGAGCCAAAGATCGGGTTCAGTGGCGTATCTTGGGAGAGGCCTACGTCCAGCAGTGGACTAACAAAGGCTAATTATAATGATGATGATTGAAACACTGCTTCAACAAAGCTAGCTATATTTAGGACCTTACTTGCCAGTAGTGGCAACTGGTAAGGACGAAAATGGTTGATGACCCCATGAACATACAAAAGAGAAGCAACAAATGAAAAATTACTTTGTATCAGTGTCCTCTTCTGGAGAACTTTCACCCTCGAGAGCTGCATATCCTCTATCTTTCTTCTCCTTTTTGTCCTTACGTCTCCCTAGTAAGTCTTTCTTGCCTGACTTCTCATGGTCACCACCATCGCTAACTAGAAAAAAAATATCTTTACTAGTTGAAACATGCCCACTTGTCTATCTATGTCATTCAGGAACAATGTAGCTTACTACTGGTGAAAGAATTGGTTGAAAGTACGACCACATTTGTACATTTAGGCACGATACGAATTTGTGTCCAAATCGAGCATAGCCTAAGACATCTAGGTGTACAAGCGCAATGTGATTCAGTGCTTATATTTTATCATACAAAAATAAACACTAAGGTTGGTCATATCATTACTGTGTGCGGTAATATACTATGGCTGTAATGATGATGATAAAATTATTCTTGTCAGTAAGTTCTTAAAATGTGTTTTATTTTGATCTAACAGCAACAAACTAGGTAGGCAAGTTAAAAATTCACACAAAGCCTTCGTGCAATAAGACCTTTCTGTGAAATAAATCCTGGCCCCCAACTCGATGTCAGTTATGTACAACTTAGCTACAAACTAATAAAAGTAAAAGTCTTAAAGTTAGTTCATTGCGCAGTACACTTATGTGACTTACTTGTGTGTATATTACTTACTTAGTCGCAGATTGGGTATCATTCATAGCATACCTAGTCATTCTTATTTGTAGAGTATGTTACAGGGATAACGATTTACAATAAGCGAACTCAGTAAGCTCTTTCAGCACAGTTTTCAATACAAATTACTTACAATCGCTTTCATTGCTTTTTCTGCCACTTTCGGAAGCGTACAAGCCAGGAAAATCTTTCTCTACATCAGGACTTTCGAAGTCCATCGTCAAATTAGAAAGAAACACAGATCACTTTATGACAACTTTATGACATAGTTATAGCAAATCACAAATAATGCCCGGCATCAAAAGGTCAGAATTGTGATTATTATAAGCACAGATTACTATATGTGTCAGAGATTATAAGTTATTTTATTACGCAAAGAAATGTACTACGTAACTATTACCACAGATTACTATATGAGTTAGTATATATTATGTTACTCTTTGACTATATGTGTCAGAGAGTCCCATTCTTTCATCTTCGATGTTTTCACTTTTCCACAGATAACTGTATATTAGATCACAGATTACTATATGTGTCAGAGATACAGTCCGGCAAGTATAACTTGGCGTGCCTGTGCGCCACTGTGCATTTACTTTGTACTTTGATAACAGTTTCTCTTAAACCACTTTTAATTACTTTTGGCATTATTGAACTGTTTTAATGTAGCAGATTTATCAACAATAATGTCGCGGTAATCTCTCAAACGTTAAACTCACAGTTTCAATTAAAAGAATTAGTTCCTAAAACCACCACCGCCAAGTTATACTTGTGGCACTGTATTAGATGTGTTCGAAAATTTCACAGACTAATTTCGAAATTCAAAAATAAATAAAATTCGCAGCTTGCTTGAGCCACAGACAAAGTAATATAATTATATACGGGGCCACAGACTAAGTAAGTAAGCTTGAGCTAGCTCAGGCAGGGTTGCTAGATCGATTTGCTGAAATTTCCCCATATTCAAGTAATTTTTTCCCCAAAAGAATATGTATTGCTACTTTTTTCCCCATATTGCAAACAGGTAAAAAACCAAATTGACTGATATAAAACTAAGTTTATTATGGTGAATACATAACCTGACTCGTATAATTTTTTTTATTTTAACGAAAAGATTTATTTATTATAAAACAATATTTACAAATAGTACATATATACAACTTAAAACTAAATTAAGATAAAAACTATTTTAACTCATATAAATAAACTTATAGATTTAAGACGGGAATTTGACGTGACTTACGAGATGTCGATATAGCGATCGACATATGTTTCAGCCTCATCCGGAGGTCTTCTTCAGGATCTTGAGTGCGGGGCGCTCGCCGACACGTTCAGCCTCGCCTCCGGATGAGGCCGAAATATATGTCGATCGCTATATCGACATCTCGTAAGTCACGTTAAATTCCCTTCTTAAATCTATAAGTTTAAAATGAACGTGAGTTTTTATAATGATATAAATAAGTTAAATGTTATAAATAAAAAACAGAACCTAGGTCGCAGCTGTCTGCCGATAACGTTCGCAAAAAGCTGGCGACGTTACCTCGTTGAATTGCTAGGCTAATTCGTTGGCCGAGGTAAGTGCCAGCTCTTTGGTCACGAGTGACGTCTATTAATCGTCTGGACAGCTCCTTTACAAAACCTCGCGCACCTCGACCCCACGGACCCATTGTTATGACCTCAAACAGAAGAAAAATGTAGCCATCACCAATGCCAGCATATTTCCTCCGTTTGAGGATTTCTGCCGCATCCGCTGCCAAACCTGCTGCTCGTGAGGTCCCGCATATGTGGGACGCCGCTAATATGTCAGCACACGTCGCGTCTCACACCAACGGTCTCCCTCGGCACGGAACCAACGTCATACCGTCGGGCCTCTTACCATCGTCACGTGATATACCGTTCGGCTCTAATATAGCCGGCACGTTCACGGTGGCAAGGGCCCGACGAATGACGTCAATAAAGGAGGCGTGACGTGAAAGACGCCCTGCACTGCGGCGGCATGACAGGCCATTGTGGCCAAATCTGTCTACTTCACTGCCGCAGTGACAATTGTAAGGTACTGTCCGGGAGATGCCCAGATGTAATCCCACAGCAATGGAGCTGTCATCGTCCATAAGGGTACCTATGTTGGAAGAAGGTAATGCATGTAGCCAGTATCCAGATTCATTTTCACGTGTGGCAAGGAGACGAGCTCGGTCTCTAATATCGACACTATTTTGAAATAGTTCATCCTGAATAATTTTACGAAGCGAGCGAAGGCAGCCCTTACACTATCCCACAACCTGAGCACTTTTGTGTTACACTTTACTGAAAAACTATCACGCCTGTTGATTTGTGCTATGTCATAGTGATATAAATTCATATATAGATGTGTTATCAGTAACAAAAATATTATTTTATTACCATTCATAAAAATGAAGAATAACAAATTTTGTTTCTAGGATAGAATATTATTGTACCTACTACTAACGCCATCCGTTAGAAGATCAAAAAATTAACTTCGCTGCGAACATAATGTTTGGTTACTAACGCCATCTGTTGGAAATCTAAAGAATTTACATCTGTCATCCAAATGACGTCTGGTATCAATGTGACCATTTGTGGCAGATTTCTGCCATTTAAGCAGATTTGGGACCTAAATTTTAACCCTGGCAGATTAAGCTGACGTTTCCAAAAAGTGGCAGATTTCAAGGATCTTTATGAATTTTGAAATATAAATAGAATTTTGACAATTTTCTGTTTCTATTTAAAGTTTAACAGTTTTATTATGCATTTATTTGATTGGTTTGTAAAAGTGTGAATGAGAAGGTATTCAAACTTTATTTTTTTGCCATATTTTATGCCATCTATACTAATATTATAAAGAGAGAACATTTATATTTTTGTATTTTTGTATGTTTGTAATGATTTGGCTGAAAAACTACTCGTCTGTCTGTCTGTCTGTCCGTCCGTCCAGTAATTGAGAGGCAGTGAGAGCGCATATAATATTTGTTTCTGATGAAAATTATGTAATTTGTTTCCTCAACGCGAGCAAAGGCAATAAAAAATAGTCTGTGGAGTCCCTCCGCGCGGAAGAAGTGAAACTTCATAATGTGGAAATGAAACGTGGATGGGAGTATAGTCCTCTCGACGAAATGAACAGTTGAACGTTTAACGCAACAGTTCTTTCATACCGCCTACATGGTAGCGTAAACGTTTAATGCAACCTTGTTGGAAGTCGCATAAGAAGTTTCACTTCAAAATTGAAGAATATGATTCTAATTACTGCAATCTGTAATTTTTATGTATTAAAAATTAGCATATATATATGTATTTTTACTTTTCTTGGTTTAATACAACGGTTAATAAAGTGTGCAGTATTTTGGCATGTTTTACTGCAGACTTTGGCAGGAATTGGCAGGTTTTTTTTCAAGTGAGGTAGGATCTGTACGTGGAGGGAAAATTAAATGGAAAAGACATTAGCGTATACAATGAAATAGCTATAGTGATATAACCCGACTAAAATGATGAACACGTGATACATATGCCAGCTATAAGATAAAATGAACAACGTAATTTGGTCGGGTTATACATGACACCGCGTCATAGAAAAGATAATAATACTATGGAACCGCGTGAAAGCCAATGGGCGCCGCTAGACCTGGAGGCAGAGCTGACGGCAAACAATAAAAGAAGGATAAAAAAATGTGTCCGTCTCGCTCTCTCATACTAGTGATTGTATAGTTTTATCCTTCTCATATTGTTATTTTAATGTCAGATCTTTTTAATTTTCCATCTACGGATCTATAGCACGGAGAATAGACTCTAGGTATAGGACGATGGATCATCATCATGGGAATTTGACGTGACTTACGAGATGTCGATATAGCGATCGACATATGTTTCAGCCTCATCCGGAGGTCTTCTTCAGGATCTTGAGTGCGGGGCGCTCGCCGACACGTTCAGCCTCGCCTCCGGATGAGGCCGAAATATATGTCGATCGCTATATCGACATCTCGTAAGTCACGTTAAATTCCCTTCTTAAATCTATAAGTTTAAAATGAACGTGAGTTTTTATAATGATATAAATAAGTTAAATGTTATAAATAAAAAACAGAACCTAGGTCGCAGCTGTCTGCCGATAACGTTCGCAAAAAGCTGGCGACGTTACCTCGTTGAATTGCTAGGCTAATTCGTTGGCCGAGGTAAGTGCCAGCTCTTTGGTCACGAGTGACGTCTATTAATCGTCTGGACAGCTCCTTTACAAAACCTCGCGCACCTCGACCCCACGGACCCATTGTTATGACCTCAAACAGAAGAAAAATGTAGCCATCACCAATGCCAGCATATTTCCTCCGTTTGAGGATTTCTGCCGCATCCGCTGCCAAACCTGCTGCTCGTGAGGTCCCGCATATGTGGGACGCCGCTAATATGTCAGCACACGTCGCGTCTCACACCAACGGTCTCCCTCGGCACGGAACCAACGTCATACCGTCGGGCCTCTTACCATCGTCACGTGATATACCGTTCGGCTCTAATATAGCCGGCACGTTCACGGTGGCAAGGGCCCGACGAATGACGTCAATAAAGGAGGCGTGACGTGAAAGACGCCCTGCACTGCGGCGGCATGACAGGCCATTGTGGCCAAATCTGTCTACTTCACTGCCGCAGTGACAATTGTAAGGTACTGTCCGGGAGATGCCCAGATGTAATCCCACAGCAATGGAGCTGTCATCGTCCATAAGGGTACCTATGTTGGAAGAAGGTAATGCATGTAGCCAGTATCCAGATTCATTTTCACGTGTGGCAAGGAGACGAGCTCGGTCTCTAATATCGACACTATTTTGAAATAGTTCATCCTGAATAATTTTACGAAGCGAGCGAAGGCAGCCCTTACACTATCCCACAACCTGAGCACTTTTGTGTTACACTTTACTGAAAAACTATCACGCCTGTTGATTTGTGCTATGTCATAGTGATATAAATTCATATATAGATGTGTTATCAGTAACAAAAATATTATTTTATTACCATTCATAAAAATGAAGAATAACAAATTTTGTTTCTAGGATAGAATATTATTGTACCTACTACTAACGCCATCCGTTAGAAGATCAAAAAATTAACTTCGCTGCGAACATAATGTTTGGTTACTAACGCCATCTGTTGGAAATCTAAAGAATTTACATCTGTCATCCAAATGACGTCTGGTATCAATGTGACCATTTGTGGCAGATTTCTGCCATTTAAGCAGATTTGGGACCTAAATTTTAACCCTGGCAGATTAAGCTGACGTTTCCAAAAAGTGGCAGATTTCAAGGATCTTTATGAATTTTGAAATATAAATAGAATTTTGACAATTTTCTGTTTCTATTTAAAGTTTAACAGTTTTATTATGCATTTATTTGATTGGTTTGTAAAAGTGTGAATGAGAAGGTATTCAAACTTTATTTTTTTGCCATATTTTATGCCATCTATACTAATATTATAAAGAGAGAACATTTATATTTTTGTATTTTTGTATGTTTGTAATGATTTGGCTGAAAAACTACTCGTCTGTCTGTCTGTCTGTCCGTCCGTCCAGTAATTGAGAGGCAGTGAGAGCGCATATAATATTTGTTTCTGATGAAAATTATGTAATTTGTTTCCTCAACGCGAGCAAAGGCAATAAAAAATAGTCTGTGGAGTCCCTCCGCGCGGAAGAAGTGAAACTTCATAATGTGGAAATGAAACGTGGATGGGAGTATAGTCCTCTCGACGAAATGAACAGTTGAACGTTTAACGCAACAGTTCTTTCATACCGCCTACATGGTAGCGTAAACGTTTAATGCAACCTTGTTGGAAGTCGCATAAGAAGTTTCACTTCAAAATTGAAGAATATGATTCTAATTACTGCAATCTGTAATTTTTATGTATTAAAAATTAGCATATATATATGTATTTTTACTTTTCTTGGTTTAATACAACGGTTAATAAAGTGTGCAGTATTTTGGCATGTTTTACTGCAGACTTTGGCAGGAATTGGCAGGTTTTTTTTCAAGTGAGGTAGGATCTGTACGTGGAGGGAAAATTAAATGGAAAAGACATTAGCGTATACAATGAAATAGCTATAGTGATATAACCCGACTAAAATGATGAACACGTGATACATATGCCAGCTATAAGATAAAATGAACAACGTAATTTGGTCGGGTTATACATGACACCGCGTCATAGAAAAGATAATAATACTATGGAACCGCGTGAAAGCCAATGGGCGCCGCTAGACCTGGAGGCAGAGCTGACGGCAAACAATAAAAGAAGGATAAAAAAATGTGTCCGTCTCGCTCTCTCATACTAGTGATTGTATAGTTTTATCCTTCTCATATTGTTATTTTAATGTCAGATCTTTTTAATTTTCCATCTACGGATCTATAGCACGGAGAATAGACTCTAGGTATAGGACGATGGATCATCATCCTAGCTCTTGGTAGAATCTATTGTTTAAAGATGGTCACACTGCTGTCACTGTCAGTCAGTGTGTCAGTACTCAGAAGCACAGAGTACCTTGTATAATACTGGAAACTCAGAAGTGTCAGTCAGATGGATGGATGACAAACATAAATAAGTATTCATTTTATTTGAAAATTAAAATCCATATTCCGAATGTATTGAATGTAATACATTCGGGATTATTTTGGTGAATTAATAAATTTCTAGTGTATCCATGCTTTTTCTAGGAATTGGTAATGTAATATGTTGTACTAGGTACTATTTAAAAACAAAAATAAGTGAAAATTGTCGTGATTCGTGCTGTCACTTTTTGTTTCAGTCGTTAGTTGTTTTGTTATTGTTTTGCGTGGCATGTTGTCTTTGGAATTCTAAACCTGTGATTAGTAAATCTAATTCTATTTCCAGGTTGATATTTTCCTAGATGGCATGGTTCGCAGAACTAGCTGGCAAGGCCGAAAACTTGCTGAACAACTTAGACGAGCAAACTGGAGTGGCTCTCAGAAAACACAACACAGTAAAGTCTAAGCGTGAGAAAAGTGACTTCGCACAGTCGGTCAGCACAGATATTAATTTCGGCGTGCAACGCACCAGACGTCCCGTTCATTTGAACCCAAAAAAACTAGTGCCTCTCTCTGAAACTAAGTCTTTGTCGCCCCCTCGGAGATCTACTGCTCCAATCGCTCGTACCCAAGTAAATCCCGTCAAAGATATCAAAACCAAAACGGAAAGAAATGTTGGTCAAGTACGAAAGTCTCCTGATAAAGCGAAAACCATTCAGCATAACTTGAATAACAGTCCTAAATCGCTAGTCAGCGATATTCATGGCGATGGAGAATTTTCTGATCATAGTCGTCTTCGACATAGAAGTAAGTATAATCCATTATTTTTGTGAATTATATCATTTTAAAATATAGGACTGACTTAACAATATACAAGTTATAATAAATCCATTTATTTCAGGCAAATAATATTGATGTTACAAAGGCCCATATTTAAACATATAGCTTACAGACTAACATAGTGACTTACAGAATAAATGTTAATTCTATGACAAGCCACGTTTATCTTTGGTGTCAGGTATTCAACTTCTAAAGCAGCATAACTTGACACCTCTAGCCCAAGAACGTGTCGAGAGACTTGGTTGGAATCCGCAGCACATTGGAGTTAAAGCACACATTGTGATGTGACTACAGCTTCACAACCCTCAGCATCACTTGGTCTTCAGTAGTATGTACTCCGCCACCTCCTCTGCCGTGATAGAGTAGTGCACGCGAGGCACATACAGCAGCGTCATCTGTGTTTCTAGAGGTAGTTGGTGGTTTGGGCCAGTCGGTGCGATGCCACACTTGTTCTGGACTGAAGGCTTCTTCTTCTTCTTTTCAACCTTCTTAAAGCTGTCATTGTTTCGTTTGTCCTCAAGTCGAGGAAAAACGGATGAGCCAACCTTCTGTTGAGGTTCAAGGTGACGCACATGGCATTGGATGGTGCATCGACAACCTGTGATATATTCAACTTTGCCGATTTGAACCGATAGATGCATTTTGCACAGTGCAACGTGTTTTGATGTTTGCATCCTCGGGTGACCACATACATACATGCACTCTGAAGTGCTTTTATGTGTAATGTCATCACTGTACATAGGTCACCGATGGTATTCTCGGAGGCTGCTAACTTCACCACAAGCACAGTCATGTTGGTCTTAAGGGCTGTTTATAACCTAGAGCAGTCTACTCCAGTTGAGATTTATGTTTTCAGTTTTTTTATCAACCAAATAGGCCTCTCTCACAATTGTGAGTATGTATGTTAGCCTGGTTACTTATGCCTACAACTCATCCAATTACATTAAATTATCTATTTATTAGTGTGTACAACATTTTGGCTCAGTCCTACAGTGGCTCAGGGGTGTTTTAAAGAATTAGCCTTTTAGATTTTTTTATTAGATTTTTATATGAAACCACCATGCAGCGATTCTTAGGGTGTCAGAATTTATGGATGTACAATAATATGTATACAGATTGAGTATCTTATAGGAAGTTAGTAAAAAAAATTGATAGATCAGATGCGACCTTCCACTTTCTTATCAACCGATGAAGAGAAAGATTTTAGACAGGAAACTTTTTAATAGGAGACTAGTAACTTGCAGACTCATCAGTCCCTTTCGTAAGTTCATCTGTCTTA
The DNA here is from genome assembly GCA_954871355.1 of Cabera pusaria. Classification (NCBI taxonomy): domain Eukaryota; kingdom Metazoa; phylum Arthropoda; class Insecta; order Lepidoptera; family Geometridae; genus Cabera; species Cabera pusaria. The sequence continues at coordinate 9,254,466 of OX940905.1, forward strand.
CGAAACGGACTGACGATTCCCGTACATCAATTATGAAGAAAATTTTCATTTGCAAGCTATATCTGTACTTAAACTTGCATGGATTGGGCTGAGGTAAATGACCTCTGGTTCTCGGAAAAGATGTTGCTTCAAGAGGGTTAAAGTTTTCTTGTTCGATAAATAGAACCTGCCAAACTAAAATAGATCAGTTTATGACAAATCAAACATACATATTTATGATTAAAAATTTTCAACTAATACACCTAATTTTTTGAAAGATAATTTTTTTTCTCTTTGAGACAATCGATAATCTGTATGCTATGTGAGTCCTTCAAGTACTATAAATCTATTCTGCCTACAAAACGAAAAATGCTTTCTATATCATTCATCATATCATCATTGGATAAGTAGAAAGCATTTTTCGTTTTACCCCACTGCGAAAGAAGGAGGGTTATGTTTTTCGAGTGTATATAAGTATATATATTTCTTTAGCACGCCCTAGAGCCTAAACGGCTTGTCGTACTTTAATGTGAGTGGTGGCAATAGATTCGTCTTAGTCACAAGAGTAACTGGGTACATCAAAATAAAAAAAATCTAAATTAAGGATTTTTGGCGCCAAATTGTAAACTAAAAAAATAATTATGATTTTAAAATACATCGAGTGTAGTATCAAAATAAATAATTTTTAACGGTTATTTCGAATATATATATAACTTATATGTTTTATTGGAGTTTGGAATAGGAAATGCTAATAATAATTTTTTTCACGCAGTTGGGTTTTTTGTACTTTTCAATAATTCACTTGTTTATAGATTTGAGATGGGAATTTAACGTGACTTACGCGATGTCGATATATGTTTCGGCCTCATCCGGAGGCCTCAGGATCTTGAGTGCGGGGCGCTCGCCGACGCGTTCAGCCTCGCACTGCGGGCCGCTGCTCGTGCAGCGCGGCGAACGGAGCGGGCGGCGGCGGCGGCGGCGGTGGTGTTGGTGGGGGGTGATGATGTGGTGTACATAGTGGAGGCGCGGGATTAGGTTGGAGGGCTTCGTCTTCATCACTGCTGTTTTCTTCAGACGAAACCACATCTAACCGGCAGACGGAACTCAAGGTGTCCTCCTCACTGTTGCCACTGGTGACGTGCTTTCCATGAATAACGGTTTTCCACGTATGTGACAGGTACCACCCTCTGTCTCTGTTGAAGTTACGACGACGACTAATCTCAATGGCTTCTCGGATTTTGCGGGGCACAAAGTGCTTTTCACGCGCCAAAATCCGTGCCTTGTCAAGTCTGATGTAGTGCGTCGTCCCAGATGTGAGAGCGTGCTCTGTCACCGCCGAGCTGCCGCTGTCCACGTTCTTAATGGAAGCAATGTGTTCTCTGAGTCTTGTGGACACGTTTCTTCTGGTCTCGCCTACATAGCTTGCACCACAGTCGCAGGGAACGACGTTGACCCCAGGAGCTCCTAAGGGATCCTTATCCTTTGGAGAGCGCAACAGTTGCCTGACCCGTGAGGGACGGCGGAATATCGTCTTCGGCGTAACAAGTGTCCGATTTTGTCCGTGACCCCCTTGACGTATGGTAGGTACGTTACTGCTCTCTCAACCGATGTTATTCGGCACTTTGTGGAGTTGTTTGCAATACGATTACTCTGCTTCCAGCTGTATCCGTTTGCCTCTAACACCGCCTTCACATGCGCGAGTTCCGTGTCTACATGTTGTGGGTCACATAATCTCAGCGCTCTGTTGATAAGTGTCCGAGGCAACGACGCTAGATGGGCGGGATGGTGATGGGAGTCAGCTCTCAAGTACCGGTCTGTATGCGTACTCTTGCGGTACACTGTGTGTGAGAGATGTCCATTCCGTTGTCGCTTGAGTAACACGTCAAGAAACGGCAACGCGCCCTCTATTTCTCGTTCGACAGTGAATGTGATCGACGGATGTTTGCTATTTAGATGTTCTAATAAGGGTGTTACATGGTCTTTATGTAAAATGGCAAACACGTCATCCACATATCGCAACCAGTATCTCGGTTTGAAGGATATGTCGTGTGGTGCCGATGTCTCGAACCACTCCATAAAAATATTCGCAACTACTGGAGCTATAGCAGAACCCATGGCCACACGCGTAAGTCACGTTAAATTCCCGTCTCAAATCTATAAGTTTAAAATGAACGTGAGTTTTTATAATAAAATTCACTTGTTGTTATTTAATATTCCATTAATAACTCCAATAATAATAGAGAGTCCCGTTCGTGTAATCTTTACACTGTAAAGGATAGATGGCCTGACTTTAAACCGAGAGGTCGCCAGTTGCTGCCAAAAAGTAGCTTACCACCGTCAAAGAGAAATATGCCTCCATAACCTTATGTTGTTCTGGCAGTACACAGTCCTTGAGAGCTGGAGTATTCTAGGCCTAACATGTTCACCGTCTTTGACCACATCATCGCTTACCACCTGGCGAGATAGTTTTCAAACGCTTGCCTATACGATATTAAAAAATCGTACCAAATTATAAATATTATTCTATTATTTCTAGGGCGAAGCAGTCTCCCAAGAGACATGACTAAAGTCAACAGTGATGACATTCTACAATTGCAAGACCTGGAAATCGAAAATACGATGTTGAAAAATGAACTCAATGTACTATACACAGAAGTGCGAGATTTGGTCATCAAGCTACAGGCCACGGAGGAGGGTAAATTAGTAGTTAGCAACAAAGGTATTAATTAGAAATCACTTATGTATCTGTAAGAAATCACTGGTTCCATTGTGAGTTTTACTTATCCATTTAGGGAGACAAGTTGCTAATTTAATTTCTTGTTTAGGTAGTTGTAATAGAGTTGTTAATTGTAATGTTTACTGTCTGATAGATTTAGAATTGTATAGTTTTCAAGTATACCTATGTCCACAATGAAGTTACAGAGCGAATGGTCGAAAGTGTGCTGAATGCCCTTCGAAAAAATGATAAAATGATGGTATGACCTCGATTTTGCAGGACACTGTTGTGCCCCCTGTGATCTTTATGAGTACCTACTGTTGACCCCAGAAGCCTAAGTGTCTAGGTACCAATTTGTAGATTTTACCAGGATTGGTGAGTATCTGCGAGTATGCTATTCTAAACTAACTGCAAGAGTGGCTGATTTATCTAAAGTGACAGGACTGTTAGTCTATCTGGGTAGTACCACTACCTTGTTAGCTATTCTGCCGTAAATCTGGAATGTATTTTAGGTTGAAGTGCTAACTAAAATGGCGAGCTAAATGTGAGACTCAAATATCTGAACATCTTAAGAGTATCGGGTGCAGTGACGCACAAAACTACTACTAGCTTAAGTATGGTTTATGCCTTTAACACTTCCACCCAGGAGCTTAGGACTTAGCTCTTACGATTGCCACAACACTACCGGCCGTCCAGTCAAGGCAAGCTCCCCAGCTCCCCTCTGCCCCGTCAGAAGGTCTCATTTACAGAACGAGAGCTGAAAATCATGTAGAAAAATAGAAATTACCTACTCTATTGTTTTTAAATTAGTATGTTTTATATTTTAGAGCTCAACCACACCAACCATATGCTAGAAGAATCAGATATAAACAATCATAAGACATACCTAGATAGAGAAATGCTATCTAGCCAACTAATAAAACTGAAAGAGAAAGTACGAGAAATAGCTGATTTAGATCACAACTTTCAAGACGAAAAGGCGAAGTTGATATCGGAGAACATTATGCTGAAAGATTCTAATAAAGACTTGGAGGACAGGTAAGAAATCAACAGATAGATTTAAGAAATATGTGCAGAGGATTGCGGCAATTTCATTTTACGCTGAAAAATAAATTGAGGGCCCGTTGGTGTCGTGGGAGAAAGGTCGGCTTTGACGCCAGAGGTACCGAGTTCAATCCCCGCCGTGCACCAATGGAAAAAATTATGTGCGTTTTTCACAGTGGCTCTCGGTGAAGGAAAAACAACGTTAAGAAACCCCCGACCCCGCATGGTGGTAGGACAGTCTAGGTGACCGCTGGGCCGGCTACCACCCTCAAGTTAGAAATTCTGTCGCCAAACATCTAATGTGTTCCGGTGGCTATCCTTGAGAGCCAGTTCCCATTCTAGGCCTAGCGTGCTACAAACCTCGACCGCATCACAACTTACCAACAGGTGAGATAGTGGTCAAACGCTAGCCTATATGATATTTAAAAAAATAAATAAATACTCGGTAATACTATTCGGTTCAGCAAGTGCAGCGTAGGACGCTAGATTAGGAAATGCTATAATCTTCGCAAGATGGCGAGAGCTGGAGGAGAGTAGGCGGGGATCATGCTTAACAGCCTATGTTCAGCTGTGGACTAGTATAGTCTGATGAAGGCTCAATTCACACTGAGATGACTGTGTCAGGTAGCGTTTAACTCGGCAAGCCAAAGAAAAGTGGTCGCCAGACTGCTATTAGCGACGTCAGTACCGGATTTAGAGGTCTGGAGGCCTCGGGGCTACAATGGAGTGGAGGCCCCCTGGCTCCAAATTATTTTCCAAATAAAATGGTAAATTTTTTTGTAGTCGAGTTTTCCCATAAATCATTTACTGTGAAACTAAGTATAGATTCTTTTATAATTTAACAAACATATTTTTTGTAGTCGAGTTTTTCAATAAATCATTTACTGTGAAACTAAGTATAGATTCTTTTATTTATTTAACAAACATCTATACTAATATTATAAAGAGACAACATTTGTATTTTTGTATGTTTGTAATGATTTGGCTCAAAAACTACTGGACCGATTTACAAAATTCTTTCACTAATAAATAGAATAGACTTTCGAAATGAAAATAGGCTATATATTATCCCGTTTAAATCAAAGGTGGAGACCTAATTTGCAACCTAAGACGACAAAAAAACGGTCGAATAAACACGTTTCTTACGAACGCTGCTCAATTGAAAACAGATGGAAGAATATTTTCTATGGAAAAGTTGTACAACTTAATAAGACCTACAAAAAAGTCCGCTACAGCATATGTCTATCTCTTAAAGTTGACTCACAGTAACCATTTTAATCTTTAATTTTTTGTTAAAAAATATTACACAACTTCCAGGGCTATTTTCAAGTATATAGTATTAATCCTTATCCAAATAATTACGTTAATTAGCTTGGCCACATATTATAGATTAAAATTGTCCATTACAGTATATAGTTCAAATGAAAACTCTAGAAGATATCACGGATTTCACATACACGCATCGCAAAATTAATAAAATATTTGTAGTGAAACCACAGAATAGGTCATAGTTACTACAAACATATTATTATAGCTTAGCTTTTCTGTAGATCCCCACCGATCACAATCAATTTGATGTCAATTTAGTATAATTATATGATCTATTGTATAAAATAATAATGATCTATATATATAACTAGCTGGCCCGGCGAACTTCGTACCACCTAACAGACAATGAATGTCGTGTTACCTTTTAGATGAACTTAATTTAGGCTTTTATGAACGAACTGTAGGGCTGAACTAACTTACAAACAAACTTTAAGACATATTAAGTTTATTAATGTATTATGGCAATACAGATATAGAATAAAAATTGGTAAAAATGGTTTTTGGAAATATAAACTTTTTTAAGTTGCTTGTAAGCATACATTTCTGAACGCAAGCATATTTGACAATCAATTAATATGTCAAACAATTATCATTACTGACAATATTTGACATTTTTAAAATCTACATGACTTGAATTCATAAAAACTTGAAGAATTTTACTTGACTTACTACTTGACACTGGCTAAATACACTTATCTGTAGAGCCATAATTATACAAAAAAAAAACGGGGTAATCCCGAATATTGTAATGCTATCCACACATGAGAAGAATTTTTATACCTGACACTGGCTAAATACACTAATCGTGTGGAGCCATAATTATACAAAAAAAAACGGCGGAATAACAAAAACAAAAACAATTGAACATCAAATGATTCGCAGTTTTTAAACCCAGGAACATTTAGGCAAAATATTTATCTCATATAATTTTTTTAGGTCAATTATTGATTGTTTTTAATACTTATTATCCTATTCCTGACAAAGACAATTCCAAAAATACAAAAATCATAAAAATTTGTCCAGCCGTTCTTGAGTTATAAGTGAAGTAACTAACACGAGTTTCTTTTATATATATATAGATGTAATATTTTAAACCACCCCGACTGATCTATGTATAATCTTTTCATTAAAAGCATTCCAATGACTCTAAACACGACATTTAAAATCTGAGCTGTAAGTTGGTGAGGATTTGAGTATTCTGTAGAGTCCAGGAGATCAGGTCAATGCTTCCATGTTCTTACAATATCGTTGAAGAAGAAGATTTTCGAATTGATCAGACCTATGAAAGTTGATTAAAGCTCATACGTTTATAACGTTTGAACGAATTTTCATGTATCAAAGCCAAGAACACTCTCGATGAAGACATCTATAAAAAAAAACTATCAATAATAAAATCAAAATCGGTTCATCCGGTTGGGTGCTAAGATGCTACAGACAGACACAAAGATACACACGTTAAACGTATAATACCCCTACTTTAAATCAAAATCGGTTCATCCGGTTGGGTGCTAAGATGCTACAGACAGACACACAGATACAAACGTTAAACCCCTAATAATACCCCTACTTTTTGCGTCGGGTAACGCCGTAAGGTTACGGCGGTAGATGTTCTCCTTGGTGGTAAGCTACTTTTCAACCGACTACCAAATAGAGGGAAGTTCTCAATACGTCTGTTTCTTTTTTCTTTCTTTTTGTGTGTGTGTATGTTACGCGATTACTCCGTTAGTTGAGAACCGATTCAAATGATTATTTTTGTAATCGGTAGGGTACGTTTCCGAAGTAGTCCCATTGTAATTTCATTGAGATGTGATAAGTATCTTCAGAGATATGACGATAAACGTCTCAAACTTGCTACTGAAATTGACTCGCGGGGCATTGAAGTCAGTTGTTTTAGTTTTTAAACTATATTAATTATTCTTAGATTTCCACGAAAGCTTCCCACGAAATCCATGATTCATGAATGCACATAAAACTTTCATTGGTAGGTATATAGCTAGGTTTAGAACCAACGACCCTCGGGTCAGAATCAGGGTAACTATCCTTTACGCCAAAGGGCCGTCCAATATGACTACGTAAGTATTATAAAACAATGTCCATCACTGCGTCTGTCTGTCTGTTCGCAATAATCTCAATAGCTTCTGAACGGATTATCATGCGGTTTTCACCAATAGCCAGTGTGTTTATGAGGAAGGTTTAGGTCTTAGGTGCATAATTCGTTAAGGTTTTGTGTAAATTGGTTGAAATATGACGATGATTGTTAAATATGTTAGTATTTTATATTCGATGCAACAAACTGATGCAAATTTTGTAGGCATATATGTTCTACCCGTGTGAAGCCGGGGCGAGCTGCTAGTATAATATAATCATATAATGAAAAATATAAATGTTTGTACAAAGTCCTGTAGGTAATGAAAAACGCGAAAAAATATATCAAATGAAAAGTTGTTTGTTAATCTGAATTTAATTTTTTTTTACGAATTAGTTATTGTTTGGACCCCTCTTTTGTGGAGGCCCCGGGACTGCAGCCCCGGTTGCTCTTCCCTAAATCCGGCCCTGAGTGACGCCTATTATGACGCAATAATATCTTTCAAAACCTGGATTAACACACGAGATACTTTTTAGAAATACCTACTTTTCAACGCAGGTGAATGTCGCGTGGCATACATTTACTAGAAACGTTATAACTATCAACACTTATAATATAAATGCGAAATTCAATTTGTATATTTTCTTGTTTGTTTGGGACTTCTTCACGGTGAAACGGCTGGACCGATGTAGCTGAAATTTTGCACAGGAATAGCCAGTATTTTGGATTAGGCTACAGGATACTTTTTAACGCGGGCGAAGCCGCGGGCCTCAGCTTGTACCTTATCATAATGCTGAGCATACGCCCTATTCATAGACTTTAGACTTTATACATACATACATAAAATAACGTCTACCAGTTTATATTTTATTAAAGATATTTTTCTTTCTTGTGTTAGTCACTATAATTAAATGTTTACTCGTCTTCTTCTTCATAATCAAACCGCGTATAACTTCTTTTCTCTACATTTTCAGATTAAAAGACCTGACAAAAAAGGTAGGAGAATTCGACACACTATACCACAAGATGGAATCTGAGCTGCGCCATTCACAGACCAACATTGTAGATCTTCAGAATACCTTGGCTAAGTCAAATGGTGAATGTAAGAGATTGGAAGAGGATTGGGAAACATACAAAGTGAGGGTGAAAAACATGCTTTACGCCAAAGACAAGGAGATCAAGTCGTTGCAAGATGGTGCTAATTTGTCTGAAGATACTAAGGTCCTTGTTGAACAGCTGGATAGTTTAAAGTGAGTAAAGCATAAGTGAACATTTTTTTAAACAGATATTAATCTAAATTTATATTATAATAAACAACTGATACAAAAATTTGCACTTTAAAGTTTAATATTTCGTAAATGAAGCACTCAATCGAAAAATGGTATTAGCAACCCTTAAGTCATTTTAAAAGACCTATTCAACAATACCCCACACGATGGGGTAGACGATGAAAAAAAATTCATCCCCACTTCTCATATAGGGGAGCTACCATAAAAAAAAAATATTTTTCTAAATTTTATTTCAGCACTTTGTCGGCGTAATATATATATACCCACACAAAATTACAGCTTTCTAGTATTTACGGTCTCTTAGCAAAACCTCGGACAGACAGACAGACAGACAGATGGACATGACGAAACTATAAGGGTTCCTTGTCAGGACTACGGAACCTTAAAAAAGAGCTATTCGATCTATATAAACCATGAAGTCTTCTCACAGTGCCATGTCAATATACAGTGTGGAAATTAAACTCAGGCCCTGGAGGGAAACTACTTAAAATCCTTAAGCTAGCTCATTTTACTTAAACGAGACATTCCTTTATTTTTGAAAAGAAACAAATCTGCATTACAAGATTTTTTAAAACTCGCTTGCTTCGCCCTATTTTAATATACTAATCGGTAGTATTAATATTCAGGATAAAGTTTCTCTAACAAACATTAGGTCTTAAAAATAAAAATAATCGTTAAATCTAACATCAACTTTATTTTACTATCAATTTTGTAACACTTAAATTATTTAACTGATAAATTGTTCGAAATGAGCCCCGTCGTTCCGGCTACACAACATTAGTCGCCGTTGAAATTCATTTCTTGTAGCCTTCAGCAAAGTGTTGTGGTGTATGCCCCTAATAACATTTTCTATCGCAATCCTTAGCTCTTGAACGGTTTCATAGCAAGTTTCATAAACAACATTTTTTACATGACCCCATAAAAAGAAGTCCATGGGCGTCAGGTCTGGACTTCTTGCAGGCCATCTTATCGTCCCGTTTGTACCTATCCAGGCATTGAAATTTTCATTAAGGTATGCCCTGGCAATTCTGCTGTTGTGGGCAGGTGCACCATCTTGTTGAAAAATGATATTATTTCGTTTCTCTTCTGGCAGAAGGTTTAATTGATTTTGTAAAAGCTCCAATATTTCAATGTATTTTGCTGCATTCAGATGTCCTTCGTAAATGTGCATCAAAACAACCATGTTACTTTTGATTCCACACCAACCATTAAACGAAAATCTGACCTGATTGTTCGTTTCACGGACACGGAATGGATTTTGACGAGACCAATAATGATTGTTATGTCTGTTATACATTCCATTATTACTAAAATTTGTTTCGTCAGACCATACAATACAGTCCAAGAAATTTGGGTTGCGGGCTATTTCTGTTTGAATATTTTCACAAAACTGTAATCTCCTGTCACTATCTCCGGGATGTAGTTTCTGCACCAATCGCCCATCACGATAACATTTGTATTTTTTCAGAACTTTAAGTATACTAGTATGGTTGATGCCTATCTCTTGAGCAGCTTCCTTGCTTGAAGCCTTCGGGTAACACTCGAAGTATGTCAAAATGTTTAACTCAACATCGCTATAGTCCAAATTTTGTTGCTGTGGGCGTCCAGTCTTCTTTTTAAAACTTCCAACAGTCAGTAAATTATTCACAATTCGAGACAAAACTTTTCTAGATGGTAGTTCTCTGTCTGGTTACTTCTCGCGATACCACTGCAGAGCTAAATCGTAGCTCTTGTTGCAAACAAAGTAAGCTTCTAATAACTCGAATTGTTCTTGATACGCCATTATGAGATAATTTAATTACGTAAGGAAAGCAACACTACTTAAATAAAATCTGTTGATAAAAATCGTTCGAATTTTAAAATTATTGTCCCGCATTGCAAACAAAGTCAAACGTTCCATTTTTAAACTTCTCCACTGAACGCCTCGGATCATGTAAGAAGGAAATGTGCATAGAGGTATTACCACCATTGAACAATTTTCTTATCGAAGATTTCAACAAGGTACTTAACGATAAATTAGCAAGCGTGTACTTCATACGAAGTCTTTGAGTGTTGGACAGATAACAGAACTGTTACGTGTCTTTTACTTGTTAAAAGTGAACAGTAACCAAACATTTTTTAGAGAAACTGAATATTAATACTACCGATTAGTATAATAAATTAAAAAGTGTTTTTTTTTAATTTTAGTTGGTTCGAGTCCCGGGCGAAGCAAGCGAGTTTAAAAAAATCTTTAAATGCAGATTTGTTTCTTTTCAAATATAAAGGAATGTCTCCTTTAAGTAAAATGAGCTAGCTTAAGGATTTAAAGTAGTTTCCCTCCAGGGCCTGATTTTAATTTCCACACTGTATATATGAAAATATTATGTATGTACGCAAAAAATTGAATGATTATGATAAGAGGTCCGATGTACATCATTTCAGCACTAGACACAAAAATAGATTAATTTTACCTCAATTCAGGTTGTGAAAAGTTAGTGGTTCGTTTTTGGGGAACTGTATACGATTTTATAATAAACTTCCAAAAGATATTGATCAACTGTCTATGAGCAGATTTAAAACCTTTGTAAAATCCAATTTAATGAAGAAATCGTACTATACATTAAATGACTATATGAATGACAAAAATGCTTGGCCTGAATGCCCCAAGCTCCAAGATATAATATAAATTGTATGATAATATATTTTTTGTTGTACATTTAAAAAAATATTTAATATGAATTAAAAAAAAATGAATTAAAATAAGTGACAAGCCCCATAGAGTTTCTTGGTGTTTCTTCTCTGATGGGAGTACTTCCGGAACACCAGTAGATTCAACAGTCAATCAGTTTTCATCTTTTGTTTGCAGATCTAGGGTTGCCTGTTAAGACGGTATTATGCAGCTGATAGACGGACAATCAGTTCCATTCGGAATAAGATTTGTATTGCAATTAGTCTGCGTTTTATTTATTTATTATGTTTCATTATTTCACAAATTTTTGGATAAAAATTGTCTGAAGTACTGAAACATGCACTGGGTTGCGGGTGCACGTAATAGTACGGTTGGCAACCCTACATTAATCAGGGGAATTAAACATGTGTTTTAAGTGTGACGTTCGACGTCTAGATGAAAGCTGAATGGCTCAATACCTTTGTTTTTTTTTGTAAATTAAAAGCAATAAGTTATGTTTCTGTTATATCTATAATATTTTTTATCGAATATGATCTATTTAATGTAATTTGACGTGTGTAAGTGCAAATTTTTAATTTGCCCATATACTGAATAAATGCTTTGACTTTTGACTTTTGACTTTGGATTTTTTGTGTTTGTAACGATTTAACTCAAAAACGATGGGACCGATTCCAAACATTCTTTCACTAATGGAAAGCTACATATCAGCGAGTAACATAGGCTATATTTTATCCCCGTATTCTCGCGGGAACGGGAACTACGCGGGTGAAACCGCGAGGCGCTGCTAGCTTAAACTATACGTAAAGTCCCCTTAATAATATACGGTACTATCTCGGGGATGGAACTGAAGAGCTTTTTAATATCAATCCTCCGTCCCGTATCTACCATCAAAATCCCGACACTCAAAAAGCACATCCGCACATTATAGATACGTGGGCATCAAATACTACTCGTTTCACACGATTGTTCTTCCCACGCACCTGTAAGATGTGGAATGACCTCCCATCTGAAACCTTCCCAGAAACATTTAATCTGAGTAGCTTTAAACGAAGAGTAATGAGAGTGCTCTCTAATAAGGGTGCAACATACCGGCAATACCTCTGGTTTTGCAGGTGTAAACAAAGGGCCGCTTGCCTGTTTGCCGCTCTAATTCAAATTCTAATTGGTGGTGGGGGCGATAAGACCTGTACTGACGTCCCGACGTATATTGTGCATTTCCCCCTGTCAGCGATCACCCAAGCCACCCAAGCTCCTTAATGAAGCTTAGCACGGCTTTGGGTCGCTGGCATAACGCTTCCAGTGGTGAGGGTGTTATTATAGATGGTGAAAATGACGATGATGATGAAAGCTGTGGATGAGTTTGTGTGCCCGATGGTGCTGGCACTGCTAAGGCAGATAGCGATGATGATGATGATAGTAATGGTGATATTGTTAATACTTGTCGTTGTGGTTGCCGCGGCTGGTGTTCTTCATCTGTGTCTCGGTCATATAACCCGGCTGTGGCTCTTACCTCATCCAGGACCGGGCACTGTGACATCAGATCACATGTGCCACAGTCTAATTTTCAAGCATACAGTCTCGATCAAGTATGCAGCCTCGATCAAGCATGCAGCCTCGATCAAGCATGCAGCCTCGATGTTTGCCGCGCTATATTATAAAAAAAATTTAATTCTCAATTAAAGGGAAGAACGTGACGAACTATCCGAGGCCATCACCAGCGTGCGCAATGAATGCAATAAAATGAAGGAACACATCAAGCAGCTGGAAGATAGATACAACTCGGCTGAACGTGTGGTGGCGGCTTTACGGGACACCTTGAGAGAGGAACGGGCCACTAGGAAGGAGATCGAAGCAAAATGTTATGCTGTTAGTAAGGTTAGTATTTTTTAACCGACTTCACAAATAATTTACAATCGTTTACAAAACGAAAAAAAACCGACTTCACATGCCGCGCTAGTCATTTTCAGTAATGAGTTTGAGGTGTTTATTGCCATATATCTGGAGATACCTAAGATCTCCAAGAAAATTAAATGGGACCAAACTGACGGCGGAATATTGACTTAATTGACAGAGTTCTGAGGTACAAACATAAAAAAGTACGGCTAATTGAGAACCTCCTCCTTTTTTGTGAAGTCGGTTAAAAAGGAGGAGGTTCTCAATTTGTATGAGTCTTTTTTTCTGAATGTTTCTTACCTCAGAACTCCGTCAAAACTTAACCGATTTGATTTTTTTATTTATTTGTTTGAGAGATTATGCCTCCCATTAAGTTCCATTTAAATTTTATCGAGATATGATCAGTAGGTATCTCCAGTGATATGGAAATAAACACCTCAAACTTATTACGGAAAAAAATTACGCACGACGTTTGAAGTCTGTTCTTTTAGTTTTTTAAACGATCTTAAATTATTTTTAATCTTACTAGTAATGTAGGTTGCACACTACTAGTAGTCTTAACCTCTCCAACTAAGCTAAATATACTTGTGTCTGGAGTAGGTTCTCGTCAATAGTGCAATGGGTGGGGATCGATCAGAACCTCTCACATTTTGAAACCGGAAAAATAAGTTTTTTGTATGGGGACTATAATTTTTATTTATTTTAATTTTTATTATTTGATACTACAGCAACCATTATAATACACACTATGAGCAAATCTCTATCTATTACTGTTTGTTATATCGAGTATAAAACGCCTGAAAAAACATGTTACGTGTATCCCCATACACGTAACCCCCATTTATTTTTAACCTTATTCTGTTTTTAGTATTTTTAGTTATTGCGGCAACAAAAATAAAGGGAGAGGGAAATACATCATCTGTTTATCACGGTTCATGAGATACAGCCTGGTGACAGACGGACAGACAAACGTTGGGCAAACGACAAACGTACCCGTTGGGTATGGAACCCTAAAAACGTTTTGTTTTCCAGGAATTAAAACACAACCAACTCGAGAGCGGTCAGGCCATAGCCAGTTTAAGAACAGCATTACGAGAAAAAGAGATGGAATTAAACCAACTTAGAGAAAGCGCATCGTCTATGAAGAGCTCAGATACAAGTGCTTTGAACGTCGCTGATTTTGAGGTCTCCAGAGATATAGAGAGCGAAAAGATACAGTACTTGACCGAGACCTTGGTACAGAGGCAGGGTAAACTGGATAGATTGATGGCAGAGAACAATGTGTTGAGAATACAGATGGATAAATTAGAGGTAAGTTTTACAATATAACAGATTTTTTATTTGAGGACGTATATTTAAAAAGTTTTTTTTTGAACATGTTTTGTTTAAGCTTTTTTTGGGTGTTAGTTGTAGTTGGTGAGTTACGCTGTAGATCTTTGAAGTTTTCCAACAAAGTTTGTAGACATTTTCATAGGTTTTTAAATACAATAAGGAACTTATGATAATTGATGAAATGGTAATAAGCCGCGAGGTATGGATTGGTAACCGAACGCGAACTGATTCGCTGCTTATATTTGCTGACGATTGATGTGATCAAAGTGCTTGGCTGACCCTAATTAAGTGGGACAGTGTACGTGCTCGTACAACAATACCCTCTCTTGAAATAAAGATAGAATTGGAATAGAATTGATTTTGAGAAGATTTTGACACGATAACTGTACGTAAACCCGGCAGAAAATAAAATGGGTAGGTAAAGCAGTCGTGAAAATATTTCAAAACTTTACTGCACATATTATACATACATACATACAATCACCGCCTGTTTCCCGTTGGGGTAGGCAAATACTACTTCTTTCCACATGCTACGATCCTGACATACCTCTTCCACCTCTTCCACTTTCATGAGCGCATTCATACATGCTCGCCGGTTACAGGTACTTTTGACTTGGCCATTCTTTCAAACGTCTGATCTAGTCGTGATACGTTCGCCTAGGTTGGTCTCTACCTATTATACCTAGTAACCAGTTAGGGGGTGGCCTAAGGAGCTAGAGTGGGTGAAGGCGGACTTTATTAGACCTTAATATCTGGTTGACTGAGCTTTGTTCGGTATTTTTTGCCACTATTATTGCCACTTAAACAGAAAAATACGACTCTTCCCGACATATATTGGCGAATAATAATACTATTTTATTTTTAATTGAGAGCAACTAATTGCTTTAACGACAAAATAACACTAAAGCTACTTCTATTCGCCAATAGATGTCGGGAAGAGTCATTAGGGAAGTGTCCCTTATTATTTTAAGTTAATTATCGATAAAGTTGATCATTGAAAACACGAATAAAACGACATTTTTTTATGAAAATGAATTCTAGCTAGATCGATTTATCGCCCCCGAAATCCCCTGTATACTAAATTTTATGAAAATCGTTGGAGCCGTTTCCGAGATTCAGATTATATAAGTATATATTTATATACAAGAATTGCTCGTTTAAAGGTATTAGATAAAGTCCGCCCCGATTCAATTCAATTCAATATTCATTTATTCCAATTTGGTACATTGTACACTTTTGAAAGATTGTATTGTATGCCATGTCCACATTCTTTACAGCGCTGCGTCGGCCATACCGTGGCCAATAGAATTTGTCGTAACGTCCCCACTGGGGGACATTGGTAATAAACCTTCGTATTTATTGATGTGGCATTTTTTTTTAGTCAAAACTTCAATCAGAAATGCAACGGTCTTCCAACGGCCAGAGTATAGTGAACGTACAATCGGACCATAAGTCGAAATACTCGACTGATACCTTGATGACCGCCGTGTCAGCCCGAGTAACAGGCACTGTGAAGAGACGGTTCACCTTGAAGTCATTCTTGTTTATTTATGTGGTAAGTAAGACTAACAGCATTTATAGGCTTCAAAATAAGAGTTTCTGTATTCAACCCATAGACGACGTTTGTACGCAACGACGTTCACTTATCGAATCGCCGGCGCTTGAAACCACACTTTTTAATAGTGCATTTAGTGGCTTCACTGTCAGGTCAGTTGATGCCTTCAGGTTTATTCTGTACTAGCTGTGCCCCGCGGTTTTACCCGGGTAGATATCGTTCCCGTGGGAATATCGGGATTAATGTGTTATTCCAGGGTCTAGGCTAGGCTATCTACATACCAAATTTCAGCTCCATCGGTTGAGGATTTTTAGCCTGAAAAAGTAACAAACGTACTTACACACACGCAAATTTTCTCCGTTATACCATTAGCATGATTCTTAGTTCACAATCTCTCTAAATTACTTATTTCTTAAAGATTCATACATTTCATATTGCATCAAACATGTACTCAGTACTATGTGTTATCTAACATCACTTTACTAAACAATAGGAGGCACAGTAGTGTCGTGGGAGAATGGTTAGCTTTGACGCCAGTGGTACCGAGTTTAATCCCCGCTGTGCACCAATGGATTTTTAGATCGAAAAAAATATGTGCGCTTTTCACAGTGGCCCCACCGGTGGAGAAAAAACATCGTTAAGATCTGTCGCCATAACATCTAATGTGTTCCGGCAACTATCCTTGACCGCCAGTTCCCATTCTAGGCCTAGCGTGCCACCATCCTCGACCGCATCATCACTTACCAACCGGGATAGTGGTCAAAACGCTACCCTATCTGATATAAAAAAACATATAATATATGTTTGAGGGTTTTTCCAACTTAGGTAATTGTTTCTGATGTCTTATCTCGTTATGACGGTTGGAATTACCAAATACCAGTGCCTACCTTCAGTTACTCTCATATATTATAAAACATAGTTTTTAAGAATTATTTATCAATCTCACAAAATGGTTAGCGTATCCTTGATTTTGACATAAAAATAAATCATACAAAATAGTGAAAGCAAAATAGCATTTTCTTATATAATTATACATATTTTAATTTATATTTATATAAAAAAAAAATATTGTAATATATTAATGTTTATGTAAGTATGTATATTGTTATAACTGTATTCAAGGACAACTACAAGTACCCTTAAGGTTTTGATTCCCTTGAGAAATCGCAATCATCATCATCATCATTATCAGCCGGTATCAGTCCACTGCTAGACGTAGGCCTCCCCAAAGACACGCCACTGAGCCCGATGTTCGGCTCTTTGTTTCCAGTCACTGCCCACCGCTTTGCGAATGTCCTTACTCCTTACTAGAACCAGTCTGCCACAACGGTTATCGGTCCTTTTTTTTTTTTTTTGACCCATGAATATCCTTAATGCATACCACCCGCCCGGGGGAGCGAATAGTTATGTGGGACTCGCTGCCTGAAGGGCACGATACCGCACTAAAAACCTGGGGTGAGCCGTCATCCACCGTGGTGGGGCAAGATGGGGTTGCGCTAGCATTCACCAACTTGCCCCGGTGGCAGACCCAAATGGGCCTCTGCCGCTGCGGAGGGCTGGCCTTGCTCACCAAAGTCAGCCCTCAACCGTCATGTGGGGAGTGCAAGCCGTTGGAGAGTCCCCCGACCCTCCAACAGTTACCCCACAATGACAGAGGAGTGTGGCTCGTCTTCTCGTCATACTTACCACATCCTCCGTCTCTCTGATGACAGGTGTGCGAAGAGCAAATACCCCTACTCGCACACCGTCCGCTTTTCGACTCGCATGCCAGTGCCAGTGGCATACGAGACTCCACTCTACGACCGTCACCGGCCCCACCTCTGGGCCCGAGCATGTCGGACCCACAGCCTAAGAGGCGTGTGGCTCGTCTTCTCCTCAAACTCAGCACACCCTCTATCCCTCACATGACAGGTGTGCGAAGGGCAACTACCCCTACCCGCACACCGTCCACCGTCCGGCTCGCATGTCAAAAGCATGCGAGCTGCCCTCTTGCAGCCATTACCGGCCCCGCCACTTAGTCTGAGCATTATGCTCAGACCCACCACCGGGCGGCTCCCACCACCGAGCCCGCCCTGCCCCGTCACACTGTGCCCTCTGCTAAATATCAGAGGGACACGCGGAGGAGCCCCTCACGTCGGAACTTCGCTATCGGTCGACAACTTAACCCAGTAGACTAGGAAAAGTTGTCGGCCGATACCCAGGGTACACCACGAGGAGGTGTTCCGACCCGCACCCCAACGGTTATCGGTCCTACGGCAGATATGGCCAGCCCACTGCCACTTCAGTTTGCTAATCCGCTAAGCTATGTCGATAAATTTAGTTCTTGCTGGGCGAATTACTTTGTTCCGGGTTCGATCCCGCAGAGAAACACCGGCGCAAAGTATGCGAAAATATGTGACATAAACGGTCATATCTTTAGTACGCGTTGACTTCAAGTTTGATTTTTTTACAGCGTAGACTCGAGTATTTGATACAAGTTTTAACTTAATACCTCTACGCGTCGGAAGGATGGACGGATAGACAGACAGACAGACAAACGGATAACAAAGTGTATAAATAAGGCCTAAATAAGGCCTTTTGAGGTACGGATCCCTAAAAGTCTTATTATGATACAGATTTCCTAACGTAATAATGCTATAAAACAACTTTTTTTCTGTTATATTTTTTGTGTTTTATGGGGACCGCGCTAGGGCGCCTTCGGTTCGGTTTTTAAACACCCACTCGTGTTTTATGCATTATACCCCTATTTATATAGTAATATAGTAATTATACAGTTTCGTATATATATTATTATTTGTTACAGGTATGCCTACACTTTTGGGTGATATCAGTCTTATTAACCAGCACACCAGCTGAAAACTTGATCCACTCCAGAACATGAGATTTAACCAAAACGATTTCACAGAAGATATTAAAACGCAATAATAATTCCATTAAGCTACATGGAGTAAGTAAAATTTTAAGGGACATTATGTATAAAATGGTGTAACTTGTCTTTTTGTTTTTGGTTTTGTTTTATTTCTTGCCAGTTAGAAAATAAAGTGCAATAAAAATTGTAATTGTTTATATGATAATGTAGAAATTCTTTCAATTAAAATGTAAATTAAGTTTTAAAACTCATTCCACAAAATTGGCTTTAAATCACTACCAAATAAAGGGTTTTAAATAGGTTTAAAATAGGTTATATTTTCTTTTAAAAGCATCTAATTCTACAGGTAAAATATCTATGGTTGTAAGTTAATTATTCGTTTTAATTATTAATTGTAGTATATTAAGTATGTATTATTCAAATAAATTAAAATAGTATTTATGCTGCCTTACACGTGCAAGTTCGCCGAAACAGTTGCACTGCTCAGATAACTGAGAACAGTTAGATTATTATCATTGTCATTATTAGCTTAGATCAAGTCCAATGTTAGGCACCAGTTATGTCTAATACACGGTACAGAGCTCGAATTTAGGCTCTTTTTCAGTCACTGCTTACTGCTTTGCCTAAGCCTTTGCTTTGCTTAAGCCTAGGCCACATTGGGAGCGCAGCGAAATGATCATAAGTTCGTTTTCGCTTTGCTCGTGTCGATAACGCGTCTTTTCACTCACTCAGCGGGTTTACACCATAAATTTCATAGGTTTCTTATTATAAAGCGAAACGAACTCAGAGTATATTCGTTTCGCTTCGCTCCCAGTGTGGCCAACACTTTTTGGACTTATGAGTAGGATATTTCTAAACAGTAAAATAAAAAATTTCAGGTAAAACTGTCAGTTTTGTAGCCTACAAATTTGCGTCAGTTATTGATGTTATTCATTACATATTTCATACTCTACATTCTACGAACAAGATAATTTATTTGTAAACTAAGGGCCAGTTTCACCGGTCCCTAACGTATATAACTATAACGTGTTAGATAGTTATCTGACAGATGACGCCGTATAAAAGTTGTCAAAAATCTGTCCGATAAGTTTCTAATAGAGCTGTCAGGAACCGGTGAAACTGGCCCTATATTTCACTAAAGTAAGTGCAAGTTAAAACATTTTTGTTGAGTATTCATAATAACTGATTTTTAGTGCTGTTTATAGCAATTATTTTGCCATAGTGGAGTATTTAGAATTTTTCATTTATAAATTTTGATGGCAGGTGAATCTTATGATAATAGTATATAACGATACGTGTGAATTAAGTCGTCGATTATTGCACGGCGTGAAGTTACGCGCGGCGTAGCAACTTAAGTCACGAGTATCGTATATTATTTTATAGATAGCAGTGTGACATAAAGCCCCACTTTACGCTTAAGCTACGCTTTTCCGTCAAATAATCGACTATTTAAGTCACGGAAAAGCGTGCGTAAAGGTCACACTGTGCTATAATAACACATTCTTGTCATATAGGTAGCTTTCTTGAACAGAATAATTAACTCGATAAGTATACTACAGAGGCACATAATTTGAACATGCATTTTATTTTATTATTTTTTTAAACTGTATCTAAGGCTTTATAAAAAGCTGTTTAAACTCAATTATTTCTTAATTGGCCATAATTTTGTACCTGTTACATCGAAACTATAAATATTACATATATTATCTTATTATAAATAATACCTAACGGGGATCGTGAATGTTTACAAGATATACATCGTTATATCGATATAATATCGTTACCGCAATAACCACATTATTTAAGTTAAATCTTGAATAGCATCTTGTAAGAATAAGTGAGATTAAAAAATGCTTGAGACTTTATGAAGCATTCTAATAACTAGATAGGCCTTATTGTCGTTTCTTGCTGCAATACTAATCCAAATCGAAGATTAAAGAATAAAATGTATTATAAATATATTACGAAATATATTTCAAGCTCACATATTGTAAACTACGTGCTATTTTCAAACATATTTTATTGACTACGCCTAAACGGCTGGTGGTAAGCAATGAAGTGACTGCTGGTTCGAAGACTACTGGTTACTACAAAACTTTGAGCATGACTCAACTCTCCCATTATCAAAACACTTCAAGATATACAACAATATTAAATTTACGGCTGTATGTCTATTACTTTAAAAGTTATTGTCGTTTGAACATAGCGTATGCGCAAGCACAATAGACGTTTGGTGGAATCCTACCCAATAAAAACACTTATCCTTTTAAATAGTGTTTTTTGATATAAAATATGTCGAAATATAAGTACCTAAAATATGGCTAGTCCTTGACCAGACACACTGTATAATGGTATAGCTTGTATTTTGATTTTTGTCTATTAAAAGTTCGATGTAGGGTGAACCTATAGTTTAAAAGATTTGTGCTATAAGTGAGCGAAAATAAAAGAAGTGAGTACCAAGCACTATTATAAAATTATGTCGGCACTTTATTATTAGACGATTGCAATAATTGACTTTAAAAAATTATTAGTACGTCAATTTCAGTATATTTTCATTTTTATTTATATTGTTTAGCCTACAACTATATTATGCAAGCAAGAAATTGTAGCAATAGTTAACAATAGTTAATGGTCTACTCGGGTAAACTTAGATATAGATATACCTATAAAGCCACACACTGTTTGCCATATTGTATTAATAATGGTTTCCGAATTAATCCTTTACACACGTTGAATTTTTTAGGCACATTTGATGCGTAACACTCAAGTTAAATCCCAACACTAAATCGTTCTGTAGGATACATAATTACCCAATGGGAAAAGTTCAGTAGTATTGCATTCTGTTGCGTCGTCGGTGCTTCAAAAGTCGTAGTGTGTAAATGTTGTAACATTATTCTAGCTAAAAGTACTGTATTATGTAAATATACAATTAGATTATTTGGCATTGAAATTACTCTTTGTGATATTGTTTATTTATTTGATATTATAACTGTTTTGTTTGAGAATGGGAAATTATATATTTTATATAGTAACATTTTGTATTTATTTAGCGTTGTTTCATAATTCATTGTATATCCATATTCCATCCATATAAAAAATAATTTTGTTTAGTTTAGCTTAGACAGACAAAACGTATTTTCATCCCTATTCGAAAAGCGCTGGTTGGTTCCTCGATAAGTGCGCACAAAATAGGTATTTTCTCTTCAAGCCTTATGAGCGGGCGGTGAAATGTTTTTTTTAATTGTTGGCTTATGAATTCTCTTCTATAGTGCGCCTTGTCATGGCCATGTCTTAGGAGGTTCAATAATAATAATATTCATTTGAGAAATATTACTGTCCTATCAAATAGTGTTCTGGACCTTTGAGTATTCAGCCAAGAAGAATACTCAATGATTCTGACAGCTGTCCTCTTTGTAGGTCTAGCGTGCTAATCCTCGGCCACATCGTCGCTTACCAGCAGGTGGTGGTAGGAGTGGTGGTGGTGGTGGTTTCGGCTGACGTGCTACCAAAAATTATCTTAAAACTATCAAGGAAAATATCTGCCGCCATAACCATACAGTGTTCCGGCAGAATTGAGTAGCCCTTGAGAGTCAGACCATTCTAGCTTCTAGGCCTAGCGTGTTCACCGATTTGACCACATTATCGCTTACCACCAGGTGAGATAGTGGTCAAACGCCGGCTTTAATTACAAAAAAGCCCGTTGCCTATTTGACACGAGTTCCATAATATTATTCAAGTGATTTTACATAATGAGAACAATAAGGAAAATAGGTTCAATTGGACAATAAATCATGTTTGTATTGCGCAGAATTAAATATGTAGGTAAGACACGACTACAGGAAGGTTATGATTTTGACTCGTATGTACCTATTACCTATGTATGTTCATCTCTTCCGGGATAACTTTATAACTCTACTTATCATGATTATACAAATTAGGTATCGTTGAAAGAGTTATGATTGTCCGTTGGTTGTAGGATATGTAATGCTACATTTTATTGAATATGTTGCTCTCTAGAGGGCATAGACTATTTAGTCATAAAAAAATGTTATTTTAGCCGTGAGCCGTCATCCACCGTAGTGGGGCAAGGTGGGATCGCGCTAGCATTCACCACCTTGCCCCGGTGGCAGACCCAAAGGGGCCTCTGCCGCTGTGAAGGGATAACCTTGCTCACCAAGGTCACCCCTCAACCGTCATGTGGGGTAGTGCAAGTCGTTGAAGAGTCCCCCGACTCTCCGACAGTTACCCCACAATGACAGAGGAGTGTGGCTCGTCTTCTCGTCTAACTTACCACACCCTCTGTCCCTCTGATGACTGATGTGCGAAGAGCAAATACCCCTACTCGCACACCATCCGCTGTTCGACCCGCATGCCAGTGCCAGTGGCATGCGAGACCCCACTCTTCGGCCGTCGCCGGCCCCACCACTTGGCCCATTTGACCCACGACCTGGTACACAAGTGTACCCCTCTATTACAGAGGAATGCGGCACGCGCACTTCTGTGCAGCGCCCCACACCCTCCGTCCCTCAAATGACTAGTGTGCGAAGGGCACATACCCCTACTCTCACACTGTCCACCGTCCACCTCGCACGCCAAAATGGCATGCGAGAAACCCTGCATCGGCTGGTACAGCCCCTCCACTTGGCTCAAGCATATGTTCGGCCCCACCACTGGGCGGCTCCCACCACCGAGCCCGCCCTGCCCCGTCACACTGTGCCCTCTGCTAACACAGACGGACACGCGGAAGAGCCCCTCACGTCGGAACTTCGCTATCTGTCGTAGACTAGGAAAAGTTGTCGGCCGATACCCAGGGTACACCACGAGGAGGTGTTCCGACCCGCACCCCAACGGTTATCAGTCCTGCGGCAGATATGACCAGCCCACTGCCAATTCAGTTTTTAAATATACATTATATACATTCATAATAACTATATTGTGAGCTTTTGCATGCGGCTTTGCCAGCATGCATCCTATAATTGGGATTCGGCGGTTTTCTCACTTTCTCTTAGAATTAGGACCTTGGAATTTTACCAGAGCAAGATGCTGCTTTTTATTAGCATTTAGAATCGTTTTACCCACGGAATGGTCATTGTCGCCCAACTGCGTTTGTAGGCTTAATCCTTGGCTACACTCCTACACGTTATCCCTTGGTGGTACTAAATGGGTGACCACTGGTGGCTTCGGCCGTGACTCCGAACCACCCACCTTATAAGGAAATGTCGCCAATCGGATCGCTAAGATCCGGTATTCTTTGCCAGCCAGTCTGGAGACGGCGTGACGCAGTTACGATAAAAGTGTATTGGAAAACATCGGTTGTCCTACCCCTCGGCTCACTGCCATCTTCCACTATACAACACAATACATATACACAATACATTGCATCTTAGCCCGCAGCGTTGTTTATTATCAGATGAGATATATTAGTCAAGTATATAAGCATGTCATTATTGCAATAAAAAAGAGCGCATTTCTCGCTCTCTACATTCGTAGGTATATAGTGAGATAGAAATAAGAATGTTACTTTTGAGGTAGGAGTTAAGACCACCCTAATTTGAATGATGCTTTTTGGACACTTCTATAGGTAGAAGATACTTGTGATTCTGTTATCGTACTACACCATCAAGACTAAAGGTCCGTGTCCGTTTCTTCGAAAGTCAATAAATTATATTGACCGCAAAACACAATTGCATACGCAATAAATAAGGAAAAATCTTCCCAGTGATCTAATGATAGATTTTACGAGAGTAAGTAAATAATAATGCACATTGAATTGAGAACCTCCTCGTTTTATTTTCGTCGGTCAAAATAAAAGTATGTTTCTATTCAGTGAAATATTATGTTATATTCTAAGTATATGTATGTATCATCAGTGGACAGAGGTATAACCTCTGTCCACTGATGGACAAACGATCCGAATATTTTTAAGTTTTTGCGCCAAACGTAACGAAATTGCCAATGACATTTGATGTGGATTTTTTTTTTGTGTGAACGCTAACAGAAAATAGATTTTGTCTAGCAAAGCGAATTTTGCGAAAGAATAATATATTTATTTTTTAGTGGTAAGGCCTAGCGCACACTGTTGCGTTTGTGTTTTTATAACGTATATTCTGTGAAGTACGGAGTATGATTAGAAGTGCGCACATTGAGGTGAAATAAACGCATGCATAAATCCCGTACGATATTAGGTATAAACGCACCGCGTTTCACCGCACAGCAGCGCGCGCCATCTTCTAGCCCGGTGGGTCCCACCACTTTATCGGTTATTCAACTGAGAAATGCAAATGTGTCGCTATTTTTCGCCCAGTAGCTACTTAAATTACAAAGCATTTAAGCGCCGAAGTTCAATGACACGACAAATTTACAATTGATTGTTGGTCCTAAAGTTTTTCGTGTCGTAGTACCTAATGTCTGTAATATTTTTTTTTTATATCTTATAGGCTAGCGTTTGACCATTATTTCACCTGTTGGTAAGTGATGATGCGGTCGAAGATGGTAAGCACGCTAGGCCTAGAATGGGAACTGGCTCTCAAGGATAGCTGCCGGAATACATATAGTTTTGGAGACAGATTTTCTAACTTGAGGGTGGTAGCTGACCAGGCGGACACTAGATAGTGTCCGACCACCATGCGGGGGTTGTTGGTTTTTTAACGATGTTTTCCTTCACCGGAGGGCTACTGTGAGAAGCGCACATATATTTTTTGATAGAAAAACCCATTGGTGCACGGTATGGTTTGAACTCGGTACCACGGCATCAAAGCCGACCGTTTTCCCGATTACGCCATCGGGCCCTCTGTAATGCCGGGTACAACACACCAAGCGGACGAAGGCGAACCAATAGGCGAATGGAAGATGACGCACATAATATTACTTGTACTATTCATTATTCTGTGATAATATACAGGTATGTACGCTCCGTCTCCCTCCATTCAGCGTTCGTTCGGCCTGGTGTGTAACCCTCATTTTAGGCACAGACTCAGACATCCTATCTGATTATCATCAGATCAGCACCTCGCTTGTCATTCTTATCAACCTACATAATATGCCAAAGATTAGGTAGGTAGATAAGGTTTTATGGTTTTTTTAAGTAGGAGGATTGTATGAGACACGATTTGACATTATTCATAATTTTCCAAACGAGTGAATCCTAGAGTTGAGGAAGTTATAATAATTTATTGTTTATTGTGGATGTAGCATATAGCATAGTAGTTACCAATCTTCTTGTGACCAGGGACCAGGATAAGGGCATCTTTTAAACTGTTAAAAGTTAATTTTTAGTAGTGACCACAAAGTAAAATAAAACACCTTATTAAACATAGTTTAAAAACTGAAACAACCGACTTCCATGCTTCAGTCTGATGTATGAGACGTTTATCGACATATCTCTGGAGATAAGTATCTCCATAACTGATAAGTATCAGATCTCGATGAAATTACAATGGTACCACCCTTGGGAAATCTCCTTTCCAACAAAAAATAATCATCAAAATTTGGTTCATAAACGACGAAGTTATTCGCGATTCACACATAAATAAAATATATACGGTCGAATTGAGAAACCGCCTCCTTTTTTGAGGTTGGTTAAAAATAACCTTTATCAATCTATTTTTTTTAATAATATGAGGTAACCGGAGATGGAATACGCTTGCCTGCATTTACCATTGTCACTTATCATCAAGTGAGATAGTGGATTAAAAACAACACTTGCTGATTATGAACAAGTTATTGTAATCACTTCCCCAATCCAGTATAGGCCGAGCAAGACAAACCTACGGTTGACTAACCGACTCGTGTCATATTAATGTTTCGTCAGTTTGAACTCTTTCGCGGACCATATTTTAGTTGTATTATTATATATTATGTATTTACTTTGGAAGAAGCTAGCCTATAAGTAATAAAAAATATATGTGTATATATTCTGTGGTCCTGGAGACTGCTTGTATTCACTATTTGGATACGAATGTACCTACTTGGATGATTTTGGGGGGGACTTGAGCCCTCTATTTTCCCCCCAGCATGGCTAGCATGGCAAGGGGACTATTTTGTCTTTCCACCTATCCGTGTTTTGTTTGGTGAAGAAGGCAAATTATAAGTAAAGTTTTTCGACAATTATAAACGCCCGCTGACTTTGAATCAATTCTTTTTTTAAACTTTTTAATACGAAACAAAATCAAAACTCGGGATTAAACTTTACCAAGCGTTTAAATTGTTGTGTTGATCTTCTGTCAGTGGCGAAAAACAGGGAAATAATTTTGTCTTTCCCCCGGGAATAAGGCCATGCTAGCCCTGCTGGATCCGCTTGTGCCAGCTGCTACCCGCGGCTTCGCCTGCATTAAAAAGTATCCTATAGGTACTCCGTGTAACGATTTATTCACTTTTGTCAGCTGATGGAGAACGTGACTGTGCCATGTTTTCTAAAAGTAAATGCGTGGTTCTTTGACGCGGATATATCTAACTATATACCTAAGTATGTATTTAAATTTGATCAAGAAAAACCGAACAGATTGAATTAGCGTATCCTTTTAGGAATCTTGAGGTTTTAAAACCCAGGGCAAATACACATAGGTACATGACGAACAAAACAAAATTGTTCGCGGTCAATCGCAACCGGTTAATAAGCCTTCAATTATATGGACTTGACTTTACCACTGCCAGGCCAGCTCATTCAGTCGCGGTCGAGCCATCATATCGAGAAAACGTTTCGTAAATAAATAATAATGATACAATAAAATTAAACTAGCGATTCTAGTGCAGTGACAAATGCTATCGATTCAGTAATATAACCAGTTTGCATATTTCTGATGATCTTATATAGTCGCCTTGAACCTACTTTTTTGTAATTTATTTGTGGTTTTTCCTTATTCGTCGAGATGACTCCGATGTGTTTTATGTTATTAGTCGGTAAGTTTTTTTGCTCTTTTGTCGATTTTGAAATTATTATATCCATTGTTAAGTGTGGAGAACGTTTTACAGGTTGGTAGTGATGTATCTAATCTATAGACATTAATTAATGTCTCATTTGGATATTGAATAGACTTAAAATTAGGTAGGTATGTATTATAATTAGGTATTTAACTAACAGTATCTAGGGTTGGTTAACTCATGAAATTCGTTTTATCTATAACCTATGAAATATAAGATGAGTTTTTTTTACATCTGCAAATACCATATAGACTTCGGATTGCGCTACGGATACATACCCCTCCATACGTACCCCACCATACGCTACGCTAAAGACTGACAAAGCGTTCCATTGGCAATTTAAAATCTTAAAAATACTGGTTTTTTTACTGCAATACAAGTATTATTCTGTTCTGTGATAGTAGTTAGATTATAATAATATTAAATAATAATATGATATTAATATATTTATATATGATCTACTTTCGTTTATCATTTATCATTTATCTTTATCATTTATCTTTCTTTCCGCAATTTCGAAACACAGTCCAGCCTCTCCTTTTTCTGTAGAATAGGTATTTCGTTTACTTACTAGAAATTAATTTATTATAATTTTTAATTCAAACCTTTATTCTATTAACCGGACCTAGTAATCATCTCGAATCTTTTTCTTAATTATGTATACCACTAAGTACCTAATTATGTAGGATGAGGAAAAATTAATGATGATGACAAAAAACTGTAGAGAACAAAATGTGTATTAGGTATTAATAAGTCATAAGTCACTGTTTACGTTTGAATAATACTGTTCTATATTTTATGTGGTCACAAAAGTTCTCTGACGTCAGTGTGGTCATTACATTTATCGCAACATGAGACCTACCTACTACAAACAGCAAAGCAAGAAGAATGAAGATTATTATTTGGTACAAAGTGTCAAAACTATAGATCTCGTATTACGATCTATCGTTAGAACATTAGTCCAAGTACAACCACCTACACCTTCACCAATCAAACACCAGCAACAACCTAATAATTTTGTTAAAACTTTGAAAAGGATCAACTTCATTTAAGCCACACGAGTTGCTTTTTAACCCCCGATGCAAAAAGAAGGGGTGTTATAAGTTTGACGTGTGTATCTGTGTGTCTGTCTGTGGCATCGTAGCGCCCAAACGAATGAACCGATTTCGATTTAGTTTTTTTAGTTTGATAGGTGTTTTCATCGAGAGTGTTCTTACTTCTTAGCTTTGTTTCATGAAAATCCGTTCAGCCGTTTAAATATTATCAGCTCTTTTTTGGTTGAAAAGACTACGATAGCAACTTTCGTGAACTCTTAGTACTATGACCGCGGACGTCAAAAAAATCAAAATGGCGCTTCTGTGCACTACTTACTACCTGTCACACTGCTGCCATCTGTTTAGCTTAATTCACATTAGTCAAATCAAATATATTAATTTGAAATTCAGTATCCTGTTACTTCAATGATATTGCAAGAATATGGTCAACTTGATCTAATGCTGAGACAAGACATTTCCTTGCATCTGCAGAATACTCTCAAGTCCTCGTCTGAGTTGTCGTATTTAATGGTCTCAATGTATAAATCATATATATATATACAAATCAGTCGGGTGGTTTTAAATTTTGAATTTAAGTATTATTGTAGTAATAACTCAGTGCTAGGTAAGTATCTAATACATCATACCTAGAGCCCTGAAACATCTAGACTATTGGGAATTACACGCGAAAATAACCTAACGCAAGGTTAAAAATGTATTCATTATTTTTAACATAAATACTACTCGCCGAATCAAGGAAGATTCTGCTTTTCCGCTGTTACAACTAGCTGAACTACTTGTACTATTCATTATTCTGTGGCTGAACAACAGCATCAGCCCTTCGATTCTCAATCATTCGAAAATCCAATCAAATTGGGTAGGTTCATTTTGAATATTGATAAATCCGTGAGCTATTTTGTAGAGGAAACCATTTTATTTAAAATCACTGATTTTTTCTAATTAAAATGTCATAAGTAACCGATCGGAGCATTGTGAATTGCAAAGATTCCAGTCGAAGGAAAGACACTTTCCAAATTCGAATTGGCTTTCGAATGATTGAGAATAACCCTAAAATACTGAACATAGTACATAATATTCTGTACTGTGATCTGACTCTGCGGCAAGTAGTAGTTAAGACCACAGATATTTAGCTAATAATATCTTATCTTACTAAGATGGGTACTTCTTTTCTTTAAAATAAACCATTTTTAGGTAAACTAACTTTTGGGTAATATAAGAAAATATACCCAAACCTATCTATTATGTAAAACAAGATATTACGATGCCCCTGACCTCCGATGGTAAACAATTGTTGTCACCTTGCAAATGGATAATTATTATCACACTAGCGACCTGCCCTGGCTCCGCATGAATGTATTTTTTTTATATCTACAAAAGCGTCATCTTTTTGGTCTAAAACTATCGCTGACTTACTGTGTCTGCCGAGATGATTTTTTTGTTTTACCTTACCAAATCATCTCAACGGACGGGTTTTTGTAAATGATATACATGGTTGCATACCAGTTTCAAAGTTGAAAGGACAATAATAAATTAACAACATTGTCTTCAATTTTGGAAGCGAACTGGTTTTTAAGGTTTTTTGTGCTCATCTAGGTAGGTACTCGAAGTACAGGGTGTTCGGTAGAATGTAAAACGAAAATGGCCGATAGGAAGAAAATTAAAATACTATAAGTATCGAAGAATCGAAGCTCGACTTCAAATTAAAAAAAAATATATATCTAAAGTTAACACCTAACCACTTAAGTTAACATATAAAGTTTTATCTGTATCTCAAACGCTCTAGAATCCTCTAGTGTCTCTCAATCCTATGTTTAATGTTGTTTAAGAGCAATATTTGGGCTTCAACACTGACTCCTGTAAGAATTTCTTTATAAAACATACCTAAACTGTTAACAATGCCGGCACTATACATAAGTGAAGTTGCTAATTTTGTAAAAAGCAACCCATCTCTGTTTGAGACACACGTTGTAGGTACTAGAAGAGAAGAGACCCTTCGATATCGTATAGCGAAAACAAGATTGCTTAGTATTAGTGTTCTCTGTCAGGCACCAACAATATACAACAAACTACCTAAATACATTAAAGCCAAAAGTAGTTTAAAACTATGTTGAATAATTTTTTGATAGAAAAGGCCTACTATTTTGTTGACGAATTCTTAAATTACAAAAATATTAAGGAACTACAATAAGATGCAATTTAATAGCTGTTTGTTTAAATTTCTTACTTTTGACACTTGAAATCTAATCATTATTCACTATAATTTTATGACTGTACTATATATACTGTAAATACCTTTCTGTTATTTTAAGTTAAATGCTTGCAGACTAACTCGAGCGGATCTAGAGATATAAGTGAAATTAACTAGCACCACATATTATGTACAACCTAGAACCACAAGCGAATAAATCATTTATCATTTATTTAAAACGCTGAACTGGATAGGACAGGGCATTAATATAAACGGCAATTACCTCTTACACTTGAGATTTACCGATGATATCATCATCATTGCTGAAACCGTGCAAGACTTGCAATACATGCTGACCACCCTTGATTCTTCTGCACGAATCAGTCTCCGGATGAACTTGGATAAGATCATGTTCATCGAACATGTTATTCCGGAACCGATTGCTCTCGAAGTTGTTCTCGAATACGTATGTATCATCATCAGCCTATCTTCGTCCACTGCTGGACATAGGCCTCACCTATGGCACACCACTGAGCTCGATCTTCAGCTCTCTGTTTCCAACTGCTGCCAGCCAACCTGCGTATATCATCGCTCCACCTAGGTGGAGGGCGCCCTACACTACGTTTACCGAGCCGTGGTCTCCACTCTAGAACACGTCTACCCCACCGGTTATCGGTTCTACGACAGATGTGACCAGCCCACTGCCACTTCAGCTTGCTGATCCTTTGAGCTATGTCGATAACTTTGGTTCTCTGACGGATGACTTCATTTCGAATTCGATCCTTCAGAGAGACTCCAAGCATAGCCCTCTCCATAGCTCGCTGAGCGACTTTGAATTGGTGAACCAGTCGTACTGTCAGCGTCAGCGTAGGTAATAACAGGTAGGACGCACTCGTTAAAGACTTTCGTCTTCAGGCTTTGCGGTATGGGCGATGAAAAGACTCGACGAAGTTTTCCAAATGCTGCCCATCCCAGCTGTATTCTTCTGCGAGCTTCCTTTTCGAAGTTGTTTCTACCCAATTGCAAGATTTGCCCAAGGTAGACATATTCGTGAACAACTTCGAGAGAAACTCCGTTTAGGGCAATCGGTTCCGGAATAACATGTTCGTTGAACATGATCTTGGTCTTATCCAAGTTCATCCAGAGACCGATGCGTGCAGAAGAATCAGCAAGGGTGGTCAGCATGTAATGCAAGTCCTGCACGGTTTCAGCCATGATGACGATGTCGTCCGCAAACCTCAAGTGAGAGTGGTGCTCGCCGTTTATATTTATGCCCCGTCCTTTCCAATCGAGCGTCTTGAACATATCCTCAAGAGTGTTGGTGAACATTTTGGGGGAAATAACGTCCCCTTGTCTCACTCCTCTATGTAAAAGGATATGTTCAGTCTGCTGATTTTGTACTTGGACGGTCATAGTCGCGGCGTCATACAGGCCTCTCAGTACTTGGACGTATCGCCAATCAACTTGGCACCGTTGCAGAGACTCCAGAACAGACCAGGTTTCTACAGAGTCAAAAGCTTTCTCATAGTCCACAAACGCAAGGCACAGGGGCTGGTTATACTCTTCAGTCTTCTGTATAACCTGCCGCACTGTGTGTATGTGGTCTATGGTGCCATATCCTCCTCGAAACCCAGCCTGTTCAGGGGGCTGAAACTCGTCGAGTCTACGCGCGAGACGATTTGTGATGACTCTCGAAAACAGCTTATAGACGTGACTCAAGAGTGAAATGGGTCGATAGTTCTTTAAGAGGGTCTTGTCTCCTTTTTTAAAGAACATAACGACTACACTCTTGCTCCACGCCTTTGGAGTTCTCCCCGAAAAGAGGACGGAATTAAATATACGCTGCAGCTGTACAAGCGTTGGAGTTCCACCAGCTTTTAAGAGCTCCGTTGTAATTCCATTCTCTCCGGGGGCTTTTCCATTTTCAAGCTGTTTGAGAGCCATCACAATTTCTTCCAGGCTGACCTCTGGCAGATCCTCGGTATAATGGCGGGTAAGAGTGGCTCTAGGATCCTCGGACTGGGGTTGGGGACGGAACGCTTGCGAGGTATATAGTTTGCCGTAGAAGTCTTGAACCTTCCTAAGAATCTCCGGCTTAGAAGTGACGACACTCCCGTTAGATGTGGTCAACTTCGTCAGATGGCTTCGACCGAGCTGTTGAACAAAAACTTTTGACCCCCGGTTTCGCTCGATCGCTTCTATGATAGAGCGTGTGTTGGAGCTCCGGAGGTCACGTCTTACCATCTTAGAGATTTTTTTGTTCAAAGCCCGTTGGTCTGACGAAGTGACTGCGGGGTTTTCTCGTCGCCGCTGCATTAGCTGCAGAGATTCCTCTGAAAGCTTAGACTTCTTACCGGCACCTCGCATCTCGCAAAATTTCGTCCCCTCCTTCCTGAGGATTCTCACCACTTGGTCGAGATCCTGGTCCACGTCAACGTCAATTGTGGTTTCCAAGGCAGCGAATCGGATCTCCAGTTTTAACTGGAACGTTTCAGAACCAACCACGGATTGGAGCATATTAGGCCGGAGCGTAGATTTCATTAGGCGGACTCGTTCAAGCTTGCAGTCGATATCTAGAGTGCCTCGGACCAGTCGGTGATCACTTCCGGTGTTGAACCTAGCGATCACTGAGACATCTCTAAATATACGCTTCTTGTCCGTCATAATGAAATCAATCTCATTTTTGGTCATAGCGTCGGGGCTTTGCCACGTCCACTTCCGCCGGGGGTTTTTCTGAAAGAAAGAATTCATCAAAAAAAGCCCCTCTTTCTCCAGGAAGTTGACGAGCATTTGCCCCCTATGATTCCTGCTTCCAAATCCGTGTGGTCCTACCACCGATTCGCCGCTTGTCTGTATTCCCACTCTAGCGTTGAGATCCCCCATGACAACGTTGAAGTGGGCCTTTTGGGTGGTGTACAAGGCCTAGGAAATGTCCTCGTACAATTCCTCCACTTCATCAGCCAAATGTGGCAAAGTCGGTGCGTATACTTGGATGACCTTGAGGCTATACCTCTCGGTGAGTTTGATCACAAGATACGCTACCCTTGTCAACACACTGGAGATTTCTAGGACGTTGTCAGAGAGGACCTTGTGTACCAAGAACCCGACGCCGCCTTGGGATTGTTGGCCTCCCTCTCTGAAGTACATAAGATGACCGGATTCTAAGGTTACGGTATCCTCTCCCTCTCTTCGGACTTCACATAACCCCAGAATGTGCCATCTTATGTTCCTCAGCTCCTCTTCGAGTTGTGCCAGATGTTCGTCGAGCCGTAGCGTGCGTCCGTTATATGTAGCCAGAGTCAGTCGGTGTTGGCGGCCTGCCGTAGCCCGGGGATTCTTAGCACCCCCTGCCCCGCCGTTACCATGACCGCCGCCTTGGCCAGGAATAGCGGGGCGACCGGGAACTGGGGGCCGTTGTTCTGGTGTGCTTTCCATAGACAGAAATGCCCGTAATCACCTCACGCTAGGCAAGCGGGTTGGGTGATCGCAGAACGTAGCTCTCGCACCAGTGACGCTGCTGCCCGTCACTGGCCTGTGGCATTTAGCTACGTTGTCTCAAATGGTTATACTGCCATTGGTCGGTCGTATGTATACCTTGGGCAAATCTAGCAATTGGGTAGAAACAACTTCGAGAAGGAAGCTCGCAGAAGGATACAGCTTGGATGGGCAGTATTCGGAAAGCTTAGTCGGGTCATTTCATCGCCGATACCACAAAGCCTTAAATTGAAAGTCTTTAACGAGTGCGTCCTACCAGTTATTACATACGGAGCCGAGACGTGGACACTGACAGTGCGACAAGTTCGAAACGAAGTCATCCGACAGAGAACCAAAGTTATCGACATAGCTCAAAGGATTAGCAAGCTGTAATGGCAGTGGGCAGATGTGATGTCGTCGAACCTATAACAGTTGCGGTAGACGAGTTCTAGAGTGGAGTCCACGACTCGGCAAACGTAGTGTAGGACACCCTCCAGCTAGGTGGAGCGATGATATACGCAAGCTGGCTGGCAGGAGTTGGAAACGAATAGCTGAAGATTGAGCCCAGTGGAAGATTGTGCCATAGGAGAAGCTTATGTCCAGCAGAGGACGGAAATATTCTGACAATGAGATATACCTATAGGTAAAGCCAAAGATACAGACACATAATATATAACATTTATACCTACAGTGAAAATGGCGAGATATTGGGCAAAAACCATTCTTGAATTCAATATGGTGGCTAACGCACTGGCATAAATTGGTCGCAATTTACTTTACCTTTTACCCTACCTGTACCTTCTGTGGGATGTAAGGGAGCACAAATACCACCTCAGTGCTTCCAGCTAACCTCACCTGCCCGTGGTGCATCCTGCTGACCAACGAACGAGGCTCTGGCGACCGACATCTGGTGGTATAACCATTTCAAATTATGGCGTAGATAAATACTACAGACCGGTAACGGGCAGCAGCGTCACTGGTGTGAGAAGTTACTTCCTGCGATCGCCAACCCGCCTGCTCAGTGTGGCTCTAAGGGCATCTTCCTCCCAAAGATGGAAAGTCACACATAAAGCCAAAGCCCCAAGGCAGTGACTGGAAAGAAGAGCCGAAGATCGGGCTCAGTGGCGCATCTTGGGAGAGGCTTACGTCCAGCAGTGGACTGACACCGGCTGATGATGATGATGATGATGTACCTCCTGTATACTGATATTGATACTTTATAATGTACTACCTAAAGTTTGCTGCAAAAAAAAAAATCTGCTGCGAATTTATGCAAGATAAAATGCTAACGGGATTAGGCTAAAAGCAAATTTGCTTTTGGCTAATTAGCCAGCGCCTCGTCTGTCGCTGTTTTTGATGTCCATCTTAGATTCATCCCGCCGTAAATCATTAACAGATATTGGTGAACTAATTTTCTGTCCGCAATAAAAAATATATATTAAAGGGTACTAAGAGCAGATAGGATCGTTCTAATCGTCTCTTACCAGTACGGTACAAATGTCAATAGGCTATCGAAGGTCAACATACTTGGAACTATTGGTAGGTGTTTTAGTAAAGTTTACAAGTGTAAATAATGTAGATCGTAAATATTTATACTCTAGGGTTAATCCTTACTAATATTATAAATGCGAAAGTCACTCTGTCTGTCTGTCTGTCTCGCATTCACGCCTAAACTACTGAACCGATTTAAATGAAATATGAGACACACATAGTCTAGAGCCTGAGAAAGGACATAGCAAGGGTTGTAAGGGGTTGAAAGAGGGATGAAATGTTGTATGGAAGTATCGTCATTTTTAGAGCTCGAAGCTTGAAACTTATTTTTTAGGCTGTTGATTCGATATAAATAAATATATCATTCAAAGTTTTTAAAAGTTTTACCCTCAAGGGTGTAAAATAACAATAGGGGATAAAAGTTTGTATGGAAATATGTAAGGTTTATGTGAATGTTCTACTGAATTAATTTAAATGAAATTTAGTTCACAGATAGTCTAGAGCCTGAGAAAGGACACAGTCTACCTTTTAATGCGAAACAAGGGCTGTAACGGGTTGAAAGGGAGGATGAAATGTTATATGGAAGTACTAGCTGGTACGCGCGACTTCGTCTGCGTACTTTTAATTAGAATAGTATGGATTATATTAAAAGAACGGTATAGATTTGGGTCTAGCATTTGGTTAAAAGAGAGTAGGTATATTTAAAAAAAATTTAAAAAAAAAATATTTATTTTATTTTATTTATTTCTTTACATAATCCGACAGCTCTTAGAAAAATATATTATAGTATAATAGGTTTACATAGGTTACATTTACAGCCAAAAGAGGATTAACATTTTCTAATCTATCTATCTATTTAAAATATCTGTTTACAGTAGGTATAAGGTACCTATGTATTCCATTGAGTGGCAGAAAGTACCTAGGAAAATTTATTGGTCCCTTATGTCCAAGAGACACTTAAAGGGGCCAGCGTCACGTTGTGTACAAAAATATTTTAAAATGACCTAATATAAAACATTTTTGTGCACAACGTTTGCTGTTTTGTCATTATTTGTTAAAATGTGGAGATTGTTTGGACTCGACACTCGCGAGCAGGCCACGTACAGTGTTATTTGTCGAAATGTATACAATATTTTATACA
Source organism: Cabera pusaria (assembly GCA_954871355.1). Taxonomy (NCBI): domain Eukaryota; kingdom Metazoa; phylum Arthropoda; class Insecta; order Lepidoptera; family Geometridae; genus Cabera; species Cabera pusaria. Next base: position 9,291,494 of record OX940905.1, read on the forward strand.
ATATTTTATACAATATTATTTTTAGGCTTTGTTACTTACTTCACCCTTTTAGGGGTGCAATTTCGAAAGAGCCTGAAACACGTATTTACTTACTTAAGTACTTGTGTTAAAATTCAAATATAAAAGACTATCTAATCTTCCTTAAATACAAACTTTCAACCCCCGTTTCATCCCCTTCAGGGGTAAATTTTGGAAAATCCTTCAGGAAAATCATCTCAGAGGGAACTAACGTCGTGATAACTATCTGCATGCCAAATTTCAGCGCAATCCGAAACAATATTGATTTTCACACTTTTGTTACCCCATTTCACCCTCTCAGCAGGGCTAGCATGGCGAGGGGACTATTTATCCCGGGAGTAGATAAAAATCTTTTCCCCGTCTGTCATTTTGTCCACATTCAGAGCATGGGCGCACAGGTGGATACATTTGTCACGGTGGATATGGAGGGAAAAGCCTTGTCCCCTTCATTGTTGCCATACTTAGAAAATAAATTAATATTGTATTATCAGTCATCATTATTTGATTCAAGTCGTCAGTTGTTTTGTTTTTCTTTTTAGTTTCATTATGACTCCACACAGTTAGTGTATTTAGCCAGTGTTAAGTACATTATTATATCTTCTCTATCTTTATGTATATATGTAATTCTACTGTACGTGTGTTTGTCACTGAACTCTTCCTAAACGGCTGGACCGATTTTGATGAATTTTGGTATGTGTGTTTGAGTTAGTCCGTAGATGGTTTAGATACACAATTGGACCCGATAGGTGGCGCTGCGAGACAAAGTCTGCCGGATCCGCTCGTATATTTATAAAATTGTTAAGTCACAGTTTTAGTGTTTATACTCCTCCTAAACGGCTTGACCGATTTTGATGAAATTTTATATGTATATTAAGTAGGTATGATAATAGGTTTACAACTAATGTTTAAAACCCCTAAGTGTTAAGGGTGGCCCAAACGCGGGCAAAGCCGCGGGACGCATCTAGTATATATATAAAATTGTTTGTGTTTTCGAAAATGCTCTTAATGTATTTTTTCCTCAAACTTGTGTTCTTCCGCGAGTGATAAGTGTAAAAAAATGATGAAACATGAATAAAAATCTACTAAATTGCAATATATTTTTCAGTTACGAAAACTTTCGCAACGTCGATAAGTTAGTTTGAGAATCGTGAGATTAAGATTGTTTCGATTTATTTGTTAATTTTTAGGCATTGTTCTAACTTACTCTTTGGCACTGCTTTTAAGTCAAGTTCCGTGTCTCGCAATTTATTCTGCATACCTTGCGATTAAAAGAAAAAAGTATTTAAAAGAAATGCATAGATCGAGTGGGAAAAAGTAAGTAAGTATTGTGTATATCTTTTACATGTCCATGTAACGGTAAAATCCGAAAATATGTAATTTACGTTCCATTTTGTGCGTTTCTAATAACGAGAAAATGTAGATTTAATACGCACGCGACATTTTTAGGCAAATTGCGGTGATAGATAAAAATAAACCCAACCCATTCATAAACCATGATAGTAGATAAATTTGTCCTCTTTAAATGTCAAATATCGCAGTTATTCCCTTTCCTCCTGTCGTCCATGCTTTACAAGGTGGAAATACTTAAACGTCAAATGATATACGGGGATAAATATTGTCTTTCCACTTAGCCATGCTCTGACAGGTAGAGAAAACAATTTTATCTCTTTTCAGAGGAGAAAAACAGGGGACAAAAATGTTATCCCCTCGCCATGCTAGCCCTGCAGGGGTGTAATTAAAAAAAATTGAAACTCGTATTTACTTATTTTTTTACTCGAGCACTTGTGACGACATGTGATGTGCGCGACGACGACCGACGACCGACGGCAGCGGCGGCGATGCAGAGTATTCGTTAAAAGGAACTTTAACTTCAAAAGCCAATTTTTTTTTTAAACTTGAAACACCTAAAACTTATAATAACTAACTTAAATATCATGTTCCTAGGTTCAGTGGTTAAGATTTTGTATACAAAAAGTTTGGCTTCGTAGTTCCCGTTCCGAATCCGTTCCGTTCCGTTCGAATTTCGGGAATTCCGTTTGTAGAAAAACTCTGCACATCGTAAGAGACCTACGTACCAAGTTTCATGGTTTTATCTTCAAAAATGACGAACACCCATACAAACTTTCAACCCCTATTTCACCCCCAAACCGGTAAAAATTTAAAAATTCTAGAACAAACGATTTTTTGTTTCTAATTTAGTGCCTAAATACAAAATGTAATGTTTTTATCTTCAAAAATGACGAACTTCAGACAAACTTTCAACCCCTATTTCATCCCCTTACAGGTCGAAATTTCAAAAACGCTAGAACAAATGTTTAATTATTTCTTATCAAGTGCTTAAATATAAAGTTTCATGGTTTTATCTTTTAAAATTAAGAAATCCCATACAAACTTTCAACCTCTATTACAACCTCTTCATCCCTTTTTTTCGCAATAAAAGATAGCCTATGTTTATTCTCAGGGTCTAAAGATTGTCTGTGCCAAATTTCATCAACATCGGTTGAGAGGTTTAAGCGGGAAAGTGTAACAGACAGACAGACAGAGTTACTTTCGCATTTATAATATTATAGTAGGGAAGGGATAGTAGGGATAGGGATAGTCATTATTAGAGCTAGAAGCTTGAAACTTAGTTTTTAGGCTGTTGAATCGATATATATATAAATATGATATATTCAAAGTTTGTAAAAGTGTTACCCTCAAGGTACGGTGCGGTGTAGGTCGGAAAATATACCTGAGTGTGCTTACCCGAACGGCAGCACGACGATAAAGTATTTTTTTTTTTTTTTCCCAATCTTGGGATTTTGGCACCGCACGTTTGATGCATTTGCCAGAGTCTTGTTTTAATCTTGCTGGATAACTTGTGCATTGTTATAGTGATGTATTTTTGTGTATTTTGTGCACAAAAGCGGGGAAACGTTTAGCGCGAAAAGTGTAAAAATCTAGTTAACGGAATTTGGAAAAGTTGTTCTAATATAGTAAAATAGATCAGTACATAAAAATTAAAGAAAAATTGAGATATATTACAATATTTACAATATACACATTTAAATTCAGAACATTATATGTTACACACACTAAAATAATATTTACAATTTTATAGTAGTTATGACAAACAATAAAATCGGACAAAGTTCTATATAAATTATGGATTCATACATGTACAAGGAAAAGCTTTGATGATTGAGATATCAGTATGTCGTAAAAGGAGCTACGGTCAAATTTAGAGCAAGCAGAAAATAAGATCCCCATGGTTACATTTATAAAGTTGGTAAATAAATAAAGGAGAAAGGGACAGTATTTCTGATGAGTAAGGCAGCACCGCTGTACCCATTAGATCTATCATCCCTTAAAGAAGAAAATTCGTGGATTTTTAAAGCGGAGCCTGTTAAGCAGGTCTCCGAGAGAGAAAATAAACAAGTATTGTACTTGTTTATTACATAAATTATTTCACTTTTTTAGGAACCACTTCGGTGGTTCCACTGCTTTGAAGGCTGCCATTTTTAATGGCTTTGTGTACATTAAACATTTCTATTATTGGGGCAACGTTGGTCGGTATATTTATTTTAGACTGTGTCAGGGTTTCTACCAGAATCTGAATGATATCTGTAGTTGACATCACGGAAGGATCGTAATTTTTTGTATTTAACGCACATCCATTTTGTGGGGACGGCATATTATTATACTCATTAATGATCTTGTTGTGGGCCACTTGGTCGAAACCTTTAGTTAGTTTAGGTGCGGTACGTCGATTATTAAATACTGTTTTTCTGTAAGAGGTAAAAGGTGTTTTAGGCGTATTATTTGTTATGTAAGAAGATGGATGAGCGGTTTGAGTGTGAGGGACAGAATTTACTATATCAGCATAAGATTTAACGACAGGAGGAAGTAATTTAGCTGCTTCACCATAAGAAATACACTTTTCAGACATAGCAATTTTAATGTTTTTCTGTCTATTAAACTCTGGGCATGTTTTGCTAATGGCGTAATGAGAGCCAGAGCATAAACAGCATGACGCATTATCTTCATCACCATCACAAGTGTCACCTGAATGATCGTTTCCGCACTTATAACATCTAGGTTAAGCACGGCATTGCATTTTTGTGTGTCCAAAGCGGCAACATTTAAAACATTGGATAGTCGGATAAGTGTACAAATCAACTGGTAGAGAATTGTAGCAAATGAAAATTCTTTTGGGGAGAACTTGGCCATCAAAAGTAATAACTATTGTTTGTGTAGGCTTCCAAATCGGTGAACCATCGACTATGGTTTTGAAATTAATTCGCCTCACTTTCAATATTTTACCGCAACCATCAGGTACTGAAATGTTTTCCATCACTTCTTCGGGTGACCACTCTGATGGGACACCACGAACGACACCCATTCGAGTCACATTGAATGAAGGAATAAACGCTTTGAATTTATTGGATGCTAAACTATTACTAGCTAAAAATGAGTTAGCATCGTTAAAGTCGGTAAATGCAACCGAAATCCTATTCCTACCTATCCTTTTAACAGAACCATTCACGATGTTTTTAAAGGTATTGCGTTTGAGAAACTTGCCAAAGGAGACCGGGTGGAGAGTGGAACCGTCATCAGGCGAATTTGTTTCCTTTTGGACATGTACTACAAACGGAGCGCTATCATTGGACTGGTAAATTGAACGTGCTACAGGTGTATACACTTGAAGACCTGGACCATTGCTAGGTGTCGGGATAGATGCTAGTAAATCATTTTTCTGGGAAGTATTAGTAACTACATTAGTTTCGCTATCTGTGCTACCTATGCCGGTACTACAGCGACATCCCATTTTACCATCGATAGCTTGCGAATGTTTCCTTTTCTTTTTGTTACAATTTTTACATATTTTATGTAAGTGGCTCCTTTGACGACCACTACGTTGAGTATAAGACCCATCAGTTTCCATGCCCGATTCAGTAGATACCACATTTGTGGTGGGGATTGTAACAAAATTAATAGCCGGAGGGACAGGCCCCCCGGGTCCATCAAGTCGGGCGGCTCGTTCATTTCAAAAAAATATATAAAACATACCTAGTCCGATAAAACTATATACTTAAAATATAATTTAAACATTCATTAACAATACAAACAGGTAATTGTAGCTTAACTGATCCTTTTTACTACTTAAAACAAATAATAAAAAATCGCCTTGGAAAAAAGACTCCCGCCTAATTCGACGTTTCCCGCGCTTTTTGATAAAGTGTTTATCCGTATGTATCTTTTTTGGAAAATAATTAGCCTAAATAATTAAAAATGCTACCCAAAGCACTATTCCTTATTATTTATTTTCAAGATCTATAAGTATTTTTATTGTTTCTATATTTATATTGCTATGTATCACTTAATTTTTATGCTCACATTTTTTCATACCATAATCTGTTTTCGTATACGTATGAGCCAATGAATTGGTTTTATGGTTTATATACTGTCAATCATTTAGTTTTAATTGAATCTGTTGGTTTACCATAAATAATAAATAAATAAATTCCCCGCGGACGAAATGGCGGGAACAGCTAGTTGTAAATAAATCTGGCCCGCAGTCTCGTTTTTCATGCTTACTATAATCTTCTTAGATACATTTTGGTCGAGTGTGTGAACAAGTGAACAGGTTAATTATACTAGATATCTTTGAGCATGCTACATCGTAAATTGTAAAACTCTTATTATTCACACATTATTAAATCTTAATAAACGATTATAGTTAGGATGATGCAGAAAATCAGATCTTATTTTATATCTTATAGGCTAGCTAATATCTCGTCTGGTGGTAAGCGATGATGTGGTCGGATATGGTGAACACACTAGGCTTACAATACTCTGACTCTCAAGGGCTGTGAGCTGCCGGAACGCCGTAAGGTTATCAGATTTTCTCCTTGATGGTGGTAAGCTTGTTATAACTTTTTGGTAGCAAGTCAGACGAAACATCAAAATAATGCTCCGTATCACCTATGGACCCAGAATACTTAATAGTACTACGTACTATAGATTTGTTCCATCTTCTTATAGCCGCATCAATCACTACGATGTTTCCTACCATCAAGACATTTGCCATCTTTAAATTAGCGCGTTAAGAGTGACAATGTTTAAGAGATAATCCTTTTTAACTAACTTCAACAAAAAAGAAGGTCATTCAAAAATCAAAATCAAAATGTATTTATTTGCCAGATTGTGGTACATAATGTTATAAACGAATAAAATACCAGCACAATCAACCTTTTCAGGTGTACACACATTTATGGATACAATTAACACAATTATAACTATATTAATACACAATAAATTGACCATTTGAATAATTAATACAGTAACAACTAAATACGAAATGTGGTAATACAAAATATTTTTTTAAATTAATTAAATGTCACTGTCAGACAGATTTTTTTTTTTTTTTTGTGGACTTGGCCATAACACGGTCTGTGTATTGTGCCACTTTCGTCAGACAGATTATTTGTTATTGTCAAAAAAGTAAAAGTCAAATTAGGGATACCATATCAATAACAAATATTTAAATGTAGAAAATGTCAGGACGGTAAATTTATTGATTACTAAAAAAATTAATAAGAGATTTGTCATTGATAAATTCATTGACTGAATAATAACACTTTTCAACTAAAAGTCTAAATAATATTAGATTTAAATTTATAAACACAGATATTTTTAAAATGTCAGGTAGCTTGTTATTATTATGTTATTATAAGTTAATGGCCATACAGTATACATTTTTACTATAAAGTTGGATTCTTTGTTGTGGTATATATAATTTAAATTTCTTTCTATGGTTCTTTCTACTACAAACTTCATTGTGAAACTCAAATAATGAATTATGTCGATGGACAAATAGACATAATTCAAAAATATAGAGGCAAGGTAATGGCGATATACTGTGACGTTGAAAGAGAGGTTGGCAGCTATCTAAATAATCGGCTGCACAGAGTGATCTTATACACTTTTTTTGTGCTCTAAACGCCAATATGGCGTCTACAAAGTTACCCCAGATTATCAAACCATATCGTAGCAATGATGAGACGTAACCGTGATAGGCACTGATTGCCGCTTGCTTAAGGCGGGGGTTAAAGATATGCCAGGTCAAAAGTACCTTTAACCTGCGAGCATGAAGTATGAAGGCGCTTACGAAAGTGGAAAAAAAACTGACCAAGTGCGAGTCAGACTTTTGTCCAGCACACGGAGGGTCCCGAACGCCATCTAACGAATATCTAACGAACTTCTAACACCAACAAAGTGAACGTTAACACAAAGGTGTTAGCAATTAATATTATTAAATATCTGATTGACCGAATACCGAGCTTTGCTCGGTATTTTTTGCCACTTAAACAGAAAAATATGACTCTTCCCGACATCTATCGGCGAATAATAATATTTATTTTCTAAATTGAGAGCAACTAACAGCTTTAACGACACAATAACACTAAAGCTACTTTTACTCGCCATAGATGTCGGGAAGAGTCATATTTTAAGTTGATTATCGATAAAGTTGATTATTGAAAACACGAATAAAACAACATTTTCTGAAAATGAATCCTAGCTAGATCGATTTATCGTCCCCGAAATGCACTATAAACTAAATTTTATAAAAACGTATCATCTGTGAAAATTTCGACCGTCTAACTATCACGGTTCATGAGATACAGAGCCTGGTGACAGATGGACAGACAGACAGACAGACAGATAGACAGACGGACAGTGGAGTCTTAGTAATAGGGTCCCGTTTTACCCTTTGGGTACGGAACCCTAATAAATAAAATTATGTATTTCATTTGCCACTATAACAACAAATACTAAAAACAGAATAAAGTTAGAAATAATAGACGGTCCCCATACAAGAAACGTGTTTTTTTCGGCATTTCACGCCATCTATGAACGCTTAGTTAGGTAAACGTCCCATAGATGGCGTTATATTGAAATGTCTATCCCTAACACCTTTGTTAGACGTTAGATGGCGTTATAAGAAATAAAATGTTCATTAATTATTATTTTTTGCTGGCGAAAAATGATAGTGGTATTTTTTGCTCGATCTTATAAAATACTGTAGTGTGGTACGGAACCCTACGAGTGCGAGACCGACTTGCAATTGGCCAGTTTATTAAACCATTTTAATTATTACCAATATCAAAGAAGTTGACGTCTGTCGCACGTTTGCGCACGACGGAAATCAGCACGTAATCAAAATAATTCTATACTAGGAACATCTAATTATAGTTGCACTAGGTACACATAGATAACTTTTACCTACACGATTAAAACGTGTTTCCTAGAAGAAACAACTAAGTATATGTAAAGTAGTCTTGATCACCTCTTGACGTAAACGAAGACTACGAAGACGTAAAGTCATTTAACTAGCTGGAGAAACCAGAAACTTATTGCACGTCATCAGTAATTATTAATGAGGTAAACAGTATTGATAATGTTAAAATAGCTTTTTTATATGTAAAACTAGATTTCTACCCGCGGCTCTGCGAGCATAATTACCTAGTTTCACCGTGACAATTAGATAGGTACACGTTATATCTGCGTTTAATCGTAAACAGCAGTATAGGTCACTGTCCAACAATCCAACCCAATGAGAAAAATAAATTCACATCGATTTCAAGTAAATCCTAAAGAAAAATAGTCACAAATGTTCAAGTAAATCCTTTAATGGAATAAAACAAATAATACAAAATTTCACCCTCTCATCACTCTTGTTCTAACTGAGAACCTCTCTGTCTGCACAAAACCTGTAAATCCTCACACTTTTTAGAATAAGATAACTAAACCTAGAATGATAAACCTAAAAGGGAACCTCATTTAGGTTTATCAATACCAATATTATAAATGCGAAAGTCAGTTTGTATTTTTCTGAATGACTTCTGTAAGCCATACGAAGTCATCACGGTCAAACGGCTACGGTTTAGCTGAAATTTTGCCCAGAGATTGTAACGTAACTGTAGGCATAATAAAACATGCATGAAGTCGTTTCAAGAAAAATAGAAAGACAGAATTATGGATAAGTTCATGGAATACTTTTAACGCAGGCGAAACCGCGAGACACAGCTAGTCTAATATTTTGTCTAAGTTATATTGTGATTAATCCAATAATAACAAATTTTGAGGGCCCGGTGGCGTAATCGGGAGAACGGTCGGCTTTGATGCCGTGGTACCGAGTTCAAACCACCGTGCACCAATGGATTTTTCTATTGAAAAAATTATGTGCGCTTCTCCCAGTGGCCCTCCGGTGAAGGAAAACATCGTTAAGTAACCAACAACCCCCGCATGGTGGTAGGACATAGTATCTAGTTTCCGCCTGGCCAGCTACCACCCTCAAGTTAGAAAATCTGTCACCAAACATCTAATGTGTTCCGGCAGCTATCCTTGAGAGCCAGTTCCCATTCTAGGCCTAGCGTGCTAACCATCTTCGACCGCATCATCACTTACCAACAGGTGAGATAGTGGTCAAACGTTAGCCTATAAAGTATAAAAAAAAATATGAGATTATTGATTTCGACTCACAAATCGAGTACCTTTTCCTTTCATAAAGTTGGTCAAAAAGACCTACGCAATGGCCAAGGCTATACTCGTATATATATAATACCTGTGTATAATAACTACTTATCATAATGTACGGATTTCCATCGCTTCTTTTAACGCAATTTCCTGATAAAATTTGTTGTACAGTACTTATTATATTTTAAGTTCATGCTTGCTTAGGTCATCGGGTTCAGAAATAACTTTATCGTCACAGGTCATTGCCCTGGGTCGGCAGTCTGTACATCATCATCATCATCATCATTATCAGCCGGTATCAGTCCACAGCTGGACGTAGGCCTCCCCCAAGACACGCCACTGAGCCCGGTCTTCGGCTCTTTGTTTCCAGTCACAGATGCAAATATACAAATGTATACCTGCATCTCCCTCCATTAGACGTTTGCGATGACAGGACGCGTCGATATCAATGTAGAGACTTCTACCCCTGGGCCGGTAGTCTCTACATGAATAGTGATGAAATTCGACTGATAATCGTCGATAAGAAAATAGATGCAGAGAACAACTGTCTAGCTGCATCTCATTCTAGCAGACGTTTGCGATGACAGGACGCATCGCTATCAATGTAGAGACTTCCACCCCTGGCCAGCTAGGCTATTCTGTAAGCTATTTCGACAGCGGAATCCGCGGTGAGATTCGAATTTCGTATACGTAATTCAATCGTATCATAGTCGTAATACGGTTGAATTTCTTAATACGAAATTCAAATCTCACCGCGGATTCCGCTGTCGAGATAGCTTACAGAATAGCCTAGTAGTCTCTAGGTACATGCATAGCGATGAATTTCAAGCAATGATCGTTGTTAAGAAAAGAGATGCAGATATATAACTGCCTAGCTGCATCTCATTCTATCAATGTAGACTTCCACCCCTATGGACGAACGCTCGTGTTAGGATTTGAACCGGCGCGGTGACCTCTCGCTTAAAAGTCAAGCCATCTATCATTTACGCCAGTTGTTCCTAAGCTTTTTGTGACTAAGGCCGGTAGTCTCTACATGAATAGCGATGAATTTCGACCAATGATCGTCGCTAATAAAAGAAATGTATATATACAATTGTCTTACTGCATCTCCTTCTGTTAGACGTTTGCGATGATAGCACGCATCAATATCAATGTAGAGACTTCCACCCCAGGAACCAGTTTATATTTATTATTAGTAGCAGGGGCCACAAAGAAAACTGTATCAATCTTATTTAAGTAGATAATTCGTTTTTTTAGGAGAGAACTTTGCACTGCAGTCAGACAGAACAGGCTGAGAAAAAAATAGTTTGCATCAATAAGATTTGTGAGCTGGTTACAAGTTCTTGAATTGGGGTGATATTTTTTTAACACAATTATTTTTTCGTCAGCCTTTTGCGGACCATATTTGTACTATTCATTATTCTGTGACCATATTTAAGTTCTTGCGGACCACCGGTGGACCGTAGACCATTGGTTGGGAACCACTGCCTTACACTGACGAAGCTTTCAAATATCCCTAAATAAATAATCCCCAAGTTATTACCAGTTTTAGGCACAGAATAACTAATAATAACTTCTTCGTATCTTAGGTACCTATAGCCACATCTTTACTCGTGTGCTAAATATAGGCATACGTATGTAAATGTAGGTATTAAGGTATAGGAATAAGCAAGCAAGCAATTATGATTCGCATTAAAATTATTGTTTTTGTGGTTTTCTTAAATATGTGTAATTTTGTGGGTAATTAATTACAGGCTTTACTTACCTGCGCTGCGCCTGACCATGTTGTTGTTAAAATGGTATAAGTACTATATCTGAACGTGATAGCAATACATTCGTACGATACATAAACGGGCCTGATGCAACGATTCCTGATAAGCCTATTAGGAACATAACTGACAATTTTTTAATCTGAGACTTTAGTACTATAGTAATAGGTGAAACTGTTCCTTAGTAATTTATTTTTCTACATTCGTCTCTACTACGTCAGCCTACTACGACTAAGGTTTCTTCAACGTTTTAGGAGAATTTTACCCCTGTTATCTTTGTGGAGCAAGTATTAAATTGGTTGTGGCCAATCTTAAACCTTTAAGAAATTTCTTAAGTGGCTGTGGTGTAACTAATTTTAACCTGTAGAAACATACATTAACATAAAGGTTCTAATATGAACAAAAAATTTAGTTCTTTTTTTAACCGACTTGAAAAAACGGATGTTTCTCAATTCGACTATATATATATATATATATATATATATATATATATATATATATATACATCTAATATATAAAATTCTCGTGTCACAGTTTTCGTTGCCATACTCCTCCGAAACGGCTTGACCGATTTTGATGAAATTTTTTGTGCTTATCCGGTATCTATGAGAATCGGCCAACATCTATTTTTCATCCCCCTAAATGTTAGGGGTAGTCCACCCCTAAATTTTTTATTTTATTTTTTTTGACAACAATTTTAATTTCTATTTTTGTATGATACAACATACAAAAATACATACAATCCTCAATTTTCACCCTTCTACGATCAACCCTTATTTTTTAATAGCCATTTTAGTAATTTAATCATTTTTCCTCCATACATACTTACAATAAGTAAGCTATTTTTTGTCTACACTAGAAATTACTACGAAATTATTTATATGGCAAAACAACGTTTGCCGGGTCAGCTAGTAATATATATACTTCAAATGCCGCGCTATTCATTTTCAGTACTGAAAATTAATAGCGTTTATCTCCATATCTCTGGAGATACTTATCAGATCTCGATTAAAATACTATGGTATAACTCTTGGGATATATCCTTTCCAAAAAAAAAAGAATCATCAAAATCAGTTCATAAACGACGAAGTTATCATACATAACATCACATCACAACACAACAACAACATAACATCACAACAAACATAAAAAAATAAGTATATATACGTATCTCCAGAGATATGGAGATAAACACCTCAAACTTGGTACTGAAAATTAATAGCGCGGCATTTGAAGGTGGTTTTTTTATTTAGTTAAAAGAACCGACTTCGATCAAATAATCGGGTATACGGTATTTTTCGGCTGTGAAAAAATTAACATTGTAAGTTAACGCGATCAAAAGATACGACCGCTTATGTCGCATATTTTCGCATTTTGCGATTTTACAAGTGAATCAAAACCTATAATCCCGTTGACCTAGGATCATGAAATTTGGCAAGAAGTAAGGTCTTAAAGCACTTATAAAAGAAACAATCTTAAAACTGCCAAAATGGTATGTGTTAAGGTTTTGTATAAATTGGTTAAAGCATAGAAATAGGAATAATTATTCCCATTTCTGTGGGTTAAAGTATGACAATGTTAGTTGAAGATGTTAATCTATATACTCGAAGCAACAAACTGATGCAAAAGTTTTGGGTATATAATATACTAGAAGTGCCCCGCGGCTTCGCCCGCGTTAAACTTATTTTATTTACTTAAAACTTTTCTTTTGTAAAATCTATTCTATCATTCATCAAATAAGATGTAGCCAAATCGGTTCACCCGTTTTCATCTATCATCGCGTAACTAAGGCAATTCGGGATTCATATTTATAAAAACCGAAAAACCCAAATTCTCAGACTTCGTTACCTACCCCATTTCAAAAAATCCTACAACACGTACTTTTATCTCATCTTAATTCGCCATACAAACTTTGAATCCCCGTTCCGTATCCGGGAGGATTTTTTTGAAAATCCTTTCTGAGCGGATAACTGCGTCATAATAACTATCTGCATGCCAAATTTCAGCGCAATCCGAAACAATATTGATTTTCACACTTTGTTACCCCATTTCACCCTTTTAGGGGTGTAATTAAAAAAAACCTTAAACACATATTTACTTATTTGTTTACTGGAGCACTTGTATGATGTTTCGTATAGAAAATACTATCTAATCTTGTCTCTCCATACAAACTTTGAACCCCCATTTCATTCCCTTCAGGGGTGAATTTTGTAAAATCTTTTTTCAGAGGTAATTGACGTCGTAATAACTATCTGCATGCCAAATTTCAGCGCAATCCGAATCAATATTGATTTTCACACTTTGTTACCCCATTTCACCCTCTTAGGGGTGGATTTTCAAAAAACCTGAAACACATATTTACTTATTTTTTTATTGAAGCACTTGTGTGAAGTTTCGGATAGAAAAGACTATTTAATCTTGTTTCTCCATACAAACTTTGAACCCCAATTTCATCCCCTGAAGGGGTGAATTTTGGAAAATCCTTTCTTAGTACACCCCTACGTACTAAGACAAATATACCCTCCAAATTTCAAGTCTCTACGACCAGCGGTTTTAGCTGTGCGTTGTCTGTCAGTGAGTCAGTCAGTCAGTATATCAGGACAAAGATTCTTATAGTATTAGAAGATTATGCTCTACCCGTGCGAAGCCAGAGCGGGCTTCTATAATTATAATTATTTCAGAGTTTGGTTTATTTACATCCAAACCTTAAATTTTAAGTCATTAAACTCCTATGTTTTTAATCCACAGCGCCTCTTATCATATCAATCGTCAATGGAGATAACAAAATCGATCCCAACACATTACACGACGTGTTCGGCTTTGCGGGGTCTTATCGCGGGGACCCTTCAGCGGCTGCTTCCAGTATCCAGGCTAAAGCTATAGTTCCAGATAATGGGACGTTAGTAGACCCTGACTATTGGGACTCTGATGATGCCTTTACTCAGTCTACTATAGACTATGACAAGTTTGACTGGACTCTGACCAAAGTAAGTGGTTTCTTTTAACCGACCTAAAAAAGAAGTAAGTACTGAAAATGACTAACGTGGCATTTAAAATTGGTTCCTATAGGGTTTTAATCGATCTGAAATTATTAGCATACGAGGCTCCGCCCGCTCGTATATATAGGCTAGCGTTTGACCACTAACTCACCTGTTAACAAGTGACGATGTGGTCGAAGGTAGAGCATGCTGGGCCTAGTTTTCTTATCTTTGTTCAGGGGTTTTATCAGTGAAGGGTATTCGGAGGTATCTGGATTTTATTTTGTACCTAGCTTATCAATCATTCCTTTTTCTGTGTGATAAATAGGCATGAACCTTTACTGATATCTGTTAGGACGTGCTCAATATTCATACGTTAGTCCAGCTAGGCAGACCTCTCAGTAGTATTTTTACTCCTGTATTCCTGAAGATACTTATGAAGATTTTTTACAAATGCATAGCGGTAAACTAAAGGAAATAGCATATAAGAAGCGCAGAAGTAAAAATTAGGCATCACAGGCTGCGCTTACCCCCTTCACACCTTCGCTCAGCGCTATACTTACTACCTATACTACCTTACCTATACTATTAACTTCTTACCTATACTATCGTACAACGTCTTTAGATGGACTGCACCAATAATTAGTTAATAGTAGGTATTTATATCAATAGTATTAGTTTAAATGACACTGTGTTCGTGAACACTATGAGATTAGTGAGGTCTCGCTCATAGTTTTTGAATACTGGTGTTACTAGTGTTAGGATTTATCTTCTTTTGCATGGTGGTAGGACAGTGTCCGTCTGGCCAGCTACCACCCTCAAGTTAGAAAATCTGTCGCCAAACATCAAATGTGTTCCGGCAGTTATCTTTGAGAGCCAACTCTCATATTAGGCCTAGCGTGCTACCACCCTCGACCGCATCATCACTTACCAACAGGTGAGATGGTGGTCAAACGCTTGCTTATATGATATAAAAAACTGGCCAAGTGCAAGTCGGACTCGCACTCGTAGGGTTCCGTACCACATGTACCACACTACAGTATTTTATAAGATCGAGCAAAAAATACCACTATCATTTTTTGCCAGCAAAAAATAATAATTAATAAACATTATATTTCTTATAACGCCATCTAACGTCTAACAAAGGTGTTAGGGATCGGCATTTCAATATAACGCCATCTATGGGACGTTTACCTAATTAAGCGTTCATAGATGGCGTGAAATGCCGAAAAAACACGTTTCTTGTATGGGGACCCTCTATTATTTTTAACTTTATTCTGTTTTTAGTATTTGTTGTTATAGTGGCAACAGAAATACATCATCTGTGAAAATTTCAACTGTCTAACTATCACGGTTAATGAGATACAGTCTGGTGACAGACGGACCGACAGACAGACAGACAGACGGACAGCGGAGTCTTAGCAATAGGGTCCCGTTTTACCGTGTTACCCTTTGGGTACGGAACCCTAAAAACAAACTTTAATAATATTATGTTTTTTTGATGTGTACACACTTTATATTTATGCCACCAATCGGGTAAAAAAATGCATTCTACTAATTTCGTCGTATCAATAGATTGAGCCGTGGCTTAATTGGCAGAGCACCTGGACATGTTATCCAGGAGGTTGCGGGTTCAAGTCCCGTCGGTACGATGACATTTTGGATTGAGTTTTAACAATTAATGAAAACTTTATTAATGTTTTTCCTATTTCGTAGCGTGTAGCAGCATCATCAACGGAAAACTTCCTTCTGTCTCCTCTCGGGCTGAAGCTAGCTCTGGCCATCCTGACTGAAGCGGCCACAGGATCCACTCAATCCGAGCTCTCCTCTGTTCTCGGATTCGACCTGGACAGGAATCTAGTTAGGAGGAAGTTCTCCAACATTATTGAGTCTTTGAAGGTGAGTAAAAGTTACTAAAACTGTGATAATGAAATGTGGTTATTTTCAACCGACTCCCAAAAAGCAGGAGGTTTTCAATTCATCAGAATGTTGTTTTTTTTCTTTTTTTGTATGTATGTTACGCGATTACTCCGGCAATTGTTAACCGATTCGAATGATTCTTTTTTTAATTGGTAGTGTACATCTCCAAGGTAGTCCTATTGTAATTTAATGGAGATCTGATAAGTATCTCCAGAGATATGACGATAAACGTTTCAAACTTGCTACTGAAACTGACTCGCGTGGCATGGAGTTCGTTTGTTTTAGTTTTAAATCTTAGTACTGTTCATTATTTTGTGTCTTAGTTCTGGATTAGGTAGTCTAGTCACAAAACAAAGATTTACTCGTTTAGTCTTTAGCCTTAGTTTGCCACTAGGTTATGTTCCATATTTAAATTGTGTATAAAAAGTCATGAACAATCTGGCGGAAAAGCGCACGTGAAGAACTTTGGTAAATTTTTTTGAGCTGGATGTTTGCCAGATGAAGCACATTAGAAACATTTCAGTCAGTTACGAGTACATAGGCGCGGCAAAACACGGGAGAGCCGACAGACCTATGTCAAGGATCAATCAAGGAATTTGTTAGTGGATTGCATTTTTTTGCCCAATTATGTGTGGTGCCATCTATGATTACTTATTTCGTAAGTTATTTGGTATGATGTAATTTTGGATCGTGTTTAATAATTTACAAAAATATAAAGTGTGTAACACTTCAGAGAAAGATAATATTTGATTTACGCAGTGCAAACATCTCTCGTCAGATTTGAAGACTGTAATGATTTCTTCCGAAAGATTAACTTTCGAAATCAGATGATATATAGATAGATGGCGCTACCAATGCATAATTGGGTTAAAAAATGCAATCCACTAATTTCGTCGTATCGATAGATAGGACCGTGGCTTAATTAGCAGAGCACCAGGACATGTTATGCAGGGGGTGCGGGTTCAAGTCCCGAGGTACGATGAAATTTTGGATTGTGATAAAATCACGCCTTTTTGCCGTTGGGGTAGGCAGAGACAACTTCTTTCGACATGCTACGATCCTGACACACGTCTTTCGCTTCTTCTACTTTCATGAGCTCCTTCATACATGCCCGCCGGTTATAGGTACTTTTGAGTTGGCCTTTTTAGGGTTCCGTACCCAAAGGGTAAAACGGGACCCTATTACTAAGACTCCGCTGTCCGTCTGTCTGTCTGTCTGTCCGTCTGTCACCAGACTGTATCTCATGAACCGTGATAGTTAGACAGTTGAAATTTTCACAGATGATGTATTTCTGTTGCCGCTAAAACAACAAATACTAAAAACTGAATAAAATTAAAAATAATAGAGGGTCCCCATACAAGAAACGTGTTTTTCGGCATTTCACGCCACTATGAACGCTCAGTTAGGTAAACGTCCCATAGATGGCGTTATATTGAAATGTCGATCCCTAATAATTTTGTTAGACGTTAGATGGCGTTATAAGAAAAAAAATGTTAAATAATTATTATTTTTTGCTGGCGAAAAATGATAGTGGTATTTTTTGCTCGATCTTATAAAGTACTGTGTGTACGGTGTGGTACGGAACCCTACGAGTGCGAGTCCGACTTGCACTTGGCCAGTTAATTTTAAAACGTCTCCGATCTGGTCGTGATACGTTCGCCTAGGTCGGCCTCTACCGGCTCGCCCATTCACACTCGTCTTATAAATCTGTTTCGTCAGTCTTTCTTCATCCTAACAATAATCATAATAATTTACAATAAATACTTAATTTATTCATATAGATATCGATATAGTAAGACAAAACATTAATCTAGTAGTTACTTGTTAGTAGTAGGTAGGTATGTTTGTCGCATATTAATGTCATTTGCTCAGCGAACAGGTTTTCGACCAGTTTATTTTAATTTGTTAAGTGCTTTGGGGATTCCCTAATTAGGTACATGGCGTCGTTGACAGACCAATGTCGTTAAACATGACCAAATTAAATAGCATAGGTACTTCTTGTAATAAATACTAAGTTTTTTACGTGGAATAGTTTTTAACACATTCGATTTATTTGTTTGTGTATTGAGACTTAATGGCTGCAACACGAAATTCTTTGGAAGTTTTTGTTTGAAATAATATACCTAGTTAGTACAGAGAAGAATCTTTGGATATTTCATGTGAAGGTTTTATGAATAAGTGTGAAGGTATCAAGTTGAAACGTATAACAAATACTCGGGTCTGCGGTATCTTCTGCTATTATTCTTCTGCTAGTCCGCCTGGGGCGGTACCACAACTTTGCCAATTTGTTTTCAGCCGTGATATAGGAATGTTTTTAGGTTGAAATGGCAAGGTGTCCAGTGAAATTACAGGGCATGTCAGACTCAAATCCTTATGTCTCAAGGTAACAGACGCAGTGCAGTGACATGCAAAATTCTTGCAGTCAAGAATTTTGTATGCCGCTGTATCTGTAATAGGTAGACGTCATCGCTTATCATCTGGCGAGCGTCGTGTTTGTCCTTATAACTTTTTATCATAAAAAAATCTTTCAGTTGTGAAAAAATTTAACTTTAAGTCAACGCGATGAAAAGATATGACCGTTTAAGTCGCATTTTTCGCATATTTTGCGATTTCACAAGGCAATCAAAACCTATAGGGTACATCCCCCAGTTGACCTATAATCATAAAATTTGATTTGTAAGAAGCAAGGTCTTGAAGCACGTATTTAGGAATAAAACACTGAAAACAGTTAAAATGTAGTTTGATAAAATAAAATGAGCAAATTTACTATTACAACCGTATTCATTGGGTTTGGGCACATAATACTTAATAGTACTACGGTGTGGGTTTGGGTTTATGCATGAACAGTGTCTATAGGTATCGGTCTAGGGATCGAACTTTGCAGTTCGATCCCTAGACCGATTAACCCTACTAGTGCGAGTCCAACTTGCACTTGGCCAGTTTATTACTTTATTATCTTTTTAGTATTTGTTGTTATAGCAGTCATAATAATACATACTTAATTTACATACTTAATCGGTCTAGGGATCGAACTGCAAAGTTCGATCCCTAGACCGATTAAGTATCGAACTGCAAAGTTCGATCCCTAGACCGATTAAGTATGTAAATTAAGTATGTATTATTATGACTGCTATAACAACAAATACTAAAAAGATAATAAAGTAATAAACTGGCCAAGTGCAAGTTGGACTCGCACTAGTAGGGTTCCGTACCACACTACAATATTTTATAAGATCAAGCAAAAAATACCACTATCATTTTTCGCCAGCAAGAAATAATAATTAATAAACATTTTATTTCTTATAACGCCATCTAACGTCTAACAAAGGTGTTAGGGATCGACATTTCAATATAACGCCATCTATGGGACGTTTACCTAACTAAGCGTTCATAGATGGCGTGAAATGCCGAAAAAACACATTTCTTGTATGGGGACCCTCTATTATTTTTAACTTTATTCTTTTTTAGTATTTGTTGTTATAGCGGCAACAGAAATACATCATCTGTGAAAATTTCAACTGTCTAACTATCACGGTTCATGAGATACAGCCTGGTGACAGACGGACAGACAGACAGACAGACAGACAGACAGACAGACAGACAGACAGACAGACAGACAGACAGACACAGACAGACAGACAGACGGACAGCGGAGTCTTAGTAATAGGGTCCCGTTTTACCCTTTGGGTACGGAACCCTAAAAATTAAAGGGTTTCCAATACATGAAACGTATTTTTTCGGAATCCCTACGTGTGCAAGTCCGACTCACGGCCAGTTCATTTTATTAAATGATGCGCAGTTTGAAATGAAGTTATCCTTCAGGGAATCAAAGTTATCGATAAAAGAAAGGAGTTGAATTAGCAATGGTTGGATAGATCTACCGTAAAAACGATAACCATTGAGGTAGATGTATTCTACAGTGGAGTCCACGACTCGACATAGAGAGACACCCTTTATCAGATATCTTCATATTAGCGCTATTAGGAACCCGTGAAGACAGATTTTGACAGCTTTTATATGGCGTCATGTGTCAGATAACTATCTAACGCATTATCACGAACCGGTGAAACGGGCCCTAAATGTTTTACCAATTTAGCAACGAACTATTTCCATTTCAGAAAGAATCTCCCGAATACATACTAAATCTGGGCAGTCGTATCTACGTAGGAGACAGTGCACAACCTCGCCAGAGGTTCGCGGCTATAGCCCAGGAGTTCTACAAGACTGAACTGAAGTCTATCAACTTCAACGACCCCGCTGTAGCCTCTAAGGAGATCAACCAGTGGGTCTCCAACATCACTCATGGAAGGATCCCTGATCTAGTCAATGAAGGTACTTATATGCAGGGTGGATTTTTATATGGGATCGTACGTAAGGACAGGCACCTCTTCTGTTGAAGCTACAGTCGAACGTTCTGTGGAGACTGACTATTCTTTTTATCTCATTTTGACCTGCATTTAACCTCTGGAATGCTTAGTCAAAAATATTTGCGAACTACTCTGAGCGCTTAGTCAAGTATACTTTACACTCGCAAATATACTTGACAAAGCATTCCAGAGGTTAAGGAATTTGAAAAACAGTCAGCAAGTAATGACACAAAAACATTTTTTGATGCTCATCAATCCGGTTTCTATATAAGGATCAGGTTGACCACTATCACACATGTTGATATGTGACGATATGGTCGAGGATAGTAGGACGCTAGGCCTAGAATGAGTATTTTGTCCCTTTCTCTAATCATTTGATCAGACCAACATATTTATGTTACAAAGAGATTTAGAATAGAATAGAATAGAATAACTCTTTATTGAACACCATTCAGAAAACATTAAAAAACTTAAGTGAACATTCACAAATAAGTGTTGCAAAAGGCGGTCTTATCACTGAGAGCGATATCTTCCAGACAACCTTTGTGTTTTTATTTTATTTCATTTAGCTGTGAAGTCGGGTAAACTATAAGTAAATGTCAATCAAGCGACTGAATGTAAAATGTTATTACATTCAGTCGCTTGATTGACATTATTACCTTATAGTTTACCCACATCACTGGGTGACCCAACTCTACTTGCTTCTATGCAGCAAATGTATAGTCCCGCACTCGCCTTGACGTCACCCAAGAGAATAATAATTAAGTATATAGTAAAGTCTTCGTGAAGTGCTAATTTTAGGTGGAAGAAATTAAGCCGGCTCGGCACTTCACGAAATAAAATTACGATATATACGCTATAGCATCTTTCTTTTTTGAATGTTAAAATGTGAAATAATGTTAAGTGACAATGAATCGTTAAATCCACATAAAGTAACTGTTCCCACTCATTTTCCGAACTGATTAGACATAGCGACAGTGGACCTAGTTACATAAAACGCTGTGGGAAAAGGCGATAGGTAATGATTTAATTACTATTCTATTGTTACAATTTTCCTGCTTTTCATAGATAACTAGAGCCACTACAGTGATCTCTGAAGTTGATTTAAGTCTGATTAATGTACACAAAGTAAAACACAAAAGCGAAATTTTTCACACATCTATAGCTCGATCCATCTGAGACGCTAGATGGCGTTCTTAGCCGACTTCCAAAAAGGAGGAGGTTCTATGTTCGTCTAAGTTTTTTTAAATGTATGTGTAGTGAATGTACTCGTCTAGAAGATAATTAAGTGGTAGTAAGGCAAGGCGTCTGAGGCTTTTGTCGCAACTGTTCTCGTCTTTGTGGGTTTACGACCTTGTTTGTGGGTAAAATGGTAGGACTGACATGTTATTAATTAGTGTTTCCTCTGGCTTAGCAAAGTAATTTCAGAGTTTTGGCAAAATAATGTTATTAGTTTAAGCGATTACTCGCGTTCAAGGCCCTGGGAGTTTGAATCTTGTGTTAACGGGTTTGTCTTGTAAAAGCAAAGAGAAATGCGTAGTCAGATTGATATAGGTATACTTACATTTTCCAAAAAAAATTGAAAAATAAATCAATTTTACACCCCCTTTCCCCCCACTCCCTAAAATTGTTCTGCTATTTTTCTCGCGCTAAGTTGCAAATAAATGACTTTATAACCTTTCAATTGCAGATGACGTCGCCAATATGGTAGTTCTAATCTTGAACACCCTGTACTTCAAGGGCAGCTGGCGTCACCAGTTCGCACCGAACGCGACTGTCCCTGGCTCCTTCTATGTAACTCCTCAGAAGCAGAACAATGTTGACTTCATGAAAGTCAAGGATAACTTCTATTATGCCGAGTCGCTTAACTATGACGCGAAGATCTTAAGAATGCCGTATAGGGTAAGAAGTGTTTTTTTTTATTTATCAGAATAGAAAGGCTAGTTTTAGACCACTATCTCGCCCGGTGGTAAGCGATAATGTGGTCGAAGATGGTGAACACGCTAAGCTTAGAATGGCCTGACTCTTAAGGGCTGCGTGCTGCCGGAACACCGTAATGGCAGCAGATTTTCTCCTCGTAAGCTTATTTTTGGTAGCAAGTCAGGCAGAGCATCGATATAATGCTCCTACTACCTGTGACAACTGTGTGTGTGTGTGTTTTTACATACCTTTACGTAATCAGGGATACATATTATACACCATGGAATACTTTGAAATGCCTTGTCAAGTACTTTGAATTACTTAGTTCAAGATATTACGTTTTATCGTGGAAGAGGAGGATTGTATTATTGCAGTCAGATAAGCAATTGACTACGGTCTGGAAATGGAAGATGGGATGGACAATTAGAGTTTAGTCTAATCTTAATCGTGCGAATATCCAAGTCTTCTAGATCCTTCTAGATTCAATCAAAGCATCAAAGAAAACTAAATCAACTTTGGCACAAAATATTTCTATAAATTGTATGCTACAATTAATCCATTTATTGCAATAAATTCTAAATTGATTGAGTATGAAAATAGGCGAAAATCAACTATGGACTTTCTGATTCGAAAAGTTTTTAACTACCATATCGTAACACAACAGAAAACAAGTAAATTATTTTAGAAACAAAAAACCCGGCTACATGATAAAAATTAAGTGATTAACCTATTCCAAACTCCAATAAAACATATAAGTTATATATATATACCTATATATTCGTAATCACCGTTAAAAAATCTTTATTTTGATATCACACTCGATGTATATTGAAAACATTATTTTTTTGTTTTATTAATCCCAATTTGCAAGTTTGCGATACAAAAGACTTCAACGCGTGACTCAGTTTTTCTTCCCGATAGTCTATCTAAACTTTGCTAATCCAAATTTGCAAGTTTGCGATACAAAAGACTTCAACGGGTGACTCGTTATTCTTTTCGAATAGATTTCGAGATACTCTCCTCTAATGCTTCATCATTCATCAGTATTGGACTATAGATAGATATTTAACTGAGAAGTGGACTCCAGTCATACTCCATCATAACATCATATCTTCTATTTTGCATTTGTATTTTGCAGGGCAACAAATACGCCATGTACATAATAGTTCCCAACTCAATCACCGGGCTACCTCGAGTATTGAACAGCCTGAGCGACCTCCGCCATGAGCTTTACAACTTGAGCGAGCAGTTGGTTGAAGTAACGCTGCCTAGGTTCAAGTTCGACTACACTTCGCAACTAGATGGCGTGCTAAGAGAGGTACGTAAGCTCAAAAGTGACAGAATGCATAAGTTGTAAGGACATTATTATTCCATTAATGCATAAACTAAATCATCGTGCTACCACGTACGTGAACTAAACAGCCTGAGCTTTTTCACCATTAGCGAATGGTTGCTAATAGCGTGCTGAGAGAGGTAGGTACGGAAACACAATAGCATTTAGTTTTTTATCTGAATTATTTGTAGCGTTACTTAAGTGGAAATTATGTATATGGTAAATGCATTATCGATATAATTTTAAAGTCTAAAGTTTAAAGATTAAAGTAAAAAAGTAAAAAAAGTTAGAGTAAATAGTTTAAAGATAATAATTATGTCCTAAGGGCAAATAAGTACACTTGCCCATCGGAGCCCCTTAAATTATAAATATATCATAGTTGTTCTTAAGACAAGAGTGCATAAATATTTTGGTTTTTATGTGTGTTGGGAAACTCCTATTGATGAATTGTTTAAAGCATATAACAAAATTGGACACAAGTAAAAGGTTCTGTCTACTACATCAGATTTTAAATAAGATAATTTAAACGAACAAATTTCCATTACAAAATGCAATTATCAATAGGTACTTGAATAATTATTATTTGATTTTGCGATGACTTGACGAGACTTGACGAGACTTGACGAGAATCGACGAGACTCGACGAGACTTGATGAGAATCAACGTTAAGCAATTAAGTAAGGCCTTTTCTACATACTTCCATAAATGTGACATTATCAATATTTTTTTTTAGTTGGGAGTCCGCCAAGCTTTTGAAGACACAGCATCTTTCCCCGGCATCGCTCGAGGTCAACTCTTGAGCCAACGACTGAGGGTGTCCAAGGTGCTCCAGAGATCCGGTATCGAAGTCAACGAACTGGGAAGCATCGCTTATTCTGCTACTGGTAGGTTATCACCATTCTATGCTTATATAACACTAGCAGCCCGCCCCGGCTTCGCACGGGTAGAACATATATGCCTACAAAATTTACATCAGTTTGTTGCATCGAACATAAAATATGAACATATTTAACAATCATCGTCATATTTCATCTAATTTACACAAAACCTTAACGAATTATGGACCTAAACCTTCCTCATAAACACTCTGGCTATTGGTGAAAACCGCATGATAATCCGTTCAGTAGCTATTGAGATTATTGCGAACAGACAGACAGACGCAGTGATGAACTTTGTTTTATAATACTTACGTAGTGATATTGGACGGCCCTTTGGCGTAAAGGATAGTTACCCTGATTCTGACCCGACGGTCGTTGGTTCTAATCCTAGCTATATACCTACCAATGAAAGTTTTATGTGCATTCATGAATCATGAGTTTTCGTACAGTGGTTGTGGGATCATTAAATCTACTTTTTGGTAGATTTAATGATCCCACAACCACTGTGTGTCTGTCTGTAGCATCTTAGCACCTAACCGGATGAACCGATTTTGTTTTTATTATTTATAGTTTTTTTTGTTTGATACGAGTAGATGTCTTCATCGAGAGTTTTCTTAGCTTTGATTCATGAAAATTCGTTCAATCGTTATAAAACTATGAGCTTTTTTCTAATTAATTTCGCTATGAAATCAACTTTCATAGATCTGATCAATTCGAAAATCTGCTTCTTCAACGATATTGTAAGAACATGGAAGCATTGACCTGATGCTGGGACCTCTCCTGGACTCTACAGAATACTCAAATCCTCACCAACTTACAGCTCAGATTTTAAATGTCGTGTTTAGAGTCATTGGAATGATTTTAATGAAAAGATTATATATAGATCAGTTGGGGTGGCTTAAATTACTGTATTATTATATATATAGATGAATACGAGTATTATTTTATACAATAGATCATATTATTATACTATATTGACTTCAAATTGATTGTGATCGGTGAGGATCTACAGCATAGCTAAGCTTATAATAATATTTTTGAAGTAACTATGACCTAATCTGTGGTTTTACTGCAAATATTTTATTAATTTTGCGATGCGTGTTTCTGAAATTCGTGATATCTTCTAGAGTTTTCATTTGAATTATATACTGTAAAGGACAATTTTAATCTATAATATGTGGCCAAGCTAATTAACGTAATAATTTGGATAAGGATTAATACTATATACTTGAAAATAGCCTTGGAAGTTATGTCATATTTTTTAACAAAAAATTTAAGATTAAAATGGTTACTGTGAGTCAACCTTAAGAGATAGACATATGCTGTCGCGGACTTTTTTGTAGGTCTTATTAAGTTGTACAACTCTTGCATAGAAAATATTCTTCTATCTATTTTCAATTAAGCAGCGTTCGTAAGAAACGTGTTTTTTCGACCGTTTTTTTGCCGACTTAGGTTGCAAATTAGGCCTCCACGAATGTACCTTTGATTTTAACGGGATAATATATAGCCTATTTTCATTCCTAAAGTCCATTCTATGTATTAGTGAAAGAATTTTTTAAATCGGTTCAGTAGTTTTTGAGCCAAATCATTGCAAACATACAAAAATACAAAAATACAAATGTTCTCTCTTTATAATATTATTATAGTATAATAGTATAGATAGTATAGATAATATTACAGGCTAGCGTTTGACTACAATATCACCTTTTGCGAAGTGGTGATGTTGTCGAGGTTATTAGTACGCTAGGTTTCCAATGAGAGCTGGCTCTGGCTCTCAAGGACTGTGTTGGATAAGTTTTCAAACTTGAGGGTAGTAGCTGGTCAAGCGAACGCTAAATACTGCCCTATCACCATGCTTAGTGTTTCAGTAGTTGCTTTGATAGCCGGTACTCACCACCGTTGTGTTAGCTATAGTGATTTAGTAAAGAGGAAAGTAACGCACTAACGATCCACTTGATATTGGTACTTAGTTCTATTATTTATTTTGTGATATTGTTAGGTGTCTATAGCCGACGCTGACAGTTTTACACACAGATCTAGAATTAACTTACGTACTCGTAACTAATGAAATCCTAGATCTGTGGTTTTACATAAGGCAGGAGGATAACAGTCTCATCGTCATCGGAATATACTAGTCCACTGAACATTGGACGCCAATCTCATTAAGATCTTGCCAGCCACCTTGTGGACATCTTTGCTCCACCTACTGACCTGAGGGCGTCCTGTGCTACGTTTGCCGATTCGCGGTCTCCACTTTAGAAGTCGTATTACAGTCTATTTGTATATTTTGGCACAAGTAGGCACCTGCGTCAAAAATTTTTAATATTATTTTGAATCGAGTAAGCTTTGACATTCAGGCAATTTATATTATAATTTATTATTTCTTTTTGTCCACAGAAATAGCCATTGTGAACAAATTCGGCGAAGACACAACAAACTTTGAAATCATAGCGAACAAACCTTTCCTATTTTTCATCCAAGATGAAGCAACCAGACAACTTCTGTTCACGGGTAGAGTTGCTGACCCTAAGCTCGTAGATGGCGCTTTTAAATTACCCTAGTTCAAATCGCAAAAGAAATTTTCATCTCAACTCTAACTTTCTCTTGGTCCTTTTCTATAGTAAAATTGTTTTGTACTGATTCTATACTGGTAATTTTTTTGTATAGTTTCCATAATTAATAATGATATGAATATGTAAAGGTGTATTTTACTGAGCATTCTGGGCAAGCTACAATCTACATAATTATTTCTAGTTTGGTACTATCCGAAACAAGTGGAAACGCTCCTTTTCAAACAACGTTCCTTTTGCTACATTGTCAAATTCTGTTAGGTAAACAAAATGTAGTTATTATGATGAAATTATCAAATGTAAGTACCTAATTTGCTCTCTATTTGTTTTAAAATGGTATGTTCGAAAACGTATCTAAGTGTTATTTGCTTAGGACTGTAAGTGCCATTTTTTAAAAGTTTATGAGGAAATTTTGGAAAATAAAATACTATTAAAGTACTTTGAAGTCGTGTCATTATTTCTTATAACCTACATTTATTTATTGATTCCATACTAATCAGCAATATTACCGAGGATCTGCAAGAGGCCAGTCTGGACGAAATTCTGATGGATCTCAAACAGCTTAAATATGGAAAAACCCCCGGAGAGAATGGAATTACAACGGAGCTCTTAAAAGCTGGTGGAACTTAAACGCCTGTACAGCTGCAGCATATATTTAATTCCGTCCTCTTTTCGAAGAGAACTTCAAAGGCGTGGAGCAAGAGTGTGATCATAATATTCTTTAAAAAAAACTGGCCAAGTGCAAGTCGGACTCGCACTCGTAGGGTTCCGTAACACAGTAAAGTATTCTATAACTATGATTTTTCGCAACTACAAAATTAACTTTGTTTTTCATAGAGTTTGTATGAAAAACAAAGTTATATTTGCGGTCGCTATATCTCAAAAACTGCTGACTGTATCTCGTTCAAACCAATTTTCGTTAAAAGTTTTTATTGATGATTGAGAGATTATGATTATGAGAGATGAAATTACTACAGAATACATTTTTTCTAGATTTTTCACTCCCATACTTTAAAAGTTAGAGGGGGGGAGGGGGGGACACACATTTTACCACTTTAGACTTACTTACTTACTTATGCAAGCAGTCTTCATCTATAATTGCAATGGCACCGATCATTTTACCTTGTGCTGGTTGTTGTTGTGTATCTTATGGCAATCTTATTGGCATATTCAGTTACCGGATTGCTCGTCTATGGGATGAGGTTACGGCACCCGCCAATTATGCCTCATTACAAAATATTAAGACGGGTGGTGACTTACTATCCACTGAATGGGCCCCCCAAAAGGTGGACCGTTGTATTGGCGCCGAGGGCAATATTGGCATGGAAAGCTTAGGGTGTCCAGAGGTGTGCTGCACTTTCACTAAACGCTACTAGGCGGCGTTATGCCTTTAACACTTCCACTGGAGCTTGGGTCTTAGCTCTTGCGATTCCCACCACCGTCCGGCCGGTCAAGACAAGCGGGAATATATATATAGAGACCCTCTAGACTCTAGAGGGTCTCGTTTAGCCATGGGATAGGTACTACGTGGTGCCGCCACTCTCCGTCGGCTCTTTGCGTTGGTGTAGGTACCTACTAGTTGGTGTTAATTATTTAATAAATAAATAAACTGGCCAAGTGCGAGTCGGAATCGCATACGTAGGGTTCCGCACAATATATAAATAATTAATAAGATTGAACAAAATTTGCCGAAAAATCACGTATCCTTTCTTTTTTTTATTATTTATATATATTTATACCCCCACTAACTTTTATATATATTATTGTATATTGATACCCCCCCACAAACTTTTTTTTGCTCGAATTTGAACTTGATATTTAATATTCTGTTTTTATTATTTGTTGTTATAGCGATCATAGTAAGACAAACATTGTGAAAACTTCCAATGTCTACCTATTACAGTTTAGATACACCCTTTGGGTACAGAATCCTAAAAAGTACAAACTTATTATATAACCAAAATGATTTGCATGCATAGGTAAATTGTCCAAACTTGTCAGAGATGCTTAAATAACGGAAAATCCAAAGAGTATGTAAGTTGGCCCCGAACCATAGTAACTATTATATAATCTGTGTCCGAACACGATCTTAAGGAAATACTCAAACCCGAATGGTCGGTTTTTGCTTTTACCACATCTTCATAACATAGTATACAATTCACTCATTACACAGACGATTCATTGAAAGCGAGACGTGTTAGGTTGTTTTTATTGCAATTTAATTAATATTACGATAACCTAAGCGTAGTTTGTGGTTAAAATGAGACTAGTATATTTCACGGGTGAGTACCTAACTTTTTATTTTTACCCACGACGGAACGGACTACGCTAAATGCGTTTGTATATAATAAAGATAATACATTTGTAATGCATCCACGCCTAATATATTCATACCAACTTAAAAATAGATAAGATGCATAAAATATCTAAGTTATACATTTATTTAAATAACTGTTTGTTTAGATTGTTGTTTTAATAATGTAGGTATGTATATTATTTATTAGATGGCGATACACTATTTTTTTTCCATCTAAATATATTAATTTCTTGCAATATATTTTGAATTTTCATTGTCTATGTCACTACCACTATCTTTTCCTTTATTCATTACATTATAATAATATACCTGCCTAAAATATCGAGTCATTTAAGACCAAACGAGTTATTTATATGATTCAAAAGACCCAGATTCAAGCATTTTATTTCATTCGCATTGTATTTTTTGTTTAGATCAAAATAATAGGTGATTTAATAATGTTGAGTGTCACCTTGACTTGCTATTTTTTCTAAAAAGAAATAACTAGTATTACCCCGTAGCATCGCCTGCGTTTAAAATTATCGTTTATATTATACGAAGGTTGTCAGAGTTGAACTTTTGTGAACCCAGAGAGTATAACACCGCCTTGTCTTCTCCACATTGAATAATTTATTTGCGCTGAACCAGTCGCTTAAGACACTGACTGATTCACCCCAATGCAGCAAGTTAGTCCATATTCACCCACGACGGAACGGAGACGGTATATGCGTTTTGGTTGGGTGAGAGGATGTTTGTTTGTGTGTGCAAATCCATGTTGCCATTTTTCCCCAAAACCACTAGTCCGATTATGGGTTCGGGTTTGATTGGTGCATGTTCTCAGATAGGTAGATGTTACGGTGACAACTTATCAGGCAGCGCTGCAGCAAACATTGTTTGTAAAAATTCATGTAGCCATTTTTCTCCATAAATACTAGTTCGAACGGTTCAGAATTAATCAGTGGTGGTTCTTAGATAGATGTTATGACGTTAACTTTCTAAAGGACGCTGTCGTGAGTACTTATTAAAAATTTTAATATTGTTACTTGTTCTTCTGTGAGAAGAAGAGAAGTTTTAGGCCTCGCGCCACATGGTCGCGGTGCATTTATTCTAACCTACATTGTAGATCGAGCCCTTTACAAAAACGTTATCTTTAGGCACTTATCTTTTGGGTAAGCGCGCTACATAATCGACCGCATTGTCACTTAGCATCAGCTGAGATAGTGGTCAAAAGCTGCCCATTTTCGCATAAACAAAAAGTTGCGTTAGTTTCACCGCAAGTGTTGCGCACTTCTATAACACTCCATACTTCACAGAATATGCGTGCGGTAGAATAAACGCACCGCAACCGCAGTACGCAAAACCTTATTGGAATACATTACAAAGCTTTTCTTTATCCTTTAAGCGTGATGGCATATCATTGAAATATATGTAAAAGTTCCTAGAATGGACTCTTGAGGAACTCCACATTTGAGACCAAACTTGTCAGAGTACACACCATTCACCAATGTCGTATCATATCCATCAGAAATAAGTATAAGATTTTATTAAACTGAGCTCTGTCGGAGAGCCCAATAGCTTGTACTATTCATTATTATGTGCCAATAGTAGTTTGCACAGTAGTATCGACGAGTTGTCATTGACGCAGTCAAATGTCTTGGAAAAATAACAAAATAGGCCAAGGGTTTTTTGTTATTTATCCACCCACTCTATTATAGTTTGCGTCACCAAGGATATTGCATCGATTATACCTTTATTTTTCCTGAAACCATACTGACGAGAATTCAACAAATCACGTTTTTCAACCAAGAAGGGAAAACAATTGTGGCTATATCTATTTCATATTTTTAAGTAATTAATTCAATATTGATGATAGTAAACCATATACACAATAATGCTATGGTGAAATTGTCACTTATTTGGGTAGGAAATCTACGTAAGCCGGTGATATTCTAGACAAATCATGCACAATAAATACAGTACAGTTCAGCACTGTTCTGTACGGTACTACTCTAATACAATACAACAAAACACAATACAACACTTACACAACACAACACAAGTAACACAACACACTACAAACACTTTTTATTGATTACCATATTAGGTAAACAAATATTCAAAATGTACAACAAATCAATAGAAATAGATGCAGTAACGAGGTAATACTAACGGCGGTCTTCTCCCATAAAACAATTTCTTCCAGACAATCTTGGCATGGAAAGTAGCATAAAGACAAAAAAATAGCGGTAGTGTACTTACAACTCATAAAACAAAAATAATTAATACATAAAAAAAACTTTAAAACGTTCTAAATTAAACTCAGGTTAACCTGAGAGAGTATATCTTTTCTACAGGAAGTAAAACATCCAGTATACATTATATATAAGTATGTATATTGGCTACAATTGTAACACCTTATCCCTGGCTCCCTTATCGGTATGGCCCACGTTTCACCAAAAATAAATAATCTAATAAATGCCTTACCTCTTTCCAGTACTGTTCATCACCTTCCAAAGCACAATATGTCGCAATCAGCGAATGGCCCAAATATTAGGCGCTCGTATAAACTTTTTCGACATAGAACTCCTTCGAGCTGTGGCTGAGAGAGAAGGCAATGTCATGGTCTCGCCAGCCAGTGTTAAGTCTACATTAGCGATGATATTAGCTGGTGCTGAAGGGAATACGGCTACGGAAATAGAAGAAGCCTTGAGAGCTGCATCAAAGGATGAATTGAAAGAACAGTTAATTTTGTATTTGAATGCTTTGCAGGTGAGTATTTTTACTGAGCCAATATTTATTGACTTAGTAGATATTGGCTGGACTGGCCGAAAAACCTTGAGATACTCAGTACTACTGAGTCCATCTGTGTGTGTTCAATACCAACACTTTCTGTTCTTTAGCGCAGTGCAGTGATAGGCAAAGTTCTGGTAACCCAAAGTTTTGCATATTAGAAACATTACAATATTTGTCTAATACTGGCAGACCTAATCGCTCGCCTGAAGAGAGTCGAGTCTAGACCAAGATTTTTCAAAACTTAGTAAAGCTAGAAGTCGTCATTGACTTTGCTTAAGCCGTTATGCAACCAAAATTGGTATATTCATAATTTGAGCTTTGTGTTCGGTGTTAGCAAATTCGGAAAAATGGTAAATTCCCAACAATATTCTCTCAGTGTAGAAGAGAGAATAGAGATTATCTTTTCTTTGTGGTTAAATTCTTGAGAACATTCTTCTAGCCAAGAATTTAATAATAATATAAACATAAGATAACGCTATTTTTAACGCGGTTTATATTTCAATTATGGATTGATTATATGAATTATGGATTAAATTAAGATCATGTACTAGTCAATTTTACCTTAAGCTATAGCATAGAAAAGATAATAATACTACGTATAGAACGGACACTCTGTTCCCCCCACTAATTCCGGGCTTCCTCACCCCGCCACCGACTTGGAGCTGTCGAGGAGCTGCGCTGAGCAAGGACGCCACACGCGTACGACTATAGAACAATTACTACTCACGGAGAGAAGAACATCAACTTCATACATTTATGTTGGGACCAGTAGACACTGGAGGTTCAAATTTACGTAGGTTCTTATTACGTAGGTATATAATAAACACTTAATTAAATTAGTATACCTACCTACATATTCGTATTTTAGAATTCATTTTCATAAATGAAACAACGATATATATATATATATATATATATATATATATACTCGTGCGTAAATAACGCTTAATTTGTAAAATATTAAAAAAAACTTTCACGTTTAAACATTTTTATAACACAGCAATTGGGAACTTGATGTAGGTACGTAGTATTTATATTCTCTTTACTTGATGTCGCTCTAACGTGCGAGCAAGACACACAGAATAAAAAATAGTTACTGTGGTGCAGTTTGTTCTATGCAAGTCGACTGGACCTGGAGATGATGGTTTACGAAATAGCGACTAATATTTTAGTGTTAAAAGCTTTTTGGGTAAGTGTACAAAAAATATTCATACGGTTAGTACCTAGTACGTATGTACGAAGTAACTATTATATAATCTGTGATACGGTGATTACGGGCGACAACCTTAGACATCACGCACACAAATGCACGTATAGAAAAACGACCCGTGTGTAGTGTCTGTGTCGGTGTCACAGTGTCGGTCGTTAAAACGCTAGTTTGTATGGAGATTTAGCGAGTGTCCGGGGTGTGGCTATAGGCATATATTCTTAGTAAACTCTACTAGAGAGTATGGATGAAGAAAGACTGACGAAACAGATTAATAAGACGAGTGTGAATGAGCGAGTCGGTAGAGGCCGACCTAGGCGAACGTATCACGACCAGCTAGGCTATTCTGTAAGCTATCTCGACTGCGGAATCCGCGGTGAGATTTCAATTCCGTATTACGAAATTCAACCGTATTACAAACGTGATACGATTGAATTTCGTAGTACGAAATTCGAATCTCACCGCGGATTCCGCTGTCGAGATAGTTTACAGAATAGCCTAGCAGATCGGATACGTTTTAAAGAAAAGCCAAGTCAAAAGTATACTTGACTTGACAAAAGTAACCGGCGAGCATGTATGAAGGTGCTCATGAAAGTGGAAGAAGCGAAAGAAGTATGTCAGTATCGTAGCATGTGGAAAGATGAAGTCTCTGCCTACCCCAACGGAAAAAAAAAATTTGATTTTTAGGGTTCCGAACCCAAAGGGTACCAACGGAACCCTATCACTGAGACTCCGCTGTCCGTCTGTCTGTCTGTCTGTCTGTCTGTCTGTCTGTCTGTCTGTCTGTCTGTCTGTCTGTCCGTCTGTCACCAGGCTGTATCTCATGAACCGTGATAGTTAGACGATTGAAATTTTTACAGATGATGTATTTCTGTTGCCGCTATAACAACAAATACTAAAAACAGATCAAAGTTAAGAATTAAAGGGGGTCCCCATACAAAAAACGTGCTTTTACTATAGCGCCATCTATGTACGATTGTTTACCAGTGTTTCTCAATCTTTTTCATGAGGCGACGCGACCCCCTTAGTATGAAAAAAAATCGACCTACTTGCAATCGACTTACTTCTGTTTATAATTTGTATTTTGTTATATTTCTAGCTTCTACCCGCGGTTTCGTTCGTGTGGCCTACAGGAAACAAATTACATATTTTCTTTTAAACCAAAAATTATAAGCACTCTCAGTCAAAACACCTACTTTACTCACTCTTTAATTAATATTTTCTTTAAAAGTATGTTTTCTCATCTTTGTTTTTTTCTTTTACTGAGACTTCGCGACTCCCTTATAGAGGCTTTGCGACCCCCCAGGGGTTCGCGAGTGGCGCGACCCACACGTTGAAAAACACTGGTTTTTTGTGTTAGCTAGAGATGCGCTGAATATTCGTTTGGTATTCGGTATTCAGCGTATTCGGCATCTTTTCCATTATTTGTATTCTGCCAAATTATTCGGTTTTGTTGCCAAATATATTCGGTTCAAGCATTTCTATTTTCTTGGCTCATGTAGCCAAGGTGTAGAACTAAAAGACAAAATTTCTTAAATAAGACTTATGTTATATTATAAGTCAAAGAAAACATATTTACTTCTTAACCTATAGTTAGTAGGTATAGTCAACATTTATTTTAAGCCTTAAATCAACATTTAATTTAAATCTCGCAACAATATTTATGTTTAAACTTAAAATCAACATTTTTATAAACCTCAATTAAATCCATCCAAGTTTCTAATCTAACCAGCAGCGGCCCATAGCGCACATGCTAGAACTTGTTTACGCGGCAAAACAATGTAATGGTAAACCGAATAATTCAGCCGAATATCTGTTTCGGTAAAGGTTAAACCGAATAATATTCGGTATTCGGTAATTCGGTAAAACCACTATACGGCGCATCTTTTAACGTTCGTTACGTTCGTTACGTTCGTTACGTTAACGTTCACTTAGTTGGCGTTAGAAGTTCGTTAGACATTCGTTAGATGGCGTTGTAGTAAATAAGCATGTTTAGTATTGACACGGTATTTATTTTATCGATGTACTTTGTACTTTATTTTTCCGGCAAATTTTGTTTAATCGGAATCCTACATGTGCGGGTCCGACTCGCACTTGGCCAGTTTTTATTTATGTATGTATGTAAACTCTTCGGCGCCAGAACATTCTCGAGATCATTCTCATAGCTTTTCTATAAAATATTAAGCTTACATAGCATACTTTTATTTACTTTTTACTACTTACTTTTAAAAACTTCTAAACACGGTCTACATAATTATATGCACATGCATACTAGCTACTAACTTATCAACTACTAACTACAACCTTTATAAGATACAAATAGTAGCATATATTTGTGTTGTTTAAAGTTTTTCCATGTACATTTACAGGAAAACTCTACAGGAGTAGTTTTAGAATCAGCAAATACTCTGTTTGTTTCAAATCAGTTGAAGCTGTACCCTAGATACGATGCAGTTATAAAGAACGGTTTTAAGTCAGAGGTAGTCAGTATGGACTTCAAAGACCCTAAGAATGCTGCTTCGATTATAAATGATTGGGTGAATAGTATCACGCACGGACTGATATCGTCTGTTGTAGATCCTGGTAAGTTATACGCAGTCTTTGTTGTTAATAAGAAATAGAATAAAAGAAGGACATAACTTTCATGATGGACGGCTTCATGTCAGAGGTAGTCAAGAAGGCTAGGAATGTTGCCTCGAATATAAATACTTGGTCATACATAGGTCAGTGTTTCCGCGCATGGACTGATACCGTCTGTTGTTAATCCGGGTTAGTTATAACCTACTGTAAATAAGTAAGTCAAACTATTTATAAAGGACGGTTTCAAGTCAAAGGTCTGGATAACCAGTCGGTCTAATCAGTCTGGATTCCAAGTGTAAGAGTGCTGCCTCGATTGTAAATAGGTACTTAGGCCAGTGGTTTTACCCATGGACATGGACGGTATCCGTCCGGGTAAGTTAAACACAATCTCAACCATATTATGACCTTTATAGCTTCACTGAGGATCGGGTGAGGAAGGGTACGAGTACAACATCACATTTCATACGCAGTTTACTGTTTTTTAGTGAACTTATGCTGTTGGCCTCTACCAGCCTTTAAATGTTTACTGAAGGTCGAGTACTGTAGTACTCGACCTAGAGTTGTATCTCTAAAAGTAAAGATAAGCAAATAGTTCCAAGAACTTGATAGCACTGACCTGATGCTGGAACATCTACTGGATTCAGCCGAATACTCAACTCTTCGCCAACTTACAGCAGAGATGTTGAGTTTGGGCTCATTGGAACGGTCTCAATAAACAGATTATACATAGAACGGTCGGGGGTGGTTTCACATTTTTAATTTAAGTATTATTATGTCCTGTTATGAGTGTTTTATGACATTAAAAAAAAACCCTTCTTTGTGGTTTACTAATCATCTTTACCATGTAAATTCATTTACGTCATTTACGTAATTAAGGAACTATAAATGTGCGTTCACATTTTATATTACCTAGATGATATAGCCACAATTTGTATAGGTGGGGTTTAACACTTTTTCTCTGAGGCTCTTCTTATAAATCTCTATCTTAGATTTCATCAAAATCTCTTTTGTCTCTTTTACAAACTTGGTTTTTTTAACTTTAGAACATAGGTACATCTACATTATCTGCCTTAGTCTTAAATCCTGCGAATTCAATATGTTTTTTCTAACAAAATTATTGTATATCGGCACGTCTTCTTTTCAGCCCATATTACCCCGTTAACTGACTTGGTGATTACTAACGCCCTCTACTTCAAAAGCTTATGGTTAAATACCTTCGACCCACTTGAGACTGAAAGCAGCTGTTTCTATCGCGATGGGGACTGCAAGATGGCTGCGATGATGTATTTGGAGAATGAACTTAATTATACATTCGTGGAGGATCTAAAGGCTCATGCTGTTGAGCTTCCTTATCAGGTGAGCATAAATAAAGACTTAGAGCCAGTTTCACCGGTTACCAATAGTAGTTAGATAGATAAACTCTTTATTACGACACCAAAGATAAAGTACAACGTTTACTAACGGACTTCAATTTTTTTAAATTTTCAATTTGTTATCTAAGGACTCCGTCATTTACAAACCGATGTCAAAAATTCCTTTTTTTTGAGAAGGTATATTTTCTGTTGGGTCCCATTGCACAATTCATGGAGATTTGATGTCTACCTCTAGAGATATGTAGATAAATACCTCTTTACTTGTGAAAACAGATTAGCGTGGCATGTGCAGTCGGTGTTTTATTTTTTTAAAGATCTTAATTATTTATAATGTTTCTTTGAAGTGTTACACACTTTATATTTTTGTAAATTGTTTTCATCGTACCGACGGGACTTGAACCCGCAACCTCCGGAATAACATGTTCCGGTGCTTTGCCAATTAAGCAACGGTGCGATGTATCGTTACGACGAAATTAATTGGCAAAGCACCGGAACATGTTATTCCGGAGGTTGCAGGTTCAAGTCCCGTCGGTATGATGAAATTTTGGATTGTGTTTAACAATTTATCTTAATTATATGTTAATCAGGAACCAGGGAAACTGACTCTCACGATTTTTTATATGATATAAGCTTTGATTATAAACTTGCAAAGGATATAAGGTAACAGGATAAGCATGACGCTTGCCTGATGGTAAGCGATGACGTTTATACCTACCTATAACAGATACTAGGTGACAGCGGGTCGCAGAGAGGTGAACGTGACGGGCACCCCGCTCAGCTCTCTGCTGCACACCCGCGCGATTGCAGAGCGAGAGTGAAAGGGGTATTACACCACATTGAATAAGGGTCCCTAACTCCTTAATCAGGGAAGTGTTATAAGGGTAAGGCCGTAAGGGTCCCTAATTAGGGAGCAAGAGACGACCCGGTCCGCCTATAAATGTCCAGCGCAATAACACTTAGGGAGTAAGGGCGCCTGATTAGGAGCCACGCGCACCCATAATTAGGGACCCTGATTCAGTGTGGTGTAATACCCCTTTACCTCTGTTTGCGATTGTGATCGGTGATCTGATGAGATTTCGAGTTTCGAATACCTGTGCGAAGTCGATTCGATAGTTAGCGAAGCGTACATCAGCTCACCATAAAGATTGTGTCGCAACAATGTTTTATGCAAACTATTGTAAACAGTAGGTACGAATATATTACAATGTCATTGCCATTTGCCATAATACAATGAATTTGTAAATCCTATACCTAAACAAGTAAAATGTAGGAAATAGACCTACTTGGTCTATTTCCTACATTTGACTAAACAAACAAATGGGTTTTTTTATTAATTTAATTATGGCTCCACACGATTAGTGTATTTAGCCAGTGTCAAAGTATAATACATTTTCAAATGTTCGTACATTCAAATCGAAAAGTCGAGTCAACGTTACATGCAAGTCCAAGATTAAGTCATAGTCCAGAAGTACATTCAGTAGAGGTGTAGACTTGACTACAGGCATTCAGTGGAATTTTGTGTCGATCTCTTCACGGCTCCACGGCTTTATCGATTCGGCTGAAATTTCGTACATGAATAGCCAGTATTTTGGAATAGGACTTCAGATAAATTAAAACCCAAATACACCCGCGGAATGCAACGAATTAATAACAATATTATAAATGCGAAAGTCAGCTTGTTTGGGACTTCTGTGCGGTCAAAAGGCTAATTTAGCTGAAATTTTGTACGGGGATAGAGATCACCCCACGCTCAATAGAAAAACTAATTCTGTGGGTACTATTATGATAACTAATGTCTATAATTCCTTCATTTTCCAGAATCCACGCTACTCAATGATCCTGCTCGTGCCCCAGGCGAAGGACGGCATCACTGGCCTCATCAGAGATCTGCCTTTCGTCCACCTGCCCAGGCTTTACAAAGATATGGAGTTTCGTGATGTGATACTATACATGCCGAAGTTCACTGTCGACTATAACGTGGATTTGGTGGAGCCTTTGCGAAATGTCAGTATCTAACTGCTTTCCCACTAGGGTTGATTTGTGCATTTCTCCCTTGCCATCATCATCATCATCAGTATCTGCCGGTATCGGTCCACTGCTGGACGTAGGCCTCCCCCAAGACACGCCACTGAACCCGATCTTCGGCTCTTTGTTTCCAGTCACCGCTTTGCGAATGTCGTCGCTCCACCTAGTCACAGGGCGTTCTACGCTACGTTTGCCGACTTGTCACTTTAGTTCTCTGGCGTATTACTTCGTTCCGGATTCGATCCCGCAGAGAAACACCGAGCATAGCTCTCTCCATAGCTCGCTGAGCGACTTTAAACTGGTGGACTAGTCGAACCGTGAGTGTCCACGTCTCGGCTCCGTATGTCATGACAGGTAGGACGCACTGATTAAAGACTTTTTTCTTTAGGCTTTGTGGTAAATAAATAGGCAACGAGAAGACTCGATGGAGTTTCCCAAATGCTGCCCAGCCCAGCTGAATTCTTCTCTGGATTTCCTTTTCGAAGTTGTGTTTGCCTAGTTGGAGCGTTTGCCCTAGGTAAACAAACTGCGTGACAGCTTCGAGTGGGATTCCATCTACGGCAATCGGTTCCGGAACAACGTGCTCGTTGTGCATGACTTTGGTTTTATCCAAATTCATCCGGAGATCGATGCGACGAGAAGAATCAGCTAGGTCATTCAACATCCTTTGTAGGCCCTGCAGCATCTGCAGCTGCTGATGCTGGCAAGGGCATCTAACTAGCCTAGGCAAACACAACTTCGAACTAATTATTTACGAAGCTTTGGGTCGCCAGCATAATGCAGTAAATGGTGAGGGTGGTGATAATTAGAGATTTGGGTATGATCGTATGTATTTGTGAGTTTGACCATCACCAGATGGTAGTGGCAAAGTCAGTCAATAAATTTAAGCAGCTAAACTTTTTTTTTTAAGTTTTATTATGGCTCCACACGATTCGTGTATTAAGCCAGTAAATTGTTAAACACAATCCAAAATTTCATCGTACCGACGGGACTTGAACCCGCAACCTCCGGAATAACATGTTCCGGTGCTTTGCCAATTAAGCAACGGTGCGAAGTATCGTTACGACGAAATTAGTGGATTGCATTTTGTTAACCCAATTATGCATTGGTGGATTGTGTTTAACAATTTACAAAAATATAAAGTGTGAAACACTTCAAAGAAACATAATATTTGATTAAGCCAGTAATCAAGTATTTAAATTCTTCAAGTTTATGACTTTAGGTCGTAGAGATGGGTCAAAGTTACATTTCAGGTCAGTTTTCAAGTAAAAGTCTAGTCTAGTAGTCATAAGTCATACCTTCAGTAAAGATGTAGTGTTTACTGAAGATTTTCAGTGGAATTTTGGTGTGAACGCAAATTGCTTGTTTTTCAACATTGTGCTGTTTCCCTACACTCGCACACATTCACCGGCACTTAATCTATACTTCTATACTAATATTATAAAGAGAGAACATTTGTATTTTTGTATGTTTGTAATGATTTGAAAAATTCTTTCACTAATACATAGAATGGACTTTCGGAATGAAAATAGGCTATATATTATCCCGTTAAAATCAAAGGTACATTCGTGGAGACCTAATTTGCAACCTAAGTCGGCAAAAAAACGGTCGAAAAAACACGTTTCTTACGAACGCTGCTTAATTGAAAATAGATAGAAGAATATTTTCTATGGCAGAGTTGTACAACTTAATAAGACCTACAAAAAAGTCCGGGACGGCATATGTCTATCTCTTAAGGTTGACTCAAAGTAACCATTTTAATCTTTAATTTGTTGTTAAAAAATATTACATAACTTCCAAGGCTATTTTCAAGTATATAGTATTAATCCTTATCCAAATAATTACGTTAATTAGCTTGGCCACATATTATAGATTAAAACTGTCCTTCACAGTATATAATTCAAATAAAAACTCTAGAAGATATCACGAATTTCACATACACGCATCGCAAAATTAATAAAATATTTGCAGTGAAACCACAGATTAGGTCATAGTTACTACAAAAATATTATTATAAGCTTAGCTATGCCGTAGATCCCCACCGATCACAAAAAACATCAATTTGAAGTCAATATAGTATAATAATATGATCTATTGTATAAAATAATATTCATCTATATATATAATAATATAATATTTTAAACCACCCCGACTGATCTATGTATAATCTTTTCATTTAAAGCATTCAGGCAAAAATTTCTGAACGAACCAACAATGATAACCATTAACAACAATTAAAATTCAAAATATTAAAATTTAAATACCTACGCGATAATTCGAGTAATGTGGATATATAATGCTGTCGATTCAAAACCCTTAATTTAGTACGTGCTTCAAATTTCAATTCGAGAGTGGAACAGAGTACCTTACCGTACCGAAGGGACTAACGTCAAATGTTTGACAGAAAGTAGGTAGAACAGTTTATATGGGGAAAATGAAATTGTTGTTTTTACTATTTGACCCGCAATTTTTCCATATTTTCTCACCGTTTAAACCTTCCCTGGACTACGACAAACATTTCAAAACCAAAATCAGCTAAATCGGCCCAGCCGTTCTCGAGTTTTAGCGAGACTAACGAACAGCAATGGATTTTTAGATATAAAATTAACTCGCGGAAGAACACAAGTTTTAGGAAAAAATACAATGAGATCACACACACTTTTCCACGTTTCCGCCAGAACCAGCAGCTAAACTTTCATCATGCTTTTGTACTTTTGACATCATTTGTCATTCAGTCTAAGGCGTCCATTACAAGATAGGTTTTGCTGTCAGTTCGCTTGCAGTCACGGCTGTGACTGATGGATAACTGATCGTCTAATGGGGTGATTGATGGTGATTGACCGATATTTACATATTTTTGATTGCTGCATCAGCAACCAAAAGTCATGACTGATGGTTTTGAATGACGGATAACCTACCGTATAATGGACGCCTAATGGGGTGACTAACGGCGAGTGACCGATATTTACATACATTGATTTGCTGCATCAGCGACCATCAGTCATGACTTTTGGTTTTGAATGACGGATAACCTTCGTGTAATGAACGCTTAAGCCTGTTTACTAGTTTTTTATCTGATGATCCACAAACCAGTATTTAGATACAGGCGTACCCTAATGTCTAACTTTAGTTAGTTAGCCTGGGATACGTTTCTTGCCAATATTTATTGCTAGCCACAAACAAATAATTGTATCGTTTCAAACTTTATCAGTACCAAAATGTGACGAAAAAAATTAAACCACTTTCGTGTTTATTTAAAAAGAAACCTACCAAATCAGCAACAAGAATGGAGAAGAAAATTGTTAATCTAGAGAAAAAAACTCGATAATTGAGCAGAACTGAACACAATACTACCAAATCTGTACTTCTATACTAATATTATAAAGAGAGAACATTTGTATTTTTGTATTTTTGTATGTTTGTAATGATTTGGCTCAAAAACTACTGGACCGATTTAAAAAATTCTTTCACTAATATATAGAATGGACTTTCGGAATGAAAATAGGCTATATATTATCCCATTTAAATCAAAGGTACATTCGTGGAGACCTAATTTGCAACCTAAGACGACTAAAAAACGGTCGAAAAAACACGTTTCTTACGAACGCTGCTCAATTGAAAATAGATGGAAGAATATTTTCTATGGCAGAGTTGTACAACTTAATAAGACCTACAAAAAAGTCCGGGACAGCATATATCTATCTCTTAAGGTTGACTAACAGTAACCATTTTAATCTTTAATTTGTTGTTAAAAAATATTACATAACTTCCAAGGCTATTTTCAAGTATATAGTATTAATCCTTATCCAAATTATTACGTTAATTAGCTTGGCCACATATTATAGATTAAAATTGTCTTTCACAATATATAATTCAAATGAAAACTAGAATATATCACGGATTTCACATACACGCATCGCAAAATTAATAAAATATCTGCAGTGAAACCACAGATTAGGTCATAGTTACTGCGAAAATATTCTTATAAGCTTAGCGATGCTGTAGATCCCCACCGATTACAATCAATTTGAAGTCACTATAGAATAATAATATATTTTTACTGTATAAAATTCTATTGTATAATATAGTTATGATCTATATATAAACCACCCCGACTAATCTATGTATAATCTTTTCAATAAAAGCATTCCAATGACTCTAAACACGACATTTAAAATCTGAGCTGTAAGTTGGTGTGGATTTGAGTATTCTGTAGAGTACAGGAGATGTCCCAGCATCAGGTCAATGCTTTATGTTCTTACAATATCGTTGAAGAAGAAGATTTTCGAATTGATCAGACCTATGAAAGTTGATTTCATAGCGCAATTAACTAGAAAAAAGCTCATAGTTTTATAACGATTGAACGAATTTTCATGAATCAAAGCTAAGAACACTCTCGATGAAGACATCTATCAAACAAAAAAAAATATCATATCAATAATAAAATCAAAATTGGTTCATCCGGTTGGGTGCTAAGATGCTACAGACAGACACAGATACACTCGTTAAACGTATAATACCCCTTCTTTGATCCCATGATTTGATTGATTTTGATTCAATGATCCCACTACCTCTGTACGAAAACCCATGATTCATGAATGCACATAAAACTTTCATTGGTAGGTATATAGCTAGAACCAACGACCGTCGGGTCAGAATCAGGGTAACTATCCTTTAACGGATTATCATGCGGTTTTCACCAATAGCCAGAGTGTTTATGAGGAAGGTTTAGGTGCATAATTCGTTAAGGTTTTGTGTAGATTGGTTGAAATATGACGATGATTGTTAATTCTATACTAATATTATAAAGAGAGAACATTTGTATTTTTGTATTTTTGTATGTTTGTAATGATTTGGCTCAAAAACTACTGGACCGATTTAAAAAATTCTTTCACTTATATATAGAATGGACTTTTGAAATGAAAATAGGCTATATATTATCCCGTTTAAATCAAAGGTACATTCGTGGAGACCTAATTTGCTACTTAAGTCGACAAAAAAACGGTCGAAAAAACACGTTTCTTACGAACGCTGCTCAATTGAAAACAGATGGAAGAATATTTTATATGGAAGAGTTGTACAACTTAATAAGACCTACAAAAAAGTCCGCGACAGCATATGTCTATCTCTTAAGGTTGACTCACAGTAACCATTTTAATCTTTATTTTTTTGTTAAAAAATATTACTTAACTTCCAGGGCTATTTTCAAGTATATAGTATTAATCCTTATCCAAATAATTACGTTAATTAGCTTGGCC
Organism: Cabera pusaria; assembly: GCA_954871355.1. Lineage (NCBI taxonomy): Eukaryota > Metazoa > Arthropoda > Insecta > Lepidoptera > Geometridae > Cabera > Cabera pusaria. The sequence goes on from OX940905.1 coordinate 9,336,298, forward strand.
ACATATTATAGATTAAAATTTTCCTTTACAGTATACAGTGTGGAAATTAAACTCAGGCCCTGGAGGGAAACTACTTTAAATCCTTAAGCTAGCTCATTTTACTTAAAGGAGACATTCCTTTATTTTTGAAAATAAACAAATCTGCATTAAAAGATTTTTTAAAACTCGCTTGCTTCGCCCGGGACTCGAACCAACTAAAATTAAAAAAAATAAACACTCTTTATTTAAATATACTAATCGGTAGTATTAATATTCAGGATAAAGTTTCCCTAACAAACATTAGGTCTTAAAAATAAAAATAATCGTTAAATCTAACATCAACTTTATTTTACTATCAATTTTGTAACACTTAAATTATTTAACTGATAAATTGTTCGAAATGAGCCCCGTCGTTCCGGCTACACAACATTAGTCGCCGTTGAAATTCATTTCTTGTAGCCTTCAGCAAAGTGTTGTGGTGTATGCCCCTAATAACATTTTCTATCGCAATCCTTAGCTCTTGAACGGTTTCATAGCAAGTTTCATAAACAACATTTTTTACATGACCCCATAAAAAGAAGTCCATGGGCGTCAGGTCTGGACTTCTTGCAGGCCATCTAATCGTCCCGTTTGTACCTATCCAGGCATTGAAATTTTCATTAAGGTATGCCCTGGCAATTCTGCTGTTGTGGGCAGGTGCACCATCTTGTTGAAAAATGATATTGTTTCGTTCCTCTTCTGGCAGAAGGTTTAATTGATTTTGTAAAAGCTCCAATATTTCAATGTATTTTACTGCATTCAGATGTCCTTCGTAAATGTACATCAAAACAACCATGTTACTTTTGATTCCACACCAAACATTAAACGAAAATCTGACCTGATTGTTCGTTTCACGGACACGGAATGGATTTTGACGAGACCAATAATGATTGTTATGTCTGTTATACATTCCATTATTACTAAAATTTGTTTCGTCAGACCATACAATACAGTCCAAGAAATTTGGGTTGCGGGCTATTTCTGTTTGAATATTTTCACAAAACTGTAATCTCCTGTCACTATCTCCGGGATGTAGTTTCTGCACCAATCGCCCATCACGATAACATTTGTATTTTTTCAGAACTTTAAGTATACTAGTATGGTTGATGCCTATCTCTTGAGCAGCTTCCCTGCTTGAAGCCTTCGGGTAACACTCGAAGTAGTAGTTTTAATCGGTAGGGTACGTTTCCGAGGTGGTCCCATTGTAATTTCATTGAGATGTGATAAGTATCTTCAGAGATATGACGATAAACGTCTCAAACTTGCTACTGAAATTGACTCGCGGGGCATTGAAGTCAGTTGTTTTAGTTTTTGAACTATCTTAATTATTGGTAGATTTAATGATCCCACAAAAACCCATGATTCATGAATGCACATAAAACTTTCATTGGTAGGTATATAGCTAGGATTAGAACCAACGACCCTCGGGTCAGAATCAGGGTAACTATCCTTTACGCCAAAGGGCCGTCCAATATCACTACGTAAGTATTATTAAACAATGTCCATCACTGCGTCTGTCTGTCTGTTCGCAATAATCTCAATAGCTACTGAACGGATTATCATGCGGATTTCACCAATAGCCAGAGTGTTTATGAAGAAGGTTTAGGTGCATAATTCGTTAAGGTTTTGTGTAAATTGGTTGATATATGACGATGATTGTTAAATATGTTAATATTTTATATTCGATGCAACAAACTGATGCTTATTTTGTAGGCATATATGTTCTACCCGTGCGAAGCCGGGGCGGGCTGCTAGTATGTTAATATTTTAATAATGTATATTTGTAATCCGGGGGGTGCGGGTTCGAGTCCCGTCGGTACGATGAAATTTTGGATTGTGTTTAACAATTTACAAAAATATAAAGTGTGAGACACTTCAAAGAAACATAATATTTGATTTACGCAGTGCAACATCTCTCGTCGGATTTGAAAACTGTAATGATTTCTTCCGAATGATTAACTTACGTAATAAGTAGTCATAGATGGCGCCACCAATGCATAATTGGGTTAACAAATGCAATCCACTAATTTCGTCGTATCGATGTATCGAACCGTGGCTTAATTGGCAGAGCACCTGGACGTGTAATCCGGGGGGTGCGGGTTCGAGTCCCGTCGGTACGATGAAATTTTGGATTGTGTTTAACAATTTACAAAAATATAAAGTGTGAGACACTTCAAGAAACATAATATTTGATTTACGCAGTGCAACATCTCTTATCGGATTTGAAAACTGTAATGTTTTCTTCCGAATGATTAACTTACGTAATAAGTAGTCATAGATGGCGCCACCTATGAATAATTGGGTTAACAAATGCAATCCACTAATTTCGTCGTATCGATGTATCGAACCGTGGCTTAATTGGCAGAGCACCTGGACGTGTAATCCGGGGGGTGCCGGTTCGAGTCCCGTCGGTACGATGAAATTTTGGATTGTGTTTAACAATATACAAGAATATAAAGTGTGAGACACTTCAAAGAAACATAATATTTGATTTCCGTCATAGATGGCGTGTTTAACAATTTACAAAAATATGTTAATATTTTATATTTGATGCAACAAACTGATGCACATTTTGTAGGCATGTTCTACCCGTGCGAAGCCGGGTCGGGCTGCTAGTCATAAATAAAATAAGAATTGTATACCAGCTAAATGAAATGAAGATCAGGCCAGTTATATTATCTGTGATCGGGCTCAGTGGCGTATCTTGGGAGTGGCCTACGTCCAGCAGTGGACTGACACCGGCTGATAATGATGACGATGAAATGAATTGAGTAGATTAATTTCACCTAATCAATAACCTAATTTTCAGATGCGCATCACTACCTTGTTCTCCAACAAATCCAACTTGTCCAAGATCTTCGAAGGTCCAGCAGCTCATGTTGACCACATCCACCACAAAATATTCATGTCTGTTGACGAGAAAGGAACTGTCGCAGCAGCTTCATCTGCGGCTATGGTGGTCCCTCTAATTTACAACGGTGGAGTCCAAGTCAAAGCTGACAGACCCTTCTTGTTCTTCATCAAAGACAATGAGTTGGGCATTGTTCTTTTCGAAGGAAAGATCGAAGAGCCAGTTTACGATGTGCCTAAGGTTCCAGATGGTAAGAAAACTTTTGAAGCCTCTGAAATTTTTTCGACTTTAAACTTTTCTGTGTGGTGATAGTTTCGTTTACGTAGTAACTATTATATAATCTGTGGTTTCGTTTTCTCTTTGAGAGGGAAAATTGGTTTTAGAAGAAGATGACGATTTAAATAGATGCTTATATTGTGAATAATCTTTATAGCTGCAAAATGTAATGTAACTATTACACAGGCAGGTTATGGAATGCTAATCAATTAAAAAAATAACTTAACTGTGTCTAACTGTATATTCTATCTAGCAGCTAGCCTAGCAATAGGTAGCTAATTAGGTATACAAAAAGATTGCATTTTTCAACCGGCCTATTTTATGGTGTATTTTGAAATATTAATTCAAAAAAAACTTCGCAAAAAAATATGAATAGTTGGCATAAAAGTGCAAAAAAATCCATCGATGGATCTTTAGACACTCGTTACTTCTAAAAAATCCCTTTTGCAAAAATCCATGGATAATGAATTAAAGTGGACATAAAGGTGCAAAAAAATCCATCAATGGATC